>JAOXXN010000001.1:118411634-118455071 GCA_026770055.1 Myrmophylax atrothorax | reverse complement strand
TTTTCTCCCTCTTTTTTTTTTTGTAGTTGTAAATGGGAAGTAACTACATCTCTTTTTTTTTTTTTTTTTGAATTGGTCAATGTGGATTTTTTTCTCTAGTCTACTAGGTGTTTAACATCCTCTTTTATGCATTTCTAGAAACCTGACTAGCTCTGAAAACAAACCAGGTGATGATTTGAATACACATTATGATTGCAGCCAAAGGAAATGGCTCCTGGGGTAGAAGATGCAGGCTCTGAGGAAGAGGAGCCCACAACTGGAGCCATACTGGAAAGGCCTTCACAGGCAGAGACCATTTGGAGGCAAAGCTGTTCTCAGCCTGGCCTTAAGAAACTATTTTTGGGGGGAAAATAGCCAAAGATACACAACAAACTTATCCCAAAATAATAAACATTCTGACAGAGAGGGAAACAAAACATCCTTTGGTTCTTTCTCCTCTCCTCTGGAGGAAAAGTACTTCATATGAAATTCTTCACTGTTTCATTTTATCACGATGAATGGGCAGAGTTGTGATGGCAATTTCCTGCATTGAGAGGCTGAGGTTTCTACAGAGGAGTCCTGCCACTTCCCTTCTCCCTTTGAAGTGAAGCTGAAGAGCATTACAGCGTGCCTGTACAGCCAAGAGTCGGACTGTGTATTTTGGCATTTGAATGCCAGACTGGTTGGTAAATTCCCCTTAAATCCTTTCATAACTCAAATTCCTGTTGAAACAACCTATATCTCCATAGCCACTGGTTTACCATATGGAGTCTGCCATTCGGTTTATCCCTCAGAAGCAATGCCATTTCATGTGCTTTTATTCAGCTGTGTGCAGCATGTATTTAAAATGAAATATTGGCCCAAACCCCTGTGGATGGCTGTCAGATCTTAGCGTGCCACATAAATATCAGTGAGAAAACATTCCTCCCAGCCCACACAGAATGCATCCAATACTGTTTTTTCTGGACAAACCAGCCCTAGCACAGCAAGGCCTTTGGCAAAGCACCACTTCCAGTGGGCAGGGCCCTGTTTTAAATTGACCACTTTAAAGTTCTCTGAACGTTTCCAGTATAATTTTCGTTACCCTTTAGTTACAGACCACCTTTACTGGGTAACTAAGCTTGTTTGCGGACCTGTTGGGTAGCTGCCATCTAAGCAGTTGCCTGGGTGGCCTGCTGCCAGCTCTCAACTATTTCAGGATGTCTTACCTGATGCTCTCAGGCATGACAGGACTGTAGTGGTGTTCATTCTGCTGGTGCCTGCCTGCTTGCCAGGCAGATGTTTCTCTGCAGTGCCTCCATGGCTTTATCGCTGCACAGGGTTGGTTTCCAATGGGCCTCTCTGCTGCAGTGCCAGTCAAGCGCAATTTGCACATTTTTTCCCAAGAATGTACAGTTTATGTGCACTAACATGTGTATGACCCTTAGCGATTACTAGCATGGCTAGAGCAGAATTTACATCTCTAAACCTTACCAGGGCATATAGACTTCAATCATTACAGCAGATAAGCTGAATTATCCATGGGCATGAGAACACTGGCTCCCATCAGCAGAGGGCCCTGGCAAAGCATCTGTTGCCACAGCAGCCTAAAGCTTGAAAGGAGCAAGGGCATCAGTGCCTCCAGAGCAAAGAATGTAAATCCCATTTTGACTGCTCTCTCAAAATAATACTATAATGTGGAAGGGGTAAAAAAGGGAAGAAGCAAAGGTGGTGCTATAACAAGGATTGATTTCTGATGCACACCTGTGTGAAGAGCTCAGATGAGCCAGAGATAGGCATGTTCTTGCACTTGTGCACCATCTCAAAGTTCAGCTGGTTTCACGCCATGAGACAGTGAGACTCAGTGCCAGCAGGGCTCTGATGTGCACTGTGGGCTTCACTCCCTGCCCTGCCCTCCACTTGTGGCAGCTGTGAGGGCAGGAGATCCTGTTCCTCTGGAGCCCAACTGGCAGCCGTCATGACCTACTAGGAAGTGCTGCTGCCAACAGGAGATTGCTTGGCAGAACTCATGCTTCTGTAGTCAGGGACATGCATGGGGGCTTGGCTTAATTCTACAGATTTGGGTCTTTTAGGTTTATTGAGACAGTGGAATAGATGGAAGAAATAAAACAAAGACACACTACTGAACCAAATTACAGGTAGGCATAAATACATGCTTATGAGCTTCCTGTGCCAAAATACATTGAAGCTAATAAAGATTACAGAATGCAATACTTTTAACCCCTTACATCTTCTGAGACACCCCTCTCTCTCCCTTACCTGCATGCACATGCAATTGCCAGAATTTCATCTGACTTTGCTGTCTTACTATATTTGTTAACCAACACTTGGAGCAGTCAGACTACATTTGCAATTGCCAAAATCCTTAGGTTGCACAAGATTGCTACAACAAAGCTTTCTTGAGCAGCTGCTTAAGAAAATGTCTGTGTGATTTCACTTACATGTATGTTTCCCCCCAGAATGATCAAGGGAAAGCAAAGAGATTGCTGCCCCGTCCATCCAAGCATGGAAAATAGTAATTTTTCCTTGGCTTTTGTTAGATTACTTTTCCCACACATTTACTCTTCAACCTTATCCTTGGGTCAGCTTAGAATGCTGAGTGCTCTGAGTACGGTGAATTTATTACTTTAAACTTAGCAGAGCATGGCATAAGGAGAGTGATGGGAACAGTGTAAGCAATATGGAAAGGCTTGTAAATTTTTTAGCTTGATCACTGGATGTATTTTTAGGTTTCCAAAACTTTTCCTTTAGGAAAAAAAAAAAGGGATCAGTTTGTCTAGAAGACTGGAGTGGATCAAATCCACCTTGCATCCTTACCTACAAATGAGATTTGGTCTACAAGTTCAGAATATTGGGAATAGAAATCTCCCTCCTCACATGTAATTATGGACAGTTTCTAAAGAGGTGAAATGTCACATTATGAAGAGATGAAAAATACATTAAGAGAGAATGAGTTCATCTTCCTCATACAGAACAGTCCCTGCAGAGTAATGGAATTATGGCAGCATTGGACATTCGATAAAGTCGATAAAGTCTATACTGCTGTGTCTGCTCTATTTCATATGTGTATGAATGGATTTCCATTCCCAGTAATGGCTTTCTCTGAGCTACTGCAAACTCTAAAATGGGAAATAAAAATCAAATTTTGGGGAGTTAGGACCTGGCATAATCACTTGGTGACATTGGATCTTGCCATGCAGACAGAGATATGGAGGCGGTGCTGATGTAACTCTAGGAGACAAAATGAAAGTAGAAGTCAAAGCTGTGGCTTCGTTTGCATGACCGGTATTTCTACCTGCAGGTGGGCAGGAGGAGAAAAGGAGTTAGATGAAGGGAGGGGTGAAAACCTGTTTTAGTCAACTTTTAGTGACCACTGTAGGAGATGACCCATCTCCCTAAAATATTTAGGCACTGTAAATGCCACAACTTCCTTCCAGCACAAGTTTTTCACTGCACCCTTCACTTGTGTTGATTACTGTAGGCCTTCTGATGGACCAGCCTTACGACCATCTAATGTAAACGTATAAGCAAGATTTTCTGAAATATCTTAATATATGTATGCATATTTATCTTTATATATATGCAGTAATAATATTAAAAATACAAAATATTGTGCATATAGTGTACCAAGCACTAGCAGGACAGCTCTCTTGTAGTGTGGTTCAAGCAGATTTATTGATTTATTAGCCAATTTTTTCTGAAGATCTTGGGCTCCTCTATAGATATGACAGCTCTGTAAAGCTTCACTGCCATTGTCTGAACAGCCTGGGAAGAAAAGCTATTCCCAGGCATGTATAAAACTGTTTCTGTAAATAAGAACCCATTCCATTCACAATTTTTAAAACAAAATAAAGCAAACCTACCAATTTAATAAAGGGCAAAATGCAAAATTTATAAAAACACCAGCAATCAATAGATTAGACATGCACATGGAGCAAGATTTAGACAGGATGCTTTTACTTTTGGGAAGAACACCTCTTTGGAATGCATCATTTTTGGGAACAAGAAAAACTCCAAGTTAGTGTTGAGGAATGTGAAAGGATAACTAAGAAATCAGCATGAAGAAGAAACTATAAGGCGTAATAATATGGTTCTATTAGAACAGGAAATCTTTGTAATAGGAATCTTTGTCTGAGGCTCTGGAGGGGCACTGCAATACCACCTTGTGCACTTTCCTGTTATGTTTCTTGACTCCCCAAAACACTTTTGCTGGAACTTCACCCCACCACAACTAAAGTTCAGTGTTTACATATAGAAAGAATATTTATGCCTTAATGTAGGATCAGCTCAAGCTCTTTATGCTCCTCTGCCTGTAGTGGGGCACAAACAGGAAATGGTGGCCCCAAATAAACCATATAAATAAGTATTTTGGACCTATGATACAGTTTATTACTTTTACTGGAATCACAGAATCAAATGTTTCAAGATTACAACTGGTAAACTGTACATATTTAATAGTTCACAAAACAAAATATTGGCCTTCAATGTTTCATAGTACAGTGTAGACCTTGTACAATTCAGTTCAAATGAATCTATTATTTTGCATAACATTTTTAGGATGTAAACTGGCTGACATAGTAGTGCTCTAAAAATGTTAACTCTCCTCAATTAGACACATACTAGGATGAAAAAAAGGTTTGTGACACATCCTGGTTTTTCAAAGAGTACTGGTATTTCATCCAAGTTATCTGTAATGCACAGTGACACTTCCCAGAATATGTTGACACCACAGGCACAAGATGTAAACTAAGCAAAACCAAACACTGTCCTTTCCCCTTAGTCTTTCCTACAATACCTGGTTCATTTTATCTATCTGACGCTGGGCAGATGATGTGGCTCTAGAAGTTAAAAGTGTTTATTGCTATACAGGAGTATATGCCATCTCCAACTTGAACTCAGCATATTATTTCCTGTATCTGATGGGATTTTAACAATACCTTTATGCTTGACAGTCACTATGTTTCATACGAAAAACCATTTGAAGATTTCACAGTTCATATGATAAATTGTGCAAACCAGTTACTATAAATTAATTAAAACAAAAATTATGCTGTCACAGTGATGTAAGTTTGAAGCACCTCCTGCAAAGCCAACTGATGTAATGAAGTTATTCTAAAAATTTACATAGGTATAAATAAACCCAGTGCAACTTTTCCCCCCTGTGAGTGGGAGTAATGGAGACCCAAATACTTCCTTTTGTATGTATGTACATGTACATGTTTATATATACACAAATATACACAAACATACACATGCACCCACAAAAAATATGCACTCGCATTTAGGCACAGGGAAGCTCTACATGTGCCCACGTATGTGTTTCAACATGAACTAAGCCAGGCTGATGTGTGTGATGATTTTACTGTCCTTACAGTGATCGTGAGCCCCCACAGACAACTTCCAGGGCAAAAACATTGTGGGTTTTGTTTGCAACTTGTACTTCTGCAGTGTGCAGAGCAGTAGGATGGTACTGGGGTGCTTGGTATGGTATGTCTGGAGAGAAGCTCCTACACTACTCACCTATGTTTGGGCATTTCAAATTTTACACACAGTCATTGAAAACTTGCACTTGTGATAAGATCTTCTAAGGCCCAAAGCTACCTTTTGTGGTGCCAGCTGAGGACTTAAGTTCTCTTACATTAAGAGTCATTACTGGTACACGTGATAAACCAAAAATATTTGCATTTGCAATATTATTTAAAGCAAGAAGCTTTACCACGCAAGATGGTATCAGTGTACCTACGGAAAAAACCCTCTCAAAAATATTGCAAATGACAAGCAGGAATGCAGTGATGCACTCTGGCAGCATAAAAATGAATCACTTAATTAAAAGAAGGAACAAAACCCTACAAACCAAGCAACTTTTTTTTCTGAAAATTGCAGCCCATGCTCAGAGAATCTAATTTTGCCTCTTGTCATAGGCTCCATCCTCCTAAGTGAAAAAGAACAGCATGGCATTCATTAGCATGAGGAGAAACATTCACCTAAACATAGACTGCTGAAAGCTCACAATTATTAGTGATACATCCTCACAAATCCTATTTTAAAGCCTTCTCTGAAGATCATCAAGGTCCCTTATTAGTGATACATCCTCACAAATCCTATTTAAAGCCTTCCCTGAAGATCAAGGTCCCAGCTTGTAGTCATTCCCTGGGATTTTGGATTGGGTCATAAGGAAGGCAGCATCATGCACTGGCCATCACTAATTCATCTAAAGCCTCATGGCTGGCTCTGGGTCTTCAGTAGTTGCCTGAGTGGCAACAGGGACTGCACAGAGAGACTGAGCTGGAATTTAACTTGGGTGAATGTGGGCACTGGTAAGCAAGGGGACTTTCAACAGCTTGTAATTGTTTATGTGCAGTCTGTAGTACTGCCCTTACAGTTAAGTGGCTACAGGAGCCATTTTTATTGGTAAATAAACTGCAGAAAAGCTGTAGGTTTGTCTGTATCATATTTTTCCCCTTACACTGGACCCAATACTAGTTCCCTTGAGTTCCACAGTAGCTGAACTGGGTGAAAAGTGGAAGTAAACAGATATGGTTATTTTCATGGAAACATCCTTTACTGGCTTTTTCACATTTAACTTTTCCTAATGTGGTGCAAAGAGCTAGAATGCAATGAAGTAAAACATTGCAAAGCCTTCCAAACTGGGCTTTTGACTTTTTATAGCCATATATACATATGTATATATGTATATAAACAGTGAAATCATTGAAAAAGTAGTTTTGATGGTTCAGTCTGCATAAACCAAATCATATGTTGTTTAAGCTATTTTTAAAGAGGCACCCAAGGGTTTCTCTTTAATGTTTACACTTTAACATAAGAAGCTGCATGAGCAAAGACTCACTTGCCATGCTGGCAACTCAGAGGGACTTCATTCACATATAGAGGACTCACAGTTACTAAAAGTCTGTGCCTGCTACAATTAAATCACCAGCTTTGGTGGTCAGTCTGAGGTGTGCATAATGAATTGCACACATCTAAGTGAAGCAAATCTGTTGTCTGACTTCTTCAGGAGCCGTTATGGGGATTTTTTTTGTGGTCCACAGACCTTTGTGACTCTCTAGTTGAGAGATTCCTGAAGTGAAGTGTAACAAGGAGGTTTGCACACGAGGTGTCACAAAATTACAAATCTAGAACTTACTCTAAGAAAATGATGGTAGCAGAAAAAGAATATACATCTATACAGTGTGCATACATGTATACGCATACACTCCTGTTTCATGCAGAAAGTTTTCTAAATGAAATCATACAAAAAATAACCAGTGCCACATATTATGTAAACTCATAAGGCATACTTTCAACAAAAATCTGAAGCATAAATTAAAAGAGAGCGAGAAAGAGAGAGACAGAGATGATAGCAAAACATTTTAAATATAGAATTTGCACAATTGGTATTTTGTTAAATAAGAATAAATAAATTAATTACATCCATTCACATACCAGTTGTAAAAACAATAAATTATTTTATTTTTTCAGTGCTGTGTTACCTTTTTTTTTTTAAACAGTTCCCATTAGTCCACAAGATTATTCCCTCTCCCCCTGGTGATAAAACTGTTTCCACAGGAGGGCAGCTAAATTTAATTTCTTGTATTCAGTCAATCCAAAGTTAACAGGCTTTTCCTAATCAGAATCTGTCATTTGAAAAGCAGGTGCTGTAAAACCCACCAATGCTTAGAGGTCCAAATTCACCTGAGGGCACTGAAGTGTGTCCCAAAGTCAGTGTGAATTTAACACTGAGGATTGTTCCTTACTATGCCAAGAGCAAAACTCTGGGTTTCTATCCCCTAGGTGCATTTTATGAATCCAGCTTGGCACCACTGGGTAGTAATGTAAACAATGATGTAACAGACTGAGTGACACAGAATTTAGTGAGAATAGATGTGGACATAACAAAGTCAGATACCTTGCAACCATTTTTCATTCATGAGTTACATAAGATAGCCATGACTTACAGAAGGAAGGTTTGGGGTTGGAATTTAACTACCAAGAACACCTAAAAAAGGAAGTATTAACTACAGCAGCTGAACTAGTTTATCTTAGGCTTTTAGGGTCCTGCCTTGGTCTGTCCCCTTTGTCCTTCCACCACAGAAAGGCAACTGCTCTTTGCTTAAAATAATTTGCTTCATTGCTACACTGGTGAAAAGGGCAAAGTCACTATAGTGGTTTGTTCTTACATTTATTTCTATTTATATAAATAAACTCTTTCAGTGGAAAAGATACTCTTGATCTAAGGAAGCTTGAAATTTATAGCCATGTATGGTATTACTCTTCTGGAGCCTAAATAGCATCCAAAGTTTTATCATCCTTTTTGAATAGATAATAAATTAATACCATGATGAAAACAAATACACTTGTACATTCTGCCTCTATTATGAAAAAACACAGGAAAACCAAATACCACTTAACGCAGCAGCTGAGACAAATGTCAAGTCTATGCTAAGACACATTAAATCTCCTGAGTTTCCCTCTCATGATGGTTTCTATTTGTTACGGACTTTTTGGAGAGGTTCTAGAACATGTGTAATATATAGATAAATATAAAAATTTGATTATTTAAAAGGAAAATAAGGCATCCCAAAGTGATCTTATTTTAACAGGTTGAGAAGGCATAAATATTTACTTTCAAGCACTCTGCAAATACAGACCCTCAGTTCTTAGGGTAAAATGAAGATTAAATGGGAAGTTTTCCTCAAGATCCACAATTTTGCATAGGCAACAGAATGCCACACAGTTTCTGAAAGCTGATTAGTAACATTTGTTGGTAATCCATTTAACAGAGGAGGAGGCCCTGCCCCTGTTACTGTTTATTTAGAACAAGGTACAAAAATAGATACTTTTCCAGGTTTCACAGTTGTAGATGTAGCAACTCTATGCTGTTTTGAAATCACCACATGATTTCTAAGAGTTCATACAAACACGCCACAGTTGCAAAAACATGTTTGTGTCAGCCTGGAGCCAGACCTGCCCTTCTTGCTACACACTCCAACAAGTTTTCCCTCCTGATGTCATGCCTGGGATTTTCAGAAGAGCCTCACGTATTTCAGTGCTTCAGTACCACTGAATTACAGCTGTCAGGCTTGTCTGAAAATCCTCCTGCAGTCTTGTACTCTCCTGTGTGGATGAACGAAGGAAAAAAAGACAAATAGGATTCTACTTTCATCAGTATTTTTTAACCATTTCTTTTAGTACCTGTTATCTTAGGGCTTAATTTAAACCCTGCTGATATAAGAGGAAGCAATTTCAACAGGATCGCTATCAGGCTTCCACCTGCATAAGAGGAAATGCCCATCCTCAGTTACAGAACTTCTATCAGACAATTTGGGATTCAGGAATTGCTGCCAATGATAACTATTATGAGCTACTGCCTGTACTGTGGAAACAGTCTTATTGATATTGGACAAGTCCTCCACATCCTGATGTGGTTTGACTTCCTAGTGACCCCTCTTCTTCCCAAATGTGGTAGATACACAAAACATGAATGCCTTCTATAGCTTTAAAAAAAACCCAACACACACAAAACAATGAAAAAGGACAAATAGTTACAAACTTTTGCTGGTAAGATGAATACCAGAGTTAGACATGATGGACAAAACAGTGATAAAATATGAACTGCTTGCTGTATTTTTTACCTTTATAGCCCCTTGAATAGATGCAGGTACATTACACATTGTTAGATTCAAGGTGGAAGCCATAGAGAAAATAACAGAAAAAGCAGTTGAACACAGCCTCAGAATATCTGAGCTTGAAGACACTTGATTATGTTACCTGTAGTTTTTTGTTCTTTAACTAGTTTCTACAAAATACAGTATGCCTTTGTTTCATGGAAGGAAGCAGCTAGCAGCTACTGTTCATTGACAAGGGACTCTAAGCTGTGGCACAGCTGGAACTAGTGAAAGGTATACAAGCACAGTGTACACAAATTCCTCTTAGCAGCCAAATCCTCCTTCTGTGTGTGCCTGACACACACAACGAGGAGTTGCTGATAGTCCTGGTATTTGAGCCATGTACATGTGAGGTTCCCTGGTCTGCAAGCTGCTGCAATGCTCCTGAGAATTTCTTGGTGGAAACACAGTATTTGCCATAGAATAATGATATACTTGGCAGGAAATTCCTAGCATGAAAATGTATTTCCTTTTGTCAAAACCAAAAGGTATTACTTTTTAAAAGCAGAAGTAAGCTCTTCATTTTCCAGTAAAACATCTGTGGCCCTTTCTGAAGAATGGACCAAGTCCACAAGGGCTGCAGATACACTTTGGTCAATCACTTTGCCTATGTAGTTTGTTTTTTGATTTTTTAATAGAACCAAGTGATATAAAGTGGCATACCAAATGAAAGATATTTACAAAACAGTATAAAATAAGCTACTGTGGGGTCGTACATGTGATGTTTTCTAAAGACATACTGTATTAGAGGTAGGTGAAAAAGGGGAGATGATTCTGTAACCTTCAAATATCCCAGGCTCCTCTATTCACTAGTTTTTCTTCTTTTGCATTATTTTATTTTACTTTTTTTGCAGACACAGAGGGCTTGTAATAACTTTAATGCCTACTTTTTTGACATATTAAGATCACCCTACTATTACTTAAAGCAGTGCACATCTTCATTTGGTCCAAATAGACAGATTCTGCCCATAATTTGAGACTGTATGTAAGTACATTGACACCTGTGCTTCTCTCTGTCTGGGCAGACCTAATACCAGTATGTCAACAATGGCTTAATCAAACCTCTTTTAAAGAAGATCACAACCACAGGTTAACATTTTTTCAACAAGCACTGTTTAAATGCTGATGGTCTCTGAGAGAGAAGACAGCCCTTAGCTAGTTTTCCATGCCCGTCTTTGCACTGGACAGTCCTGGTGTGCCATCCTGTGTCACATGTTCGAGAACAAGAGAGCCACGGCCCCGTAACCCAGCGGGGTTGTGTGAGCTGTGGAGTCACTTTGCTGGTGACAGAATTAGTCATTTGCCCTTGTTTCTTTGGCACAAAGAAACTGTAGCGGACATCCACTGGCTGAGTTGGATCGGTTGCAAGTATCTGCACAATAAGAATCTCTTTTGTGGCAGAGTGTCCCATTGTGTGCAAAAAATCATCTTTGTGGCTCCAGCCGCTGTAGTTCATGACAGTCCCATTGATGTCAATGATTGTTTCTGAAGTAGAGATCATGTATTTTCCATTGACAAGGTACTCACCGTTTTTCTTCTTCAGGGCCAGGTAGGCAGTGAACCTGCTCTGGTCCTTAGTCTTGAACTGCCGAACTTTGATGTGGGTCGCCCCTTCAGGGATTTTCACTACGTCTGTGTAACCCTTGCTGAATGAAGAGACAAAAAGAAGAGTATTCAGTAGCTAGCATGAAATAAGCCTCAAATCTTGCTGCAATGCCTCACAAAGTCACTGGTATGACACATCTTGCTTTGTTTCAGTTCAGGCCCCAAATCCATCCGGATTGAGGCTCATCTAACATTAATTTGACCAGGTTCTACTGTTAGTCTACTGTGTTGCTTTGAAGAAATTTCTATTGCACTTCTTTCAGATTGCTTAATCTTTAGCTTTAGTAACCATTTTATGTGTGTCAGATAGACAAGGAATGAAAAATAACAGATAGCTTATATATTTCACCAAAGGGTGGGAGATATGAAATACGATGCACGCGTTGCCTGCCAAGGAAAAGATAATGAGATATGCATTGGTTACAGCTGTTTCTTGCTGTCTTTGCTATAATGATGATTAAGGAAAGCATGAGCAGAGAAACAGCTGGGTAGAGGTACCTTGGGAACATTTAAAAATAATCTTGATCACTGAGAAAAAATTTGTTTACTTTGAAATTCATAAACCCAAAGATTAATTGTCAAGGGTCTAGTAAGAGGGACGCCCAAATGTTTCATTTGTATCATTGCAGAGTTCTCTCTGTTGCTACTTACGGCATAGCTTAACTCAGATTTAGAAAAAGATACTAAATATTTTTACTGAAAGGGACAAGCATTCAAAACCTGCAAGTGTGCTGGAACTTATCACTATCTCAAGTATGTTATTTGAACTTTACTGATACATAGGAAAAACCCCTAAAGACTGTACATAGCTATAAGCTACCAGCTGGACTTTGGAGACACACATTTCCCTTTCTAAATCCGTGACAGAACCATCCTGCAAGTATCCTATATCTGAAAGGTTTAATGAGAAAAACATTAAAAATATATATTAAAATATATATTAAAATATGTAAGTGAAGAGATGTCCTTTGGGATTGTTTAAAGAACAGACTGCTAATTTTGAGAACTTCTGGCTGCACAAGTAGAGACTGCACATTCTACAAATAAAATGCTTGTGCTATATCTTTGCCATTTCCAGCAGTTATGGGACAATGACTAAAACTCTACTGATTTAGCACCTCCATAAAGATGAAGGAATATGGTGGAAAACTTAGGCTGGAGACTCTGCTCCACAGCACTGCACAAGTATTTTTACGTAACAGTTGCCAGAATAAGTCCGTTAAAACACGCTATTAAAGTTATAAAATCATTTGTTCAAAAACTAAAAGCAGTATGGGAGAATTCAAGTCATCTGCACAAAGAACTGTAACATTCCATGTGCACAAAGAAGTATGTGCAGGATCAATTCGCCTCTTGCCCAATTTCTGATAATTTGGCTTTACAGCTTTTAAAAAAAGTTCTTAGGAATCAAGTTTCGCAGAAGATTATGTTTTGCTTGCTTTGAAAGAAAAAAAGTACAAACAAATATTGTATGGCAATTGTCTGCAATGGGAAATAAGAGTTTCTCCTTGGGCTTTTAAGATTCCCTGTACACCTAATGTACAGATTGCTACTCTTTGGTTTACAATGGACAGCAACACATGAGCTGCCATTTTTCGGTGGAGAGAAGACAATTTTACTACAGTTACTGCCTTTTCATACACAACTGTAAAAACTGTTTACAGACAAATAAGATTTCACTATTTTAATGAGGGATTTATTTTAAAGTCAATTGCTTGCATAAAAGAATCATCTCAAGCATTTCAAGTAAAATTAAAATTCTTGTCAGTCCAAAATTCAATCAAAATCCAGTTAGAACATACCTGGGGCTGGTTGACTAATACTTTCTAAATGGGGTAATGTTTTAAATGCATCAAGGTTGAATTTATATTTTACCCTCTGGCCAGTCTCATGTCAGGTGTTTTGGCATTGTTCGGTGAGCAATCACTGGTTTAGCAGGAAGAAGATTAGTTATGTTTATTTTTAGAATAAATTCACTTCCAAAGCCATTTTTGACTGCTATTATTCTGTATGTTGAAATGCATAGAAATAAAAGGTCATTTCAGGGGTCATATTTCAACTTCTGGTAGCTTTCAATACGCTATGTAGGAATTTGAAAGATAAAACAAAATCAAGTCTATATATAAAAGACATTACACTAATGCAGTCACTGATTCTGAATAGAAATTGTCAACTAAAACTTCCTACATATACATCACTACAGAAGTCCTCTGAGACCCTGGAATCTATATGAATGATAATTAAAAATCTTCATTTTTCTATTAAAAATTGAAGAGGGAGGAAAACAAGTTCAGATAGAAAGGAGACTTACTTGACATTGGTACCTCAGGACAAAGCCTACTGCCCCCTCAGTGTGGTGAGGGAAAACCATGGGGGCGGTTCCTTTCTTTTTTTTTTCCTCAACTCATTAAGTTTTAGTACAGTTACAAGGTGGACTTTGACAGAAAAAATGGCTAACTGCTGTAAATATTTTGACAAAAAAATCCATCTGGAGATTGATATTATGCCAATGGACAGGAAGGGATATAGTCACACTTAAGCTGATGTTTACTTCCAACATCTCATCCAGTTATCTCAACTTCACACATACTCAGCAGTGTGAAAAGGTAATTTTAGGGTATAATCCCTCTCAATTATTAAGGAAAATGTTTATAGTGGTCTGCTTCTCTCCATTACTAATAAATGGAATGTGTGTCACAAAATCAGTTGGGATTCTCCCACTGTCATTCAAAATAGATAATGTGAAAAAACATTCTCAGGGTGTAACTTGCGAATGCGAAAGCATCTGGGAAATTCCAAATTTCACAGATATGAAGATAATTCTGACCCCAACAATTTTCTGATTCATTCCTCTCTTCCTTATTCTCTCTTTCCTAAAAACCACAATCCATCTGACACAGCAAGATTAGCAAATAGCATGAGTTGCTATGCCTTACTCTAGGCAGGCTTCCCATTAATGGGGTGCTCACCTGCATCGCTGGCACTTTGTGTCAGAAATTAACTTGGTACAGTGTTTGGCCAGTTAATGATTTGCCAGTTTCAGGGTAATGCTAAGAACCAGCTATATACATCTGGATATGCAGTAAAGTACAGGCAATGTACCTTTTTTCTTAATCTTCCTATGAAAGCAAATTGCATTTTGAGACAGAAAGAAAGTAGCACATACCAGAGCTACTATTTGCACAAGAAGATACATTTACCAATACTTGAAAGAAATACCTCTTTTTGGTAAAGGTGCCCATGACTTTTGTGCAGCTGGAGTTGTCTCCTCCACACACCCCACATTTGTCATACTGGAGCTTGGAACCGATGATGCCATCACAACCAGTCCGGATGCATTTTCCTCGGACACAGACTGAATTACTGTATGGTCGACATTCAGTACCATCAGTTACCTGGGCAATCATAATGAGCCTCAGTTAAAACTGCCACAGAAAAGATTAACTTTTTTGGATCTGACAGGCAGAACACAGTTACTTATGTATGTCACCTAATCAGAACAGAGAACCTATCCTGCCAGACCAGACAGTGTTTCTCTAACATTCCCAGCACAAGAGCAATTTAGCAAAGGGCTGAAAGCAATGACAGGTAACTTTCAGTTTTAATTGCATCTGATAGAACAAACTGACCACAAGTCACATCTATACTACTTGGTTAATTAACCTACATTTATTGTCTATGTAAGAGTTACTCTGGACTCCCTGAACATAATTCAGGGGTAAAATTACCCTTATTCTCACAGTACTCTTTCTCCGCCAGAAAATTCTAGAGGAATGGAAAACTCCTAGCAGAAACCCCCTTTATCGACTCCTCAGAACAAACTAGTGCAGAGAGCACTAAAAGGCCCGTATTTTTCATGAATTCACATACTGAGATGTGGAAAAACTTATCTCATTTTAGAGGCCAGTTTTGGTCCTTACGCATAACCAGTGGATCAATTAAATCCAATTACACAGTGAAATCTTTGAATCATAGGATTAACTTCTTTTCCCTGTTTGGAGGGAAAGATTTTTAAGACATAGGACACTTTTACAGTGGATCATGAAATCATGACTGGAGCTTCCATTACCTTCTGAGAAAACACCACATAATAGCCAGTTCCTTTGGCTCGGCAGATGAGCTTGCAGACATCTCCAGGAAGTACACCAGCATACTTGGGGACCCATTCAACAAACGTCTTGACACCCTTTGAATCAGCCTGATAGCCATTCCTTGCTTCACATTGCTCTTGTCGAAAAGACTTATCTGCAGAATTATTCACATCATTAGTCGCTATTTCAGACCACACTGCAAATATCACTATGTCCATTTATTATTTCAATTTCTTTTCAATTTCTTTTTTACATAATTTCTAAATTACATCATGTCCCTTCTTTACTTAGAACTGGCCATCCAATCCTTCAACTGCTTTAGCTTGTAAATCTTCCCATGGCATAATAAGCATTAAAGGTCTAAAGTTAGCATTGCATTTCATTTTCCAGGACTGAAATCCTTTTTCATTCAAGCGTCCTTTCTCTATGGCATCTGGTGGGGGATGTGGGTGAAGAACTACAATATTGTATTAATGATTAATGTCTTGCTTTGGTAAATACATTTTGGGGAAATTACGGTAGACCTTTGTTGTGTCTTTCCACAGAAGATATTCAATATTTACTGTCTATGAACAGACAGGCTGGAGCACAAAGGCACTCACCATTGGGCGGGCAGGGAGAGATGTTGCAGGAGCGGTAGATGGCCCTCTTGCCTGTGCAGTACCGGCCATTGTTTCTGGGAGCTGGGTTATTGCAGTGGCGATAAGCAAACTGAACTCCTCCACCACATGTGCGGGAGCACTGTCCCCAAGGTCCCCAGGAGCCCCAGTTACCATGGCTTGAAGCCTGCAACATAAGGAACAGCAGGTGGCAAGTTCATCATCCAAGTATGAATAAAGTTGTGGCATCTTGAAGTCACTGCTAGTATTTTCTTCACTGAAGGCAATTTCTTGGTGGTTTTAATCAGGGATAAGATAATGGACCTCAGGAGCCTTCCTTCTCCCAGCAGGGTTAATTTCTGACTTTTATGTGCACATTGACAACATCTCATTTGGCACTGTGCACGTGAAGGCAACACTAGGCCTTGCTCTGCTCAGCCGCCTTCACATTGTCTCATGGAAGACACCCATGCACCAGAAATAGTGCCCACAGTATCATGTGGTGCTCTCTTATTTTTTGCTTTTCCTACCAAAAGGGCCCCTTAAACTGTCTCCAAGAGGTGTGGCTCCCAGAATATGTTCATATAGCTAATCTATGATTAATTATATCTAATTACTGTGATGTGTAGGTATTGCTTTGAATTACTGGCAAGAGATGGAGTTGTCAACTCCACTAAGCTGGCTACCTACAAATAGTATTGCAATAGCACATGGAAGTCTATAAATCCATAAAAAAGGGTATTGTAAGGGCTGTAGCTTGATTTGAATGGCTTTCATAGTTTGCAAATATTTTCAAAAAGCTCTACAAGTCCACACCTCTTCTGTAGCTCCTGTCTACCCACTAAACTTAGAAGTATCTGAACTAATGGTTCTTGTGAGCCTGGGGACTCTTCAGATGTATAATGAACTGAGAGGACTCTGTCATTGGAGTTATAAACTTTTCTGCTTAAGAAATTATCTTTTGTATTAACTTCATCCACCTTTCCCTTCACTGGAATTGGGGTCCTGAAGCCTTTCAGAGGAGGGATGCAAATTAAATTTACAGATTTAATTTATCTTGGACTCCATGGCCAAGAAGTCAGAGAGCTATGTCCTGATAACTGATTTATTGAATGGGCAAATCATTTACTCTGAAAGGATGCTCCCAGTTTTCCACAAATGAAGGCTTTCACACTTCAAGAAGAAAACATGCCTCCTGAACCTCAGCAGCATTTTTCCTATAACCCTCACTCCAATTATGTGCTAAAAAAATAAGGCAGCTTTCAATCTGAGTTCCACAAAGTCTCTTTCACTCCCACAAAAATCAGCACCTTTGAAGATCACACCTTCTAAAATTCCCTGGGGTCACAGCTGGTCACTTACTGAGTAGTATTTCTTCTTCGTTTTGTCAACACATTTTCCTTGGAGGCAGATCCTTCCTTTTCCACATGGTGTTCCCTCGACAGCAGGGAGCTTCTTAGTCAGACAGACCATCTGCCCTTGGCGCACAACGGCACACCAGAGGCGAGAGCACACGTCCATCCCAGGACACACTGTGTACTCGGGCCCGAACGCCAGCTTGCACTGACGAATGGCATCATAGGTTTGTCCCGGGAGCTCCTCAGGGCCCATGATCTGCTTTCGCGGCTGATCCAGCAAACAGTTACCTAAAAGAGCAATCCAATCTATTATTACTCACTTCCTAGTTTTTTCTGCAGGGCTGCAAATCCATCAGGTATCCATCAGGCAGAACAATAATGATAGCAAACCTTATTCAAAGGAAGCTGACATGGACGAGAAGGCTTTCTGAGGTGACATCAGGTTTTGCACAAGGTCATACTGTTGTCACTGTGTTCTCATCCAGCAGCACACTAGGTGTCAAGCTACCTATTTCCAATCTGAGAGCGTAAATGAGTTTTACTCAGGTCCCTTTGGCCTCTCTTCCTGGTTTTCTTTATGCAACGATTCTGGACACATTCCACACTATCGGTTTTTGCTTTAAAGAGTGAGAAAATAAGCAAAGGTGTCATCTGAATTTTGACACAGAATATCAGAAATGGTAAAGCTTCTAAAGAGGTGCCAGAAAAATCAAAAGCTCAGACTTGTATCCAATGAGGCACTTACCAAAAAAACCCCCCAAAAAACCCCTAACAGACCAAAGTTAAAATAAAAGGTGCATATCAAAACTAATTCTGGTGGTAAATCTGGACTGGACTTTCCTTCTAAGCAATGACACTTAGCTGCTTATGGAATTAGTTTGAAGAGGGCTAGCCATTTAATAAAAATCCCATAAATAACAGAAAGAAAAAATTGCATAAACATATAGAATTGCCTATGTGTTTTAAGATTTACTAGTTTGGCACAGTCTAAACATGAGAATTGCCATTTATGTTCTAGGTATCTACTAAGAGCTATTTTTTTGCTATTGAAAACCTCACTTATTGACATGCAGAACTATTTAGTCAGTGTAACCTCTTTTACACTTCATGAAAGGGGTATGTGGTCTGGGCAAGCTTCACTTATCCTTGGTCAAAATAACTTACCACAATTTACCTCACTTTGGAATCTACACAGCATTCTTCAGCTGAAAAAAGCCTACCTACAAAACCCTCACTATTTACACACAATGGAATAGAATTTCAAGCTATGGCAGTGAATGTAAACAAATCAAGTATCTCAGTTCTCAATAACTTGGGATTTCCCTCCAGAACACATACTTATTGCAACTGTTACTCTGTTCCTTTAAAGACTAAGGCCAATGAACCAAATTAGCCAAAAATTCTTTCTGCATTACCACTTACTACCAAAATCTCTGTCTTGTTAAACCTATTCCATTTGTTGACTCTGATTTACCTCAGCCTTATCTCGATTATGCTGACTTTTTAATGCAGACAAGGTGTGCCAATGCTAACTCTTGTGAGATAAAGATACTTAAAAGTACCCTAGCATTCCAAATTTGTTGTAGTGTAAAATATTAGAGACAGGATGAGCAGTGAGGAAGCACCTATCTTTTTTCTGAAGTTTCTGAAAAGGACATAATTGGCAAAAGTTCTGGCAAAAATACACTTCATAAAAGTAAGTAACAGTGGAAATTCTACTTCACATAAATACCATGTGATGAGGAAAGAAGCTAACACACTGCTAGGGCAATGATGCAATGTCAGTAGCGTGTCATCATTCAGTATTATACACTGCTATTGTACATATACTGAAGTTTATCACACTCTCAGGTAGAACTGTTATTCAGTATTTTTGCACATCATAATAACACTTCATTTCACCATGACAGACACCTGTCCCTCACTGAGATCTGCCTTCACTGAAATGCCTGGAATACAAATTTAGAGAAAAAAGAAAGGTGTCATCCTTGAATATACTTATCTGTCAATCACTTTAGTTAAAACTTATTCAAATATCTTTCACATGTGAGCAACAAAAAAGTTTCGTAAGCTTACATAGAAAATATACCATTTTTTCCCCTCCAGAACACAGGGGAATGAGATCCAAACTTCCCTTTAACTGATGCTGCTCTGAGGAAATGTGTAATTTCTATAAAGCCAAGTGTTCAAGCTGATCTCACACTATTAATTCAAAATTGAACACAGTGAACGTCCCTAAGGATTCTCCACAGGGAAAAAAAATAAATTGGTAGAGAGCAGCAGTGTCTATGTTTAGACAGGCTGCAATGAAGTGCAGGTGTTTTTATCACCAGCTGGCCCAACCTCTTATATGCAATGGTAAAAAGGAACTGAAAAGTTGAAGAAAAGTTTGCCCTGGGACCTCTGGGTGGGAAGTCAGAGGGGTCTTCAGTTCACTGTGTTACACTTCAACATACACAGCATGTATATTCTGTTATTCCCCTTCTTTGTCCCAAGTACCAAAGAACATCTTTGTGCCCTGGAATAGAGCAACATTGTTGGCTGATGACAGTGATAATTAAGCCTTCTCATTATCTCTCTCAATGTTTTGTGTAATATATCTTGGGAAAAAAAAAGGAGGAACAAGATCTGTGCAGAAAGCAGATAAGCAGGATATAAATTAATTAAAATACAAACAGTCCTTGTTTCAGGTTGCA
The DNA here is from genome assembly GCA_026770055.1 of Myrmophylax atrothorax. Lineage (NCBI taxonomy): Eukaryota > Metazoa > Chordata > Aves > Passeriformes > Thamnophilidae > Myrmophylax > Myrmophylax atrothorax. The sequence goes on along the minus strand of JAOXXN010000001.1, from coordinate 118,435,078 downwards.
ATGAGCACTGCAGCTGAAAACAACAAATTGCAGGCAATCATACCACAGCCTCATGGTTGGCATGACAATAAAGGTGATTAGTACCTTTGGAAAGGCTTTGCTAAAAGCAGATGGAAATAAATGTCACTTTCTTCTGGACACTAACTGAGCCTTTTCTTCCTAAATGCTGTCTGGGGTCATCTCATGAGTGTAAAAAAAATGGTGATATCATGACAATGCTGTTTATTGTTCTCAGAGCGGGGCCTCAGGAGACAGAGAATCAGCACCTTTATCCTCCCTAGACGTCCTGGTTGACCTTGGACATTTGTATTGGGATTTATTCAGCTGACTTTAACTGTATGTAATGCTGGTGTCTGCAACGCAGTCAGCTGTCAGATGTTTCACCACACTACTTGTTTTTGAGGCAAACAAGTTTGTAGTGTAATTCAGCATCAATAAGGCAACTGATGAGCTCGGCCAGTGCTGCTGATGCCATTGGTTAGACCCCTCCACGCAACGATGGGAACTTAAATATCCAGTTCAGAAGCAGCTACCTACATAGTAAGTACTCACATTTTATAAGAATAATAGGGTCCCCAACACCACTTTTCAAATTTAGAAAACAGGAATATGAGTATTTGACAAAGTGATGCCAGGAGTTATAGAGTCAAGACTGTCATGCTTTCTGTTACAGCAGTACAGGGTGAGTATCTAAATCTACATAGGAAGCTAATTAAAGCTTTGGTAAGACACTGACTGTTCATTTGTAATACAACACTGCTCACAGATCCAAACTTCTGGACTTCATTCACATTTTGTTTTGCTTACTCATAGGAAGGAGCAGATGAAGTATTTTATTTCCTCACGCCAATGCTGCCATGCCTTGTTTGTCATCCCAAAGCACGATTCATATGCTCTTGCCTACTCAGATCTACGCTGTGCCTGCTGCACTTCTTGAAATTACACCCAAGTGAGTGAGGGTTGTTTCCTCTCCCTACCAGCATTCGAAAGAGATGGGATTTTCTTCTTTTTATGGTAAGATAGGAGGGGAGCTCCTTCTTGAAAATAAAAGGAAGGGACACAAACTATGGGACAGTACATCTGCCACACCTAGGGAAAACACAAAAAGAAGACACATACTTAATCTGAAGGAAACACAGAACCGTGATATGTTTGCACTGGTTCATTATCAGCCCAAAGCAGTTGGAAAGGCAGCGTTGCTCTACTAGGCTCCTGTGGTTTCTGGTACGCTAAACATGCATTACAAATGGGAATTATGAAGCTATGGATTAATTCACTGTCTGAGAGAATAAAATAAAACTATAACATCTCTTCCTAAAATAACGTATGTCCTTTCAGCACAATAATTCAAGGGAAGTGCAATTTAAATCAGTGACTTCCGTTCTTAATTCAAGGACAGCATTTGCATTTGCAAAATAAATAACTCTAAAATTATGAAGTTCAACAGAAAAGACAACTGTTATTCAGAAAAGGTCTCTGAAGGGTTAACCTATCAAGAAAAGGGATTCCCTTAACACTGTGTATTTGAAATCACACCAATAGCATCAGTAATAAAATTAATTCTCAGAGGCCTATGGACCTCTATGATGAGAAATTCAAATTTTCTATGGATTATTTCATTATATGAATAACTCTTTAAGACTACATACCTGAGTTTTACATACTCCTGAGTTTTAGAAAGGGCAATGTACCCTAACCCATTCCTTAAAGGACTGATAGATTCTAAGTCCTTTACATGCAGCAAAGAATACAGGACTTTGTGAAAAGTTGGAAAGGTGGAAGGTACACCTGCCTGTGGCTGGAGTTTGGATTTAGATGATCTTTAAGGTCCCTTCCAAACCAAACAATTTTCTGATTCCATGATTCAATGGCAAGTGTAGTAAGTTGAGGACTGCCAACCTTCTTGTACAGGAACTCAGCACTCATGATAAACAAGGAGACCATAATGCAGCACTGAAGGATGTGAAGCTCTTGCCTATTTTTACATGAAAAAATTGGCAGAGTTATATTCTTAGACCTGTAGAACAGACTGTTACAGGTCCACCTTACTTCAATATTGAGACTGGGCCCTACTCATGAATAGGAGTCCAAATTTCAAGCACCCATCAGACAGAAACAAGCCAAAGGTGAGGTGGGTAGGAGAAACGCTTTCTTTGCCTGCTTTACTGTTGGAGAAAGCAGCTTTCTGGATACACAGTGAAGGGGACAACTCGGGTCACAAAAAAAAAAAAAAAGAAACATTGAGAACAATGTTTCTACTTGCCTGCAGCAGGTGAGGAACGGAAGAGGAAACTCAGTTCCTTTTGCTCTGAAAGAGGCTATTTATGGATGGTGGGAGAGGTCCCTTTTTTTACCCCAGTGAACCACACTGTACCTCATAATTAAACTCACAAGGAAGTTCTCTTTGTATGTGGAATCTAACTTGGTAAAATTAAGTTAATGCCAGAGCAATATGGACCATAAAACAGGACAATACAGATTAATGGATCTAATAAAAAAGAGAGAAGAAATTAAGTCATTCTCTAATCAAGAAAAACAGGAGAAAATATTTCACAGAGCACTGAAATCAGCCAACAAAATATTTAAGAGCAAACCTTTACATACAGCAGACATACCATAGCTTTTATCCATAAGCATTTCAGTTACCATAACAACTTGATCTATTCACTCAATTATGTCATTTTTATCTCAGCATTTTGGAATTTCAGTGGTTTGTTTAAGAACTGCTGTTGCTTTGGGAGCACAGTGAAGACTTTAAAATTCATTAAAGAGTGAAGAGTATGCTTTTCTATTTCTGCCTTTGGAAAATGAAAGTTTTACACTTATTCTCTAAGGAGTAAATTTCATATTTAACAAATAGTTACATGACTTTGGAAGGTAAGCTTCTGGGGCAGAAGTTAACTTTTACCATATACAGCACAGAGGAGTCTTATTCTTGCTTTGCATAATACATACCCCCTCTACATGAACAAGGTAAATACAATGGCATTACAAATGTAATAAATGTAACAGCATTATAAACATAATAAATATCACTAATGAAAACAAAAGCTCATACCGGTAGTCTAACTCTAGGTAGAACATATCACCCATTTTAATTTCTGTGAGGAAAAAGCCCTTTCCTTGTGTCCTCTGTTTAAAGGACCCTCTGAGCTCGTATCTCTGGCATATGGAAGACTAATTTCTGTCTTTTAAATAAAGCTCTACGTTTTCCAAACCAAAGTATTGCCAACATACACTCCACCAACTCTTTCTTTTCTTTTGCATTAGAACCATTGGAGGGAGAGTGAGACTCTGTCAGCCTTTTAGATTGTCACCAAGCTTTGCAAACACTTCCAAGATAGTCTTGAAGATGACCAAGGAATGAACAAACTGCCATAAAATGTTGTTATTTAAACAGATCACACTAAAAACCAACATGTACCTGACACAAGGTGTGATAATACATACCATGACCATCATCAAAAAATTCTGTAATAGTTGCTGAAGTGCATTTGGACCAGGGTTTTGAAGCATCAATGCTGGTCAGAATGGAGGACATCAGGCGCTTGTCTTCCATGGAGCCAAAGTTCTCTTCACAAAATTTGGAGTCATCATGGGAAAGCCCAAGCAAGTGCCCTATAGATATGAAACCAATAAAAAAATTGTATGACTATCAGTAACACAATTTACCGGATGGAGCTCACAGTCATGGCAAAATTGTATAATTGTATAATTCATTCCCAAATTCTGAAGAGCAGCCCAAAGCAGGGCACTTGAAATATGGTGTATCTGCTCAAAGAGAAAACAAAAAAAGCTGTGACAGTTTACACTATTACATATAGCAAAGAAATAATGTCATCAGCTGACATCATTGAACTGTAGTAACTGGAACCTGATGGAGCCTAAAGGGTACTGTATTACTATTATATTAGTCAACAATTTACTTCTTACTGTTTTTTCCAAATCATGTTCAGCAAGAAAGACTAATACTTTACTCCGTAAAGGCACTCTGCAACTGTCTAGAAAGGTGCTACAATATCTTTTTAAATGGACAAAAATCCAAGTATTTATGCTGCAACCAAACAATATCTTAAATTCTTACATAAACAGTCTTAAATAAATATTTTGAGTGCGCACCTTGCTTAGTGTGAGTACCCACTATAATATAAAATACATCAAGCAATCTGAATATTGGTTTTTTTTCATGTAGGGTCTTGTTTTTTGGGAGGGTGGTTTTTTTAGTTTGTTTTGATTAAAGTTTTGCTGAGTTTACTTATAAATGTACATGGTACTGGATATTTATACTTCAGAAACAGAAAAATAACAAGTGCAGAAAACAGAAGATCATGTAACTTGCAAAAATCCTTTGTGTCCAGGGGACTTCAGTCCAGTGCTACATAAGTTCTGTTAAGTGGGACAGTCCCTAGATGACAGAGTTCAAGAAGCATTTGGACAACACCCTGAGGCACATGCTGGGATTGTTGGGACTGTTCTGTGCAGGGCCAGGAGCTGGACTTTGATGATCCTTCTGGGTCCCTTCCAACTCAAGTTATTCTATGATTCCATGAACCTTTTCTGTAGATTAGTGATACGCATCTTCTCTCCTCTCTGGGCAAAATAATATACTTGCATGTAACACACCCTCTTCGCTCTACAAACATCAGATTTAACTTTAATTTCCATGCCCACACCAGATCATTTCACAGCCAACTTAATATCCAAGAAGTAGAAGAATGATTGGGAACAAATGGGAATAAATCTGCAGAGAATTCAAGCCTGAACTTAACATTCACATTCTTCAAGCTAGGCCAGGAGGTGATTAATCCGACATCCAGGGCTAGAGCAAGAGCGCTTTAATAAGGGCAACAACCACCCATGAAAGCCACTGCAGAGAAATAAACCTGATGCCCTGAAAGAGGCATATTGTAGTATTCTGCAATAACTAAAAGCCTTGCAGCTTCATGTTTTGGTATAACTACTGTAGGTTAGTTGTAAGGTGACAGAAACAATAGGGAAACTGACAGCCAGATAACATATTCTGATATCCACAGTCATAGGTATGACAATAGTAACAACTACAATACAGACTGAAAAAGAACACCATCAGCACATTCTATCCATTTTTCTTCTACAAACTTTCTGTTGTGTTGTTTTCTTCTGCTTTGGAACAGAACTCTGGAGGAAAGAGATCGAGGCAGAACTCACTGGCAAGCTGTATCTGAGATTAGTAAAGTAGCTGTCAAAGCAGAAGTCTGTGTTAAGGCTACAGGAGGTCAGAAATCAGGGGGTTTATTCTGTGAAAGAAGCCAAGGTATCATCTAGCAGCCTTACTTACATGCTGAGTTCCTGACCAAAGGATGGAGCTACAGGGAAAGTGCCAAGAGGACCTTGATCTGTCACTCCCAGTTGTAGCAGTGAGGCCTGAAAAGAGCCAGTCTGTCTTCTGCAGCTACTGAATCCCCACTGGAGGGGAGGTGGGAAGGAGAATAAAGAGGGCATTTATCTTTTTTGCTCATCTTTTGATGTGCACACATTTACCAACATCATTCAAACAGAGATTCTATTTTGAATAAAAGGCCATGTAATGCCTAATAAATGCAAGTAAGAATTTATTCAAGGGATCTGGGTTAATACTGATGCGAGTTAATATTCCTTGCCCTGTTACTACTGTTGCTAATTGCTACGGGAGCGCTATATCACAAGTACATTGCTGTAAAACTGTAATGAATCAAACTTGCACACCAAAGGCATGTGTACTTTCTGGTATGGAAGAATTTGGCTTATTTTTTTCAGCTAGATAAACCTACCTTCCTTTTGCAATACTTACTATATATGGCCAGATGATGCTATTTTTATACTGCACTGAGACACAGCTGAGTATCAATAGGTATTATCCAGTTCCAGTCTGATATAGCACTATGTAAAGATGTGCTCTGAAGAGATGACAACTTTGTTTTAAGACAAATGCTGGTGCTGAGCAAAATAATTCACTACTAAGATTATTATGTCAAACTGATCAATCTCTCTGTCAGAGAAACCAAATATTCAGTGCATCACTCCTAACCTACAGATCAAATTCTGTGGAAGTGTCACAGGCTGAGGGTTTGATGCATCAGCAGCTACTGTGCCAAGGGCTGCCTCTGACTTTGCCAAAGTCGCAGACAGTGACAACAAGCATCTTCAGGAAACGCAAAGTTGATGTTATTTTTGGCTGCTGTTCTATGCCGTATTATCACTGAGCTTGTATTCATGCTAAAGCACTGAGGAGCACCAGGTCACACCTCACAACTGAGGGCTGTGGGCAGAACAGACAGGTTAATGAACCTCAACATATGCCTAGGAGTAATGTAACTGAAAACATTTTCTGCTGACATTAAATAACTCCTTGTAGCACATTTCACCAGTGTTCCCCTAACCTACGCAGGGAGCAGGAGAGACCTATCCCCTGGCTTTTCCTGATGGACCCCTCAATATGCGGTACAGCCCTTTATTTAAATCAGGATCCCACACACTCTGCTTTGCAGAGCTGTTACAGGTTTCAGCCACTTTCCTATATTTAACTTGAATCCATTCACTTCAATATGCACACACTACCAATCACTTGAACAGAAATATTTGCAAAACATTAGCCCAGTCAGCAAGAAAACACCATGCTGGTTAGACTTAAGCTTCACTAGAGCAATCTTCTCTGAGACAACTTGTATGCTCAAAGGTTGCAGAAGAATGCTTTTGTATTTACTGTCCCAAGAGTGCTCATAGTTGTAGAAATTACTTCACTGCAGCATGGTTGTGAAATAAAGTAATGAGGCTCTCTCAGTGGAAAACGAGTTTCACTTCTAAGTCATTGGCTTGGTAGTTAACAGGTCTTGGTGAATAAAAAACCCCAGAGGACTGATCTGAGGAGTTTGGCTGAGTAACATCACATGGCACACAACAAATGTTCAGTGTAGGACACGAATGACAGTTGAGCGCAAACCAGCAACTTGAGAACTTAATTTTTCAGAGTGCTCAACATTCAGCACCATGCAGAACAATCCAGAACTCTGTGATATGAAGCATTCAGTCTTATAGGGCGGAATTCAAGTTTCTCAACCTTAACAGCCTCTGGTACCATTCTGCAACAGTCCATCCATTTATGATAAAATTTTGCTGTCCATACAAATCCCTTTCTTGCATAACTGTACTTCACCTTTCGGAACTGTTCATTTTATGTGAAGGACAGTCCATGTGAGCACATAATTAAAGACTTAATACAATGCATATATTCACAGCCCTGTTAACACTGGCTTCCAAATGCACAACTTCAGCACCTCTGAGTTTGTCTGCTACCTAGTGCACCCTTTCAATGTTCTGTAGTTCTGAAAAGGCCTCTCTGCCTTTCCTACATGTGTTTTCCAGCTCCAGCTCCTCCTGAAGTGCAATTTGTAAGCAATTTCAGCTTAGACTACTTACTGTAAGAGCAATGTGATCACACCACACCAAACATAGGAAATCCTACAGCCAAGCAATGTGAATGCCCCTGGAGCAGGCCAGGCAGTACACTGTGCCATAGCTTGCTCTGGCTTCCCATCCTGAAGATGGTTTAGTTTCCTTCCCCCTCAGCTCTGAGATACACACTGACTGCAGAGAATGAAACCGCTGAATTGTGAACCGAAACTGTTCTCGTTCCTTTCTTTTTTCCCCTTCATACAGATAAAAAAAAATTTCTTCAGATATGAGGATGCTTGAAGCCAAGTTTCAAGTTCTTCACTTTGAGCAGAGAAACTGAAAATTTTTTCATAATCTGATTACAATTTAGTCTCCCTCTCAGAAAATGCTGGACAGTCTCTGTGAAGAAGTTCAGAGTAAATAAATAAAATTAAATGCTTCTCAGGCAACTATTCAGCACAGAACATTTTATCCCAAATACTTTGGCAAAAGCACAGGAATCTGAAATAGGGTCATCTTCTGGAAAGTGTCAAGCTAGCAGCTTCACCTTTAATTAGAGTGCAGCACAACTTCTATACTTCACAGTGGAAGATGGGGTGAACTGAGGACACACCTCATTAACGGCATCTACTTTCTCACATTAAATCAGGCCATTGTTCTAAGGCATGATGAAAGTAAGACACTTACTTGGCAGACTTCAGCCTTTTGAGGAGAAGCTTCCCAAAGTATCTGTGAATCTCTCGTTATGTTTAAAAGTTTCAAAAATAATTTTAAAAGTCTTGACAAGCAAAGAAGCAATAAGTAGTAAATAATTTCCAAAAACATAATTCTGATTGTCAGCTTCTAAATTAGCCATCGATGACGTTAGTGAAGATAATAGCTGTTTATAGCGTTTAATATATGGATTTTAGCTCTCCATACAGATTTGCCAGTTAATTTTGTATGCATGCTTACAAACACCATGAAAACAACTTTCAAACGATTTTATGGAAATCAAAAATCCTAATTCTTATCCCAATCTAAATTTCTCTTTGTACTAACTTCGCCTTTTAAGGCATTCTGACCAGGCTTAAAAGTCATTAGAGCATATGACAAACTTCCAATGATGCTTAAAGCTGGTTTTGCATTTCATTAAAAGGAATAAAAATTCAAAATATCACAGGGCTCTGTAATCTCTAAATAGTGCCTAGCTAAGTTATGCTCTTTTTAGCACAGAAGTAAGAACAACAAAATACTTCAGTGCCTGTGCCTGCCCTTCATCCTTTTGCATCCCAAAGTTAAAGACGGGACACTTCCCTTCCTACTTCAAAAAGTCTCCCCCAACACCCCTTGCATGCATGAATGTGTAGTTTTTATCTCATATTGTTCAGGACATTAGGGTGATTTCTGGCAAGTATTGTTGGGGTGCTTCCCTTCATAAGAACTTGAGTGAAAAGGTTACAAGTGATCCTTCAAATGATCCTGTATGTAACCAGAACTCCAGAGAACGCTTTGGACAAAAGCAGACTTAAGGAAAACAATTTTATAAAGAAGGGTTTTAAAAAGAATGCCAATTTTAGCACCATACCATTTTCTACTAATATAAACATCAAACCAGGCTATTGAAAAAAAAAAGAAAGGCTCCCAGCAGCTGCATAAAATGATGACTGATTGAGAATGAGTTAGTAGATCATCTGATGTTTTCTACTTAATGAAGCATCTTACCGGTGTTGACAGTTCCCACTGAGTGAAAATGACATAATATAATTTTACCAGCAGGATGGTGTTTAGTTAAGTTATACTGTAGGAATGCACAAAATGGTGAAAGAAACAGATGGGAAGGAGGCAGGTTTTGTCCTCATGGAAGCGGAGTTAGTTAGCCTTCTTGTGAATTGGTTCTGTCCCAAACTGAAAGAAAAAGACCAAGCACTTAAATGGGCTGATGCCCTTTTCTCACAGCCTTCCTTGTTCCCTTGATGGGAGAGACAAAGTGTAACTTCATCAGTAAACTGTTGAAAGTAGTATGATAGCAACTTGCAGGCTTTGGACTCGAGTATATTTTGAAACGTCATCTGCAAGGGGCTCTTGGCATGGCTCAACCAGATTCTGAAGCAAAAGGAGCCAACAGTAGACATCAGCCCCTGGATCCCAGTTCACCTGCACTGTCTGCATTCCTGCACAGAAACTGCACAGGCTTCCCCACTCCGATACTACTGAAGACCTGCTACCTGACACAGCCCAACAGGAAATAATACCTGCAATGTGTTCAAAAAGAATTCCTACACCTTGTAGGCATGGGGTGTATATAACTAGGGAATACTCCAATGCAATTATGACAAGTCAGCTAAAACTTCGATCGTCTCTAAATATCAGGACACAATGAGCTCTGCAGGGAAATCAGGTGTGCACCAGAGCTGTGTTGGATGTGTGGTGGAGCACACTGGACTGCAGCTATCTTACTCCCAAGAGCACTGGGAAGCAAAAGAGAATCACAGAATATCCTGGGCTGGAAGGAACCAACAAGCATCACCCAAATCCATCTCCTGGCCCTGCATGGAACAGCCCCAAGAATCACACCATGGTGCCTGAGAGTATTGTCCAAATGCTTTTTGAAGTTTGGGTACTTCTGATTTTTCTTAATATATAGTTCCAGACTATCTGTAGAAGGTCTCTGAGTGAACAGCATGCAAGATTACTCTAATTTCATTCAATTTCATTTTTCTCAAGCATAAGAAGCAAGAAAACAGTGTCCACAATGTACAGCAAGCAAACCCCAGCTTTTGCTAAAGGACAAATCATGGTGGCTCTCCTGGAAAAAAAACAACAACAATCCTGTTTATAGACATACACTGATCTCTAGTGCTTGAACAGAAAGGCATGGCAAAGCACAGCTCTTGCACTCAATTTGACCACAGGACACATACAAAGTGACACAGTATGCTAAAAAATGCTGCGGGCATTGTAATTTGTTTTCTTAGAAAAGCTCAGCTCTGATGCAGCATGTGTTTTCCAGTGAGGTCATGCCTTTCACCTAATTTTCAGTTGGGATGACTGGGGTACAAAAGAAGGTCAAGTGATTTGCCCAAGGTTACCCAGTGAGTCACTTGCTCTCATGGGATCAGGATTCAGGAAGCTCCTGGCTCAACATTCTGTGGTCTAATCACCAGCCCATATCTTCTGTATTAGCCTCCCACTCTCTCCTTTGGTAAACAAAGATTGAATGTGGTAGCTCTTTCAAAATAAAACCATTTCTTTTTGCATGTACTGTTTTTCTAACTTGTGTGAGTACGTGACTCCTTGTTAAGAACTTCATCCTGGTATAACTTAGAGATCCTCTGGAATTCATGGGAATTTTGCATGAAAAATGATGGGCCTAACCAACAACAATTCATAAAGTTGTTTCTTTTATAAAACAGAAGTGATTTGAATTACACAAGCTTACAAAAAAATTGCACAGCATATAAACCTGGCTATTTCTCTTTCTTCATCCTTGAACCTCCCTCCCAATTTTCTTTTCGTTGACTGCTATCAATCACTTATGAAACAAAAAAGAATTAAAAAATCATTCTCTCCCTTAAATCTCCAGCCCAGAGGCAGTTTTTAGTATTTCTGGCTTAAAAGAGTTCTTCAGACTGAATGAAACAATAGTCTGAAGTGTAACTTCTTTTCAGGAGCAGACATAAAAAAAGCCACAATCAGACATTCATACACCAGTGCTGCAGACTTTACACAAAACAAACTCGTGCTGGAATGGCTTGTTGTAACAGACTTCTGTGGGAGATCACAGATACATCACCCCATCAGACAGGCAATTTGCAGGCAACATGTTCTGCCCAGGCAATGCAGACAAGGCAATCAGAGACCACTATGCCCACACAGACCAAATAATCATTAAAAAGATATTGTCTTGGAGGTCCACACTGCATCTGCTGCACTAATTAATGGGGCATGTAGAAGATAAATATTAATTTTAATGAAAAAGTGGGAGATGGTGAAACCTATTTCACACCTATTCAGCTCAGAGTAACTTGCAAAGAATATAATTCATGGCAGCTCAGGGTAAATGAACAAACTCCAGGAGAGTATACAGTGCAGAAATGTTTTCATTGCATTGCCTGCTGTCTGTTTATTGGGTAATTCTGCCTTCCTATCTGTACCATAAGTACCTTTCCCACAAAAATTACATGGTCATATTCGTAGTATCTACCTGCCAAGGAAGAAAGCAATCTCTACTTTACCCTGCAGCCCGGAAGACTAAGGGTCCAGGCTGAACACTGAACTTCATTTAGGATCACTGAATCACTTAGGTTGGAAAAGACCCTTAAGACCATTGAGTACAACCATAAACATAACACTGCCAAGTCCACCACTAAACCATGTCCCTGAAATAATTTTTGATAGACTGTTCTGAAACATTAGACAAAATATATTTTATTCTCAACTCCTTTATGGTTGCAGAGATACCAATATTTCACTCTATATGTCTGGCTTTAAAGTACAATATTCAGGATCCATAACAGCTTCTCAAAGTATAGTATTTGTTTAATTCTTCATGAGGTTACATTTCCACAGAGATCAGTACAACTCCAGAAAACCTCTGAAAACTCTGGCAATGTTAGTGGTCTGTCTGGGCCACTTCCTGAAGCCTCTGTTTGCGAACTTGGCCCTCCACCTCCTCACTGCTCTGTCAGAACCCCCTCACAGGCATTACAAAGGCAGAGATCCCAAATCTACTCAGTCTTAAAAGCACATGATAGATAAAAAATAAGCTTAGGCATATTCAGAATCTGAGGATTATATTTTTTCTATAGGATATCCATTTCCACCTTCCATCTGTCCATAGAAACCATCTTGCCTTCATCAAATAAGGTTTTGCTTTAATCACCATGTCTGCTGCAGGTGGAACAATTATATATTACATATAATATTACAAGTTAATAAAAATATTGTAGGGTAAGCCAAGAATTTTTACTCAAAATTTTAACCAGCAACCTTTTATACAAGCTGGTGTTTGATTTTTGAAGCATTAGCTCGATTTTCTGCCCTACCTTCACCTCCTCTGAAGGCTTAGCTTTGACTGCGCATCTTTTCCCTTAATCCAAGGGGATATGTTCATGAAGACTAAATTCAAGAGCTTTTGCAAGCAGGAGTTAATAGAGAAGTGTGAAAAAGGTTCAAAGAGAAGGAATCAAGCAATTTTCCTGATGTATGCCATCAGAGAAGACTTGGATGAGTGTACTCTTACTTTTTTTTCTTGTTTTAAGACAGCAAATCTGCCTAATTATGATTACATACACGTTTGCCTGAACTTCATCTGTCATAAAGGAAACATGAGAGTCAGACAGCCTTCACCGTTTTTTCATGTGGCTATGAGATTCTGTGCCCTTGGCAATGTATCCCCCTTGAAATGAAAGGCTACAAAAGATTTGTAACTGTCAAGTCTGAAGCTTGTCTTTATCTGTTTTATCTTGACAGCCTTGAAATCAAAGGGCTACATGTTCAACAGTGGAAAAGATTACAGTAGTTACTTTTGAGTGTATGCAAAATGAGCATTTATTGTAAAATATGGAATGGGAATATTTTTTGACTGTTCTACTGACATCAAAAGCAGTACTACCATATATCATACGCAGTTCCCAGTTTCATTTTTTACAGAAGAAAGGCCAGAATTGTAGTTTGCTGTAAAGGTTACACATGTTCTTTCCACAGAGGCCTGCAACTCAAACACAGGCTCAGGCTCTGAGTAACTAACTTTAATCCCCTCAGAATTCAGCAAAATGGCATTTTGACATATTTCAGTGAACCACCCAAGCAGAGATGCCAGGAGTGATACATCACTTCTAAAATGGCGTCTTTGCAAAAAACTATGCTAATAAAGCACTACATTTTGCCAATGGTGCTCATGACACTTTTGCCCTCAGAGGTGGCAATAAAAGATTTGGTATTAAACACATCACTTTATATATGGAAGAAATTCTTCCCTGTGAAGGTGGTAAGGCACTGTAACAGGCTGCCCAGAGAAACTGTGGCAATCCCATCCTCGGAAGTGTTCAAGGCCAGGTTGGATGGGGCTTGAAGCAACCCGGTCTAGAGGAAGGTGTCTCTGTCCATGGCAGGGTGGCTGTAACTGGACGATCTTAAAGGTTCCTTCCAACCCAAACCATTTGACAATTCTGTGATGTTTCAGTTTTAGCTTCTGAGCAGTTCCTTGATTTTGGGCATTTCACAGTACTGCTGCAGAGGAAGTTATGATAATTTCACATAACCACAGAAAACGAAGCTCAGCAGAGACCTTGAAAATGTGTGCATCCCACTGCCCTAGGGTAGGATCATCGTCCCCCAGGCCACAGCTGTTTTAGCGAGAAGACTCCTGTGAACCTCCAGTAATGGAGATTTCACAGTCTCCCCAAGCAATTAATTTCTGCCCTTAAGTGTCCTGGTTAGATGATTTTGGCTAATGCTTAAAGTAAATCTCCCTTGCTGAAATTTAAGGCCATTACCCCTTGTGCTGTCCCAGACGGACACAAAGAATAATTTATTACGTAAATTTTTGCAATGATTATTTAAACATATTTGAAGGCTGCTTTTATCCCACTCTTTGGCCTTTCCTTCTCTAAAATCACATGTAAAAGATAAAAGAAAACTAATGAACAAAGATTTAATTAGTTCCACACAGCAATATCAAAGCTATATCTTAGCTTGGAAAGAACATCAGTAAACCATATTACTCAGGAGGACAAGAGGAGTAATAGCATGCCAGAGTGTTTGTGCACCATAGGAATAGGAACATTGCAAAAGGTCAAATGGACATTAATACTGAGCAAAAAGGCAGTGCTTTCTCTGTATTGCCTCCTCTAAAAAAAAAAGTTTTTCAAGATTGATGAAAAGAACAAAGATACATATAATTTAAGCTACTAGACCCATGTAACTCTCACTGAACTAAACTGGATCTTTGCCTGCTTTTCTATTTAAGGATTAGATCAAAACTCAAGAAACAAATTTAATCCTTGGCTTTCTTTGAGAATTCCTTCATGATTTGGGGAAATTACCTATTGATAAAACAAGCTCCACTTATGTTCTCTTGAACTCTTCTCATTTTGCTTTTTGCAAATGCATTTTGAATTTTTGACGAATTGTTTAGGATGGTGGGCTGTCTGTACCAAAATATGCAGGACTCCAGCATAAGAGGAGCCAGTCAGCAGAAAATTCTGACCATGACTTTACCTCAAAATACACCACCAGGCTGCTACTGAACACAGAAAATATCCCACCACAAAATAAGCTAAATGTAACTTCAAACTGTGTCTGTTGGTGATGTTGGATCATGATTGTCTTCAGGAAATTCGAAGGCTGGCTTATAATTCAACACTGTAAAAGCAATGAATCTCCAACCCAAAAGTCCAGAGTTTCAGACTGAGAATCCAGTTATTTTTGTTTCCTGATGATTATTTTAATAAGGGATATGTGGAGAAGCAATATGCTAGTGCTGACGTATGAAACATAAAATAAATGTTAAGATTATGAGCAATAATAGATTGTTCAATGCTTTTCTCCATATGTCCCCATGAAGCAGAGAAGTGTATGAGGCAAGGAAACACCATTGTTTTTACAGATGGTAGGCTGATGATAACAAAGGCTTGGAGAATGCCTACATTCTGTACCTAAGCTAGCTCAGATAGTTCTGCGCAAGTGCAGCTGAAGGAGTTGCTAA
Source organism: Myrmophylax atrothorax (assembly GCA_026770055.1). Taxonomy (NCBI): domain Eukaryota; kingdom Metazoa; phylum Chordata; class Aves; order Passeriformes; family Thamnophilidae; genus Myrmophylax; species Myrmophylax atrothorax. The sequence goes on along the minus strand of JAOXXN010000001.1, from coordinate 118,419,978 downwards.
AAGGTAAAAAAAGGCATTCATATTCCCCAACATAGTGATGAACTGATGATTTCAGGCAAGAATGCAGAGGACTGTTTTTATGAAAATAAAGCTACTGCTGTCCAACCTGGTATCAGCACGTCCTTAGCTAAAAAATAGCCATATATGGATTTACTATTAGCGGCTGCATGTGCTGACAGGTTATGATGTAAAAATAACATTTATGGTACTAGCACACATTCCCTTTATTCTGATGAGAAATTGGATTATCACATTCAAAGCTACAAGGTTTCCCCTTGTTTTTTGTTGCGCTATTGTCATTTTTTGCATTTGACACCGGAGACAAACTATTATTGACTTCCCTACATACATGCAGGGCAAGATTCAGGTCCGACCTCATCAAACTTCATATAAAGATCTCCACCTCTCAGTGTCAGCTAATCAGCTGGACTAAGAATTTGTTTGTATCTATTTCCTTCTGTGCTCTCCTTTACAGGCCTTTCAAAATTTTGCCTGTTTTGCTGCTCATTCCCATACCCTTTCCCTCAAAACCCACTGGTCAAAATCCATCTATTTTATCTGAAAGAAATAAAACATCATACACGTGATGTGGTAGAAAACCTGGCAACAGAAGCAGCAGGCTTTACTCTATAGCAGGCTGCTTTTTGGCTTTTTCTGTGCACGAATCCAACCAGAGCCCCTGGGCTGTGCATTGTCCTGTTTGGTTGAGCTGCAGTTCACTTTACTTTGGTTGCCTTCCAGAGAAAGAATCTGATCCTGAAAAATGCTCTTCAATCCTTCAGAGAGGAAACAAGAGCATTTAGGCCCCCTTGGAAGTTAAAGTGAGGACACACAGCCATTCTGCAGCTGGAGTCCACGTTCATGATGCCACATCTGCTCCCCACACACATGCAACAGGGTTACTTCAAAAACTACAGAGATTGATTCTGATTTCACTTAGTGGCTCACCCTGATACTCTTATTGACAGAAAGGTACATCTTAGAGCCCACAGCATCCCTTTGAGTTGCAGGGCATCACTTAGGTTGCCATGTGAATTCTAGTGAGTAACTAAGCCACTGTAAAATTAAAGCTACACCCTGCCCACAGGACAGGGGGAACTTTGAGATTTCTGGATTGTAGGAAGAAATCTGGTCTCCAAGTAAAATAAAGCAAGGTTTTCCCTAAAGTGCTTAAATAAAGGATATCCATGCCACACTTTTATTTTTCATCCTTTTTTGACCTTTGATTTAATGTAAGTACTCAAGGAATTTTAGCTGTGTTTTCTTCTCAACTTCTCCCACTTCAGGCCACACACACGAAGATCATTCTGTGACCTGACACCCTCCCTCCTTTCTTAAAAACTCCTGGTGAGGAGAAAAAAAAAAAGGATGTTATTTTAAACAGCCACAAACTAGAGGTTTAAAGTCCATTAGGGCACTTATTTACTCATTTCAATTCATGATTTTTTTTACATTGAAAATTACAGTTTTTACAGATTCCTGTAAACGTCTAGGTATGAAAATGGCTTTTTCAAAAATGTTCTTCCAGATCACTAAAAATAATTCACTTTTGTTTATATTTTCTATATGCAGAATTAAAGGAACAATATGTAGGTTTACTGCTTATCCCTATCTTTACTCACTCATTTTCAATCTGCTTAAAAATTGCTGATAAAATGGTAGTCGAGACACATTACTCACCTCCTCACACACCAGATACACTGGCATCACAAGATGGTTCCTCAGCCAAGCTCACCAATGCCCACTAACCCTCAGCAGCAGGCATCCCTTCCATATGCAAGAAGATACAAGTAGCCCCTCCAGCAGACTGGCCTTTGAATGACAGGCTAAGCTTGCAATCTATTTGTCTCAGGTCTAGACCAGGTTCATGATCGGTCATTGTTCCCACAGCATCCACATTTGGAGCCTCTAAACACATGCAGTATGACTCTGATGTATTGCTGTAGCTACCTCCAAATGCTCTGAATTACTGATTTCAGAGCGCTTTTCCTTTTATAATTACATTATTGTTTGTTAAAATAAAATTTCTGTTTGGGGGACTCATCTTGCCACAATATTTCATGTTTGCATGCAACATATGAACCCCTCTCCAGCCACTACTGATATAGTTTCTTTGTACCTGCATAGGAGCAGTAGGTTTAGGTTCATTTATTACTAAGAGTCAGGTCACTGACACACCAGCTGCTTTTACACATTTGGTGACCTCTGTTTGCTGAGCCAGAGGTATATGTAAGGCATGCAACTCTTGGGCTCTACCTGCTAGCTACTTGAAAATTGAACTACTGCAATGATACTCCCAAAGCAAACTTTACTTTGGTTTGGCACGAGTTACAAGGCAATTCAGCAACTGGCTCTCTCTGAAAGTTCTCCTTTCCTTGTTATTTCCTTTCAAGAATGTTTTTTCCTTTCAAGAAAGAAAAAAAAGAAAAAAGAAAAAAAAACAACAAAAAATGTTCTCCACTTTTAAATTGCTGTTCACTCACTGAAGTGAACAGCCCTTGTAACATATGTATTTCCAGTGAACACAGTAAATTAAACATAACCAAGATGGCAGCAGTCTCTCTGAAGGAATATAGCATGACAGACATAATATCCTAGAATTTAAAACTTTCTTCTGTCACTAGCTCTGTCTTAAATCCTTCTGAAGGGTACACGTACGGCTCCTAATTTAATTGCTGTGCACTGAGGTGGAAACTGAAACAAAATTAAACAGGCTTTTGATCAAACCTTTATCACCTATATACTTTTTAACCTATTACAGCATTCCTGTAAATACCACATTTCACCATAAAGGTGGAATTTCCATAAAGTTAGAAAAATATTAGAATTATGTTTGGTTTTTTTCCATGAAAGCCTTTCTCCCTGGATCATACACTGTCCTGAGAAAAAAGGCTTTGTAACAGTAGAGCGTACAAACAGTTAAAAAATGTGAGTTATTTTCCACTGTGTATGCACTAAATGGAGGAAAATTACAATAGATGGGCCAAATGGTTTCTCAGGAGAGACATATACTGACATCTTTGGACACTAACAGTAGCAACAGCCTTTGAATTTTCACTTCAACTACTGCTTAGAAATGACACTGTCAGAAAGGAAACACCTACTGTGCGCCTTCACTTGTCTTCTGATCCTTTATTAGTTAACCCTGAAGTGCATATGTATACAGCCTTAATCCCCAAGTGAGTATCTGGACCAGGGGAAATCTGGAATTAATTGCGAAGTATTTTGGTTACTAATGCAGCTGTTACAAGTGTTTGATTTGGCAAGGGAACAGAAAAGGCACTGCATACCAATTTCGTGAGCCACTGTAAAAGCTGCGTGGAGGCCGTCATCTTCAATCACTGCACAGCTGCGCTCAGGAGAGCATATGGTCCCAACGTCTGCCATTCCCAGAGTATCACATGAATGATGCCCACATAAATCCTGCCCAGGAAGGGGGGAAAAGAAAATCATTAAAATAAATTTTTACACCCATAGGTAACAACCAGTTAAACGCATGAGCCCTTTGCAAGCAGCAGAACCTGGGTAAAAACATCAATATAAGCTTCTACCTAAAGGTATCAATGCAGTTTAAAAGTGTGACAAGCCAATCCCACCCCGGTAAAGTCAATGAGAGCATTTTCATTGACTTTAACAGGTTTTGGATACATTCTATAACTAATTATTATTTGTATTTCTGCTCAAACTTGCATTGAGGTAGGTACACAAAATATGCTGCAGAAGCATTCTTCACTGACGATAAAAAAAGAATATCCTCTTTATTTACAGAAGGTAAACAAAGGCAGAGAGGATGCTTCAGATTCCTGATCAGTCCTTGAACAAGACATCACCTTTCTTTTCCAAAAGCAAGTCTTATATTCACACTCCAAAGAAATGAGATTGTTATATGTGAAACCTCATTTCACTTCTGTCACGCAACACAGTGATTATTAGTCTATTACCCAATATACCAAGTATTTAAGCAATTCTCAGATGTTGTTTAAAGAGTCAGTGATATGACAGAGTCCAAAATGCATTGATTCCCAGTCTCACTAGTGCAACAACTCAACCAGGTCTCCTACATGTAGATACGGGATGTGTTCAAAAACCATGCAGGTACCATTAGGTTTTTTCTTTCATTCAGGACAATGATAACGATGGAAGGGAACTTTGATCTGACATCGTGTTTTAATTTTCAGCATTAACTTTTCTGTGCTTCTGTTGAAGCACAGGGAATAATACTAGTCTCAATGTACATACATATGCTTTTTTGGATGAGAAGGAAAAGTAGGTACCATGCTATTTGGAACACTTTAACATTTCATTGTAGTTGAATGGAATTGTCATTTTCAGGGCATTACAGTATTATCAAATGTTATTATCAAAACAATCTAAGACTATCTTCTTTCCCTTCATTGTTAAGACTCTGTGCTCCCCTTCACATCTCTTTCTATAAGGACTTTTTTTTATGAATCCTTTCATAATTCATCAATAGGAATAACAGACACCTTGTATAAGGCTTGAAATGTATGAACAATGTTCACTGATAGTGAGAGTTTAGGCAAACTTTAAAATGCACAGGTTTCAAACTTCACTGAAGTCAAAGAAAAACATACCAATTTCACAGATACTGTGACAGAGCATCTCTTACGAAGAAAAAAAACACCAAAAAAGTTGGATTTTTCCCCTCAAGAGGAAAACAAAGAAAATTTTCAAGCTAAAAATACAGAGCAATATTACATATACGGAGGAAGAATTTAAGGCTCAGTTCTGGATTCCAGGTGTCTGGAAACTTTTTTTTGGTAACTGCACTCTTGGTGCTACTTAATACCAAGATTTAAATGCTGCAGTACCAATGAACAAAACAGCCTCACAAGAAGAGAGAGGATATAGCTCAGGAGTATTTCAATTTCCAACTTACAGGTGTAATCCATGGTTTAAGAAAAATTTCCATTCTGTAGCAATGCAGATAATACGCAGACAACTTTCTCTATAACCCCTCTGGCTCCCCTCCTTGGAATCCAGTTAGCTCCCTAGACTTCTCCTCTGGCTCTGCATGGGTTATGGATGCCCATTTTTAAGTACTTTAAAAGAAATTCAAATTTTTTCCACTTGTATATAGGCAAATAAACTTTGTATCATTTTCAGCAGCTCTCAACCAATGTTGGAAGAGGCCCCAAATGAGATCATGTTTATGATGGCAAATATCTGAGGCATATTCAACAAAGAAGACACAATCCTTAAACTCCTATAACTTTTCCTTGGGTTCATATCCATTTAGCCCTTTATGTATCAGTTCTGAACCTGGACCTTTCGGTCTAGAGGGAACATTGTAGATAAAGTGAACTCTATGTAAATGTAAACTGTACGTGCTTTACCTATGGGATTATGGTAGGTAAACTCAGAAAAAATGCATGTGCATAGTTCCAATAAAATACCTTTTGATGGGGATATAAAACATCTACATAACTAAGTGTAAGCTGTATAGGAAGTACGATACGTTTTTACTACCCCCATGCAGCACTACAGGCCCGGGGAAGAGTGGCTGGGAAGTCGCACAGTGGAAAAGGACCTAGGGGTGCTGGTTGACTGTGGCTGAACAAGAGACAGTGTCTGTTCAGGTGATTAAGGCCAATGGCATCCTGGCCTGTAGCAGTAACAGTGTGGCCAGCAGGACTAGGAAAGTGATTCTTCCCCTGTATTTGGCACTTTTGAGAACACATCTCAACTCTGTGTCTGGTTGTGGGCTCCTCACTACAGGAAAGACATTGAGGTGCTGGAGTGTGTTTAGAGAAGGGCAAGAGAGCTGGCGAAGGGTCTGGAGTACAAGTCTGATGATGGACAACTGAGGAACCTGGGGTTTATCCAGAAGAAAAGGAGTCTCAGGGGAGACTTTATTGCTCTCTACAACTCCCTGACAGGAGGTTGCAGCCAGGTGGGGGTCAGCCTCTTCTCCCAGGCAACCAAAGACAGAAAAAGAGGAAACTGCCTCAAGCTGTGCCAGGATAGGTTTAGGTTGGACATCAGGAAGAAATTCTTCACAGAAAGTATGGTTAGATACTGTAATGGGCTGCCCAGAAAGGTGCTGGAGCCACCATCCCTGGTGGTGTTTAAGTGAAGACTGGACGTGGCACTCAGTACTCTGGTCTCATACATGGCAGTGTTCCGTCAAAGGTGGGACTCAATCATCTCTGAGGTCTTTTCCAACCTAACTTTCTGTGATTCTGTGATTGTGCATTTTGACCTGAATCCACACAAGCCACTGAACTGAAATTCTTATACAAGTACCAAAAAGCTCACAGACAGAAAGAAGCTTACTGGAGGAGGTCTAGACTACTCTCAGGTTGACAATGCCAACAATAGTATAAAACGCATAAATTCAGGCTTTGTTTCTGCAAGCAGATCCTATGTCATCTGATCTTTTGTTGTATTTGGGTATCATCATAATATAGCTACTTACATCAGTACTGCTTCCAATGTGGGTACAATTGTACCCACCAATGTCTTATGTCACTGCATGATTTACTTATATTTGCATACAAGCAGCAGCTATGCCAATGATATGGCTGGGAATTTATACCAGCAAGCACAACTAGACCTCACTATGACTCACCAGATTTGATGACACAAGCATAATTGAAAGACTATAACCTTTCTAATAAACTTCCTTAGAGATACTTCTGATGGGAAATGTAGAGCATGGAAAATTACGACAGGGATGTTAACCATAAGCAGCCCTTCTGACCTGTGGCTGGTTAGTAATATCACCCTCAACATTTCAAAAGCTATGTACGCGATTGCGTTACCATCTTCCTTAGACATTAGGGTTGTATTACAGGTTGTTCCTAGGAAATCCCACAGCAGGAAATGAGTGATTCTGACAACTGTAAAATTACCTAGCTCCTCCAGTTCCCCAGGGACAGCCGGGAAACAGCTGTCCTCAGATGGTGTGCGACCAATGGTTCCCATAAAGGAGAAGAGGGGAGAGTGACCACACTGGGGTCAGGAAGTGGTGGACAGTGATTCAGTAAAGCCCCACTCCCTCCAGCCAGGCCCATTTCCACACCCACACTGCTGTTCCAGCACTCTGAGCAAGGCCATATGGGGAAACCCTGCAGTCCCAGCTGGGAAGTGGCGGAGGTGGCTTGTAAAGGATTTTGAAACAAGGACAGGAAGTATTTTCTGGCATTAGCTTCTTTGTTATGAAGCTGTTTCTGGGAAGTCTATGAGTTGCCCATTTGCTGCTAGAGCGGGGCATGCAATGGCTACGCTTTGAACACAGAGCATTTGTTGAGCTTCCCGGTTTTCCGTGCCACCTTCAGTCCTCAGTGACTGCCAGAGGGTGCTTTTTTCAGCTGATGCTGGCATTGTCAATAAGCATTTAGGCAGATTACTGAAGGCTCAGCTCCATTATGTTGTCAACTTATTGTCTCATTTACTCTTTACTTCTCAAGCCTCTGCATGACTTAAACTTTAATATATTTCTATTCAAAGCATCCCATAGTATACACTTTAAACAAAACTGTAGCCTATCAAGTGGCATCTGAGACAAATATTCTGAGAAGTTTGCTATTGGGTCAACTCGGTGATATCAGCTACCCAACAGCATGACTTCAGTGATGTTATTGAAAAACACACCTGTTTACACTTCCACTAATTTAAATCTTGCTGGTAAAATTTCTTTTGACTTAAACCTCCTGTAGCTGCACTGGCTATGGATTATTTGTTACCAGCTTCAATAGTTACATTTTTTGTTTTCCTGGGCAGTCTATGAAAGCAGTCTACAACTTCCATGAAGCAGCATTTCTAGGGGTACAGTAAAAGGTTTTATTGCCCTTGAAAATATGTCTTCTGCTAACAACAGGCCCCAATGTCATAGTGCAATCAAAAAAATCAGTATGGGTTGCCTCAACTTTTCATACTCCAGCTAAAGCCCTAGGAAAAAGGGAATTCAGAATACTAAAAATCAGTTTCCAATGATTAAGTCACTCTGGTGTTTGGCTTCTATTAAAAAGTTAATCAGTTACTCAGACTGGTATACTCAATTGCCTTGAAACAGTGGCAGAAGCTTCAAAGAATGAGTGTTTCTTGATATTTCTAAAGAAGAAATGCATTACAGTAGTTTCAAAACAAGAATGACTAGGAAATGCATTTGCTACTCAGGAGGCAATAGACAGTGCAACTTAAGCTTTGGCAAAAGAACAACTTAGGAAAACTAAGCTGTACATCATAAGACTAGTAGTTAATTAGATAGTTGTTTAGAGGCAAAGATTTCTTGGCATTCTAAATACATCAAGAGCAGCTGGCTATCTGCCCTGTATACATGGCATGGTCTGAATGACCGTAACTGTGACCACATCCTGCT
>JAOXXN010000001.1:118370274-118385837 GCA_026770055.1 Myrmophylax atrothorax | reverse complement strand
GTCAAGTTCACCCTCAGCAAATTTGCGGATGACACCAAGCTGAGTGGTGCAGTGACACACCTGAAAGACGGGATTCTTCCAGAGGGAACGAGACCATCTTGAGAAGTGGGACCGTGGCAATCATGTGAGATTTAACAAGTGCAAGATTCTACAGCTGGGTCAGGGCAGCCCCTGGTATCAATCCAAGCTGGGGATGAACAGATCGAGAGCAGCCCTGCTGAGAAAGACTTGGGGGTACTGGTGGATGAGAGGCTGGATATGTCCTGGCCATGTGCACTGGGAGCCCAGAAACCATCTGTGTCCTGGGCTGCATCCAAAGCAGTGTGGGCATCAGGGGAGGGAGGGGATTCTGCCCCTCTGCTCTGCTCTGGTGAGTCCCAACTGGCAATGCTGTCTCCAGCTCTGGGGTCCCAGCCCAAGGACATGGACCTATTGGAGCAAGTCCAGAGGAGGCCACCAAGGTGATTAGAGGGAGGGAGCATGTCTGCTATGAGGAAAGGCTGAGAGAATTGGGATTGTTGAGCCTGGAAATGAGAAGGCTTCAGGATAATCTATTGGTGACTTTCCAGTACCTGAAGGGAACCTACAAGAAAGATGGGACACAAGACTATTTACAAGGACCTGTAGTGACAGGGCAACCAGGAATGCCTTCAAACTGAAGGAGAATAGGTTTAAAATAGATATTAGGAAAAAATTCTTCCTGGTGAGGGTGGTAAGGCACTGGTACAGGTTCCCCAGAGAAGCTGTGGCGCTCTCATCCCTGGAAGTGTTCAAGGACAGGTTGGATGGGGCTCTGAGAAACCTGGTCTAGAGGAAGGTGTCCCTACCCACAGCAGCAAGATTGGAACGAGATGATCTTTAAGGTCCCTTCCAATCTAGATTATTCTATGATTCTGTGTTATTTCCAGGTCACTGATAAAAATACTAAACTGTGTTGTCCTAAGAGTCGTGTTCTTTTGTATTCAGCTAGGAAGTCTTGTTGATAATAAGTATCTTGCTTGATAATAAATGCCTCTTTGTAAGCACATGTTGAGGTCTATCAGTTTCCAGTATTGTCAATGTTTGCTGCTTATTTTCTACTCCTTGTCAAATCCACACAAACAACACTGAGAAACTACACTGTAATAAGGTAGTTCTCTGTTGTATAGTCACTTCCTTCTTATCCTCTATCTGTTGGAAGTTTTGACATCAGGCCCAGGGCTGCTGTCTAGAACATCTCTGCTGACGTCCCTCAGAGTGAAATAAGGCTTCCTGAGTGGCACTGACAAAGACATGACCTCACTCCAGTTATGTTTTGTCTGCTTATACACATTTCTACTTACAGGGCTCAGATAGGACCTCCCTCCTGTACTTCACAGAGAAATAAAAAACCCTATCCTTTCCAGATTGCATCTTTTGAGAGCTCCTTTTGGTAAATTCTAGTTCAAGGGGTGTTTTGTCTTAGAAAAATCTGTCTACACTTTTATGTAAACCAAGTCAGACCAATTTCTGGGGAAGTGCAATATAGCAGTCTCACTTACTGCTGAGTTTTACGTATTAAGAAGTAAAGATTTAGTGGGTGAGGAAAATCTGCAAATCCTTGACAAACAGCCTCACTCCATATCATTGTGCACAAGCTGTACTTGTCCTTGGAAGTAAATGCTGAGTGAGGCCCTGTATTCTGTTGGTTGGTTTTTATCTGTGTGTTCACTTACAGTGATATGAAGTAGTCCCAATTATAACTAATCAAGTAATTATAATGCAGGAGTCTTGCACATGTGGAAATTAAGGACTGCACAAAGTGCAAGGCAGTGGTCTGCAGCATAACCCCTGTGGACCTTTCTCCTCTCTCATTTGGCTAAACCTGTTTTAACAAGCACCTGGAGTGGTTCAGCTATGATGTTTCTTCTGTTCCTGCTCTGTAAACCCAGATGACTGCTTTACATACTTCTCTTGTCACAGTGACTCACATGGGGCAGAGTCAAAATTCCAAAACAAAGCAAGCAGATGCTGTGGGCCCATGAAAGCCACATGAAGTTGGAGCTCTGATGGTTTTCATTATGTTGTGGTGTGAGTGCCCTGCATTCACATGGCCTGACGAATTTTAGTAAACTCTGCCATTAGTTTGAGTTTCAGACTCTTTCTGCAGATTTGAAGGAACTCTGTGTGCATGTATACTTGCCTACATAAGGTGGGGATTTTATTTTAGTTTTTAATGTTGGAAAGCAAAACACTCATTCTCCATCCTCTTTACTTGCAATTTGTTGTACTACTGGGAAAACACTAGGAGAAGTATTGGTCAATACCTATTAGAGTAAAAGTTAGTAATGCTTCCCAGTAGTAAATGTTGTGGGAAAGACGTGAATTCCTTTAGAGTTCTGAATCAGATTCTTTTTTTCCTTCAACTCATTCCTCAGATTTGAGGAATTCCGAAAAGAGGGGCTTTCATACTAATCCCAAAACTATCTATATTGTTAATGGGAATGTCAAACTGCTGTTTTTACAATGTGTGATTCAGAGAACTCTGCCACCCACACACTAACTGTAACCACAAGAGGCAACACTTCAGAGCATCCTATCTGAGAATCCATCTATATGGGCTTTTCAGACAGACCTGAGGCTTTTGCTTATGCTTCACATTGCTTGGACATGAGCCAGCTCTAATTTAGAAGTCCTGCAGACATGTTAGCTCAGTTCTGTGTTTGAGCTAATATCAAAGCCATTGCAATCATCTGGGTTGAGATGATGCCTTGAGGGTAAAACTCAGTCCTCAGGTGATCCAGGGTGTTGCCTCCATGGATGTCAGACGAGTTTTTGCCTCCAAATAAAACCGCACAAGGGAGTATGTGTTTTTCTGCTTTCTGTTATGTGCTATAACCATTGCTTTTGCACAACAGACTTTTCTCCAGAACTGATGCTGAGCTTACAGCCTGTTTAAGAAAGCATCTTTGAACCCAGCAGCCTCCCTGCTGAACATGAAGCAGCTCACTAACAACCTCCACCCCGGCCCATCTTTTTCTTCCTTGCTTTGAACCCACTCAGGCCTGGCCAAAATCCAGTCCTCAGCCAAATCCTGTAGGACTCCTTTCCTGGTGCACATACTTTACACATTAAAAAAATAAGAGTTGCATCAGAGGAAAACCAGCTAGAAACCCCCTGCCTGCAGTCACGTGTCACACCCAGAAGCAATATCAAGGGCTCTTGGCTCTCGCTCTCAGCAGACAAGTTTGCACCTGAATCATTTGGAAGCAAAATATTTTCAGGAAAAAGGCATCTGGTCCAAAATATAGTATCAATTCCTTTGTTTAGTTTAGCTGAATCCCATGGTTTTGCATTTTCATCCCTCAATCCTCCCTACCAGAGAAACAAATCTCCGGTAATTTGAACACATGTACACTCTATACTAACTCCTGATACTGGTAACTTGTTCCATATTCTCAATACCATTCTCATTAAATAGTTCTGCCATGTTTCCTCTGTGCTCCAAGTGCAGAGAAACAGATGGGTAAACAAAGCAAAGAGTGGCTGTGTCTGACTGCACCTGGGTTTTGGTTTCAAATCTATGGAAACTTAGGACTAATTAGCTAATTTTAAAATAAGAGAAATTCGTACAAAGCCTTTTATTTTGCTTCTTCAAACAAAATGAGATGTGGAGGCATCCTGGATTATAGCATGTAAATTAATGTGGAGATAAGATAGGCTCTGTTTTGTTTGAGACTCAGAAAGATACTTTAGGTAAAGCTCGTTGTTGTTGGCAGCCTACTTACCTTACTGAAATGCGACTTACCCTTATCGTTTACAAGCTTTTTTCACAACACTTTGATGGGAGTACAAGCTAGGAGCAAAGTGATAGCGGGAAGTCTTTTTATGGGAGGTTTGTTGAATGATTATGAAAATGTTGTTACACTTAAAAAATAGTGCAAGATAACCTCTCTGCTTTTTTTTTTTTCCCTGAAAATTCAGACCCATGGTTAACTGTGTCTTTCACATCATGTTGATACTGTGCCTACCTTTCAAAAACTCAAAAATTAAAACAGGAAGAATGAAACCTGTCTTCTGTAAAAGGGTGTTCTCCAAAAGGTTTTTAGGCAGTGTTTTAATCTGGGCCTGAGACAACTGATATTTTACCGATTTAGGCGATAGTGGGTAATGACTGTTAACAGTATCTAGTGACTGTGAATGTTCAACCTGTATTTACTTCGCTTTCTGTTTTGTCTGACTGCCTTCTCCAAGGAAGGCAAGAAAACCCTTCTGAAAAGCTGATAAATGATTTTGCAAAAATCATTGCAAAAAGTCTGGGAGATATTTGTGACATCCGGTGCATTTCTTACACTCTGCCTTTTCCTGTCCTCCTACCTCCAGCTGGTAGCTGTTCTCTTAAAACCTCACTGACAAATGCTGCCTCTGGATTCCCATTTCTTTCCATTGCAGACACATCCATGTTCTCTGCTTGTGCAGCACAGCCTCCTGTGGCACTGGCAGTGTGGGTCAGCTGGTTCTTTCCACCTCTTTCTGGTGCCCAAGATGCTGTTTGCCTCCAGCAGCATCCCTCAGGAATTGACGTGTTTGACTTCTTGCTCTACCTGGCAGCCCTTCACTGCCACAGAGCTGTGGAGGGAGAAAGGATGAGATGGAACTTACTGACTGTTGGAAAACAGGAGACCAATTGATGTAAAATAACAAAATTAAAAAATTGCCTTCAGCTTAATGGATTTTTTCCATAAATCCAGTTGTGGATTTTTTCCTCCTTTTTGTTTGTCTGTTATTTTGGTTTGGTTTGGTTTGCTTTGCTTTGCTTTGGTTCTTTTATGGGCTGGAACTTTTTCATGCTGTTTAGAATGACAACAATAAAAGTTCCTCAATGCAGCAGCAAGTTGTGCAGATAAACATGAAAACAGGCTAATAACAGTTGAAATTCTTCATAAAGGGACTTACACCAAACATGGAGCCTGTATGGCATCTATTTCTCCAAGATACTCTTTATCAGAGGATTCGAGACTCTCACAGCAATTTACTGCATGGCATTGCAGAACAGGGAAATTATTCTTGCTCTTTTCAAGTCAAGCAGCTGAAACAAGCTGATATTGTAACATCAGGTGTTGTGATCAGAGTCATGAGGAGAGCTCGGACTGGAGGAACAAACCCCTAGAGCCTGGAAGAGTCCAGTAACAAGGCTGTTTTAATTTCAACTGTGGCAGAAAGTCACCTCTGTGAGTAGCTGAGAATGGATGTATCAGACCTGGGAACACAGCAATCCTCATTATAATAAATTGTTTCCTCTGAGACCTCCTGATGGCCTGTAAAACAGGAGAGGACTGGGCTGCAGTCCCGGATGTGGCAGGTGCGAGGGTGAGGGATGATGTGCTTGGGGCTGGGGCTGGCAAGGCCCCCTCCAAGGTCACCCTGCTCTCTGCACAGCCTTGGTGGTGTCCTGGGAGCACACACAGGGCATCAACCTGTCCGCAGGGAAGGAACACCAATGCCTCTGAGGATCTTCTGACCTCTCATTAATGACTCTTTGAGTCTCCCTGTTACTTCATACTACTCTGGGGTTTCATCCCTTTGGCTTGTAGATTCACAGGTGCTTGATTTCTGCTGGACATCCTGGCTGAACCACAGTACACCAAGGGGCCTTGGAACTAAGAGAAATGAGGGCTCTTTCAAAACTCAGATTTCCTTCTGTTTTAGTTCTCGGGCTTATTCAGGATGTGTTGAATATGGCAGATCCTTTGCCAAGCTCCGTAAGCATCCAAACTTGCAATGAGCTGGAGATGCTTGAGCAGGGAGGTTGGACCCAATGACACTGTGGTGCCTTCCAACCTGATCCATTCTGTGATCCTATGGAGCACCTAGAGAACTTCATGAGAACTCTTCGGAATTGGCAGCAAAACCTTCTCCACATGTTCTTACACTTACATTCCAATTAAGTGCCTGAAGCCTTTCTGGAAATCCTAAATGCCATTGAAAGTCAGTGACAAATGGCTATGGAGTTTTCTAAAACCCCAGATAATTTAGGAATACATTCAGTAATCCCATGAAATTGTAAGCTTTGAAAGAGCCTATTAATGTGGATTCATCATTCCAAATGAGAGACAAGTGTGGAAAACCTGTGAAAAGGTGAGTCTTTTTTGTTGTTCTGGAAGACCTCTGCTAGCCTATTTTATCTTGTCTTGCATCTCTACCTAAATTTGTTCTCAAATCTTGGAATAAAAGAACATTTTGGTGCCCAACCAGTTCAAGAACATTTTTCTTACATACGAAATGACATGTCTGAAAGCCTCTTGACTCTATTAGCATTATTGCTGTGGGACTGAAAAGGTTCTCTTTCAATCATTTCATATTAGGATGGTGCTGACAGATCTGCAGCCTTGTCTAATAACAGTGCTTGTAAAAGTAAGATTTCACTAAGTGTTAATTTTACGTCACACAATTTTATTTTTAACATTCTGTTTGCCAAAAAAAAAAAGCAAACTTCCTTTACTGATGTTAGTTGTACAAATATTTACTGACTCACCTAAGCCAGGCTTTCAATTAAAACAGTTTTTACCCAGCTAAATAAGGTAATTTAAACAGTCATATACCATAAAAAAAACCCCAAACCAAACCAAACCAAAAAATTCACATGCATCAAACATAAATTTTACTTTTGGTGAAAGACGGTAATTTATCATAATCAGACTTGAACTAGGCTTTCTTTTATAAGCAGTAAATAAATTAATTTTGCCACCTCTCAACTGAAACAATTAAAATGGCACTGATGTATGATCAGCCTCTTCACAATCTCATTCTGCTGCTTTTGTTCAGAGTAAAAGAATGACTAAAATGCCTCCAAAGGGTGTTTTATGTAGGCTGATAGTGCAAAATGAGCATTGTGAGGGTTTTATTTCATTTGTTTATTTGTTTTGCTGGAGGTGTGGACTTGTAGCCAGGTTCCCAAATAATGCAAAAATTCAGTCTCATCAGTCGAAAGATGCACAGCTTACAGTAGTCTTTGTTTTAACCACAAGCAACCAGGAAAACTAGAAGAGGTCCACTGCAGAGGAGGAAGGAGAGAGGGAGGCATCCATTGTGCAGGCTTCCTTAGAGGCCAGGACCATAATGTACCTCTATTTGTAATGATTTTTTCTCCTCTTCCCTTGTTTTAGCTTTGGTTTAAAAAAAAATAAGATAAAAGCATATCATGCCATTAGTCACAGCTTTGTTAAAAGGAAGCCAGCACTAAATCTTGCTTCCTTTTAGGCTCTGCTTTCTATTTTGGTGATGTGAAGAATGAGATCTGAATGCAAAAGGGCCCATTGTTTATTCTGAGCTTCTTTTCTACTTCTTTGTACGTTTTTTAGTTTAAATGTAGTAATGATTGTCTGTTTCTAAGGCCCTGATTAATGGAAACAGCCCACATCCTTAACAAAATCAGGAATACCTCTTTGACTTATTCCGAGTCTACACCAGATACAATCTTCCCTGAACTGCTGTGGAGTCATCCAGCTGATCCCAGTGGTTTTGAGTTCAGACCCAAGGTGTGTGGTGGAATGTGCAGAAAAGACAATCTGGATCAAATTCCTCTTTAGTGTCTATTTTAAAGAGGAAGGAACTGGTTAGTGGGTCTTCCCAGCTCAGGTCTCAGTGCTCAACCATATCATCATCCAAGAATGGGAGAGTTATGAAGAGTCTCTAACGGCTATTTTCTAAAGAAATGCCTTTCTCATGCCACTGCACTAGAAGCATCTGTTCTTATTTATGAGGCTATTCATATACAAGAGGATATCATACATTTTCATTCTGGAGAGCTTATTCCTGATCAAAAAAAAACCAAACCAAACCAAAACCCAAACCTACAAAAAAACAACATATGAAAGGAAAAAAAATGTCAGACCTTGAAAAGGTCTCACACCAAAGGAGGTGGGACTGAGTGCCTGGCTCCTTGATGAGATGTTTTCACCTAGGCTGGCCCTGCTTCAGCAAAGCATTCAAGTGCATCCATAAGCCCCATTCACTCCAGTGGGCCATGAAGCCTGGAATTCTATTTGACTTAGTGTAACAGCTGCTGAACAAACTCATAGTACTTCTTCCCCCTCAGAGATGCAGGGAGCAACCTGATTAGAGCTCATGTAAGAGACTACTTAGCAAAAGCCAAGTGCTCTGTACAACAACAAGTTTTACTGATCTTGTAAAACTCAGGAACACTTCTCTTAGTCAGCCACCTATTTTTGAGTGCCATTTACAACATGTCTAAAGACACAGACCACTCTTGCAATAAGTCTCAGCGTTTAAAGTACTCCCTAAAAGAAACATCAGTACTTTCCCCACTTGTGCAGCTGCATAAGCCTCGTCTCTCGTTTAGATATGTCTAAGAGGGTTTGTCTGCCAACTGTTGCTCTGGCTGCCATATGGCTGGTGCTGTTGCATCACAGACAAGAAGGTTGGACAGACTCTGCAAGTAGTTACAGTGCTCACTGCAACCCTGAACCACCAGGATAAGCTCTCTCTCCATCACCACTGATTAGTCTTACATAGTTCCCTTTTAGTTGTGTGGGAAATGAACAATTGAACCATATGTCCATGTGGCCAAGGAGGCCAGCGGTGTCCTAGGCTGTGTGAGGAAGAGTGTGGCTAGCAAGTTGAAGGAGGTGATCCTCCCCTCTTCTCTGGTGAGGCCACATCTGGAGTGCTATGTCCAGTTTTGGGCTCCCCAGTTCAAGAAAGACAATGAACTACTGGATCAGGTCCAGAGAAGGGCTATGGAGATAAGGGAACTCAAACATGTCTCTTATGAAGAAAGGCTGAGGGAGCTGGGCAGGTTCAGCTTCCAGAAGAGATGACTCAGAGGGGATCTTATCAATGCATACAAATATCTTAAAGGTGAGTGTCAAGAGGATGGGACCAGAGTCTTCAGTGGTTCCCAGAGACAGGGAAAGGGGCAAGAGGCACAAACAGAAACACTGGAAGTTTCATCTGAATATGAGGAAAATCTTCCTTACTGTGAGGGTGACAGAGCACTGGAACAGGCAGCCGAGAGAGACTGTGAAGTCTACCTCTCTGGAGATATTCCAAACCCACCTGAACATACTCCTGTGCAACTTGCTGTAGATGAACCTGCTTGTATCAGGAATTAAAACTGTTGACATTTTGGTCTGTGTTTTTGTCATTGCCACCTGTGAAAAGATTTATCCTTTTCCTGCCAAGTTCTGGGGGGGAAGGCCTGATAAGGTGAAAGTTTCATCCTTGAAGACAGAACTTGCATAAATTAAAGTTACTTGAGTCTCTCCTATTGGTTGAAGGGCTGATAGGAGGGGAGCAAGGAGGAAGAGAAACAAAAAAAAGAAAGAGGGCACAAGAGGGAGCAGCAGGGTCTGTGACTTCTTTCTGGGGGGGTGGAGGCCTCATACCCCCGGGCAGACATCTCCAGGAGGCTCAATAAAAAAGGTGAGAGGGTTTGTGCTCTTGGCATTGGTAGTTCTTTCCCCAAGAAGACAGCAGGGAAGCCTACTGTCTGCCAATGCTTAGAAGATGTAGTCCCTGCCTTCGAGGGAGTGTCTGGAGTTGGTAAGACAACCTTACGTGAGTAACTCTTTGGTAACTGGAGTGCTTACACTTTTGGGCTTATTGTTTTAGTCTCCCTCTTTCCCTTCTCTTTGGGTTCTTGCTATTTGGTCACTCTTGTTAATAAAAATACTGGGGGTTTTTTCTCAACTCTCTACTGTGCTCAGCCTCATTTTTCCAGCAATTGTAGAACCCACCCTATTACACTGCTTTAGCAAGGGAGTTGGACTAGATAATCTCCAGAGGTCCCTTCCAACCCCAAACATTCTGTGGTTCTATGAATCACTGCTTTGTGCTGCTCTTTGGGGAGTATTCAGACATGTGAGATTTCTAAAACAGCTCTAGCAGAATGTGACCTAGGGTGGTGGAGAGACAAGGAACAAAGTAGGGAAGCCTCATTCTTGTATACCACCCACTTAATCCACTGTTGTTACCTGTATAGTTATACTTATTCATTTACAGTACAGCTCAGATCTGTTTCTTTGCTCTTGTCCTGGTTGGGCAGGGGACCAGCTAGTTCCTCATACTGACAGATTTCAAATTCAGCTGAAATCAGACACTAGAGGAAATGAATTGGATGTATGCATGTGTAGAAGGATTGCTCATGCAGGATCTATGTTTTTAAAGCACTCTGGCTATTCTTATCTGGTGCCTTTATAACCTGTAAACCTTTAATACAAAAGGAGATTCAAAATACAATCAAGAATACAATGGAGTTTGCAGGTTCATGCAATTATCCCTCTCCAATCCTGTAATCCATCCTTACTTGGTGACTTGCATGGTCCTGGCCCAATTCTACAACCCTATTCATATGGAAATACATATATTCATACTAATAACTGTTTAAAATCTATACTATTTTAGTACATGGTTTATATGTTTCAGAATCAGACTTTCTGAGAAAAAGATAGTATTGTTTGTGGACAAAATAGTCAAGAGAGCAAAGTATTATGCTCAAAGGACCTAATGGAAGACTATACATTAATTTCTCTAATATGAGGAAAAGAGTTCAAATATAATATTTATAAACCAAGAGAAGAAAGCTTAAAAAATTTTTCACTTCAATTTAGAGCCATAAAAATAAGTCTTGGAGAGTTGCAAAGTGGTCATGTAATCCATGTCTCTATTGGAGGACTGGCTTGTAAGAAGAAAGAATGATAAGAAAACTTTGTCTGGTGTTAACTAACTATTAACATAAAACACACTTTCAGTAGTTGGTGATTAGTTCTCACATTTTTAGAAGAAAAAGACAGCTCTGTTACTAGATGGCTGATAAGGGATGTCATCAACATGCGATTCCTTTGAATATTTTTTTCTCAATGTACACAATGCTTTTCCATTTCTGAACCAAGGATAATTTCTGTTGCCTGGTCATCTCTGTACAGAAAATGTATGGTCAGCAGGGAAATTTGCATTCAATTGGTTCTATTAACTTTACTAAGAAAGTTAGACTCTCTCTTTTAGCAATGTTGTCTGCTTTTCAGGTAATTTATGGGCAAGCACAGATTATGTTTGGGATGAAATAACTATAAATCTGTAGTATCTAATGACATGGCTTTGTTGAAGTAAAAGTAATTTGAAATTAGGAACCTTAAGCACAAATTTGTCTGTGATACCAATAAACCCATTTCCCTAGGAAGAGCTTATGCTATGTCAATAAGCTTCTCTTCTGAGCCTGGAAAGAAAAACAATTTCTCACTTCCGCTAAACTGAATACTGAAACATAGAATTTTCACCTTCCCACCATGGCTGACCCAGTCTCTGGAATAAATTAAACTACAGAAACTTTACCTAGGGAGGGCTCGCAGTGTCTGAGACTGCTTAGTGAATTGCTTGAAACAACAGATTCTTGGCACCCAAAATCTCTTGAGACGCTCTTTCCATTGTAAAAAGGATAAATAATAACCAAACATTGCTAGTTAATTTCTCTAGAGTCCTTAAAGGGTGGAAACAGTGTGTAGATGAGGTAGAACCCTTCACTACTCTCAGTACTCAAAACCCTGCTGGGTATTCACAGTCTTTGAAATGTCTGCTTTTAATCATGCACATTGTATTTCTGCCAAAGAGCAGGTGGAACAGCTTTCATTTCAAATGGGAGCTAATATAAACTCCATTCAGCAAAGTCTCTTCAAGAGGATTCTCTTTCAAGGCTGCCCGTGTCAAGCTGAGACTTAAGGTATGCACAGGAGAATTTCCTCCTTTCAGTTATTGCGCAAGAAGTAGTGTCTTCTACATGCTGAGAATTCAGTGAAACTTGCACTTCCTGTCCTCCTCTGTTATCTGTCAGCCAGCTATACGGCTGTGCAGCACTTTGGTGAAATAACACTCTCTCTTTGTATCCAGCCTGGCATAGAATCATAGTTTCATAGAATATCTAAGTTGGAAGGGACCCATAAGGATCACCAAGTCCAACTCCCTGCTCTTCATAGGACTGCCTAAAACTAAACCATATGACTATCAAGAAAAGAATTAGAAAAATGTTAACTGGAAAAGTCTTTCAGAAAGTGTAATGCTAACTTTCTTTTTATATGCAAATTTCACAAGGTGTATACACCTGTGCACTTCATGTTGAAATTGTTTAACCTGGAGAAGAGAAGGCTTCAGGGTGACATAATTGTGGCCTTCCAGTACCTGAAGGGAGCCTACAGGAAAGATGGAGAAAGACTATCTACAAGGGCCTGTAGTGACAAGACAAGGAGAAATGGCTTTAAAGAGAGTAGGTTTAGAGTTGATATTAGGAAGAACTTCTTTGTGAGTGTGGTGAGGCACTGGCACATGTTACCCAGAGAAGCTGTGGCTGCCCCCTCCCTGGAAGTGTTCAAGGCCAGGTTGGATGGGACTTGGAGCAACCTGGTCTAATGGAAAGTGCCCCTGCCATGGCAGTGGGTTGGAACTGGATGATCTCTGAGGTCCCTTCCAAATGAAAACCATTCCATGATTCTTTGATTCTGAGATAGAAGTTTGAACAATGCATTAATGAAAAATATCAACATCAGACTTTTCTAAGTGCCCAGAAGTCACTTTTATCTCTATCATATCTTTTTGTCACTCTTTATTTTAAATTATTATACTAGCAAGAATAACTAGTGGATAACTAATGTAGACCTGCTGTCTATTCTTATTCCTTCACACCTTAAATTGAATCTGTCAGGGACACTTTTCTCTTTTTATGGCATTTTTTTCCAAAATTTCCCTGCGTTGTCCATGAACACAGCTGCATATGCAGGCGTGACTGAACGTTAGGCATTCAAACTCCCTACTTCATTGCAAGTTCACATGTGCCAAAGGGCTTTTGTGCACAAGCTGTTTGTTGACAGACATGGAGGTAGAGGTTTGAAAGTTCTTGGAGCTATTATTACACTATACCAAGAATATCTATCAACAGTCAGGATAAATCCTGTAGAACCAAAGTCTATCCTTGAAAATGACTCACAGAACTTTGGTGAAGTTTTGTTAAAGGAGACATAGCTACTTACAGACTAAAAGAGTACTACATTTTTAAACTTCTGATTCAAAAAAAGACAGGTCCTACGTATGAGTCTAAATGCTTTTCTGAATAAGTGTAAATGTAAATAAAACTTCAGTCAAATGAAAACAACATATTAGCTCCAACCTCCCATAAGCCTCTCATCCCCTTGGTTTCATTTACCATGTGGATGGGAGAAGAGGGCTTGTGAAAAGACAGCATGGGCTTGGCTGACTTTAAAAAGTGTTTGTATTTGTCTTGAAAATGAAAAATATAGGCTACTGTCACTCAATAGCTGGATTTTGCTATAAAAGCTATAATCACAAATCCAACTTTTTTTCCTGTTGACTTCATTGTCAAGTACAGGCAGGAGTTTTTATAGTTCAAGACTTTGGGTTTGCAAGCAACACAGGAACAAATCTCAAGGGTAGGTCTATAAAAGTAGCAGATACTCCACACCACAGACCAATTTTTCATTTGATAAGAAACTTTTTCCAGATAAGTCTCATGGTGCTATGCAGTGATAATTAAGAATGTGTATGTATGTATGGCCAGACTCCACGAACAAAGATTTGGGAAGGGCTCTCCCCATGTGGGTGTGCCGTTCGAGCCTGCGCAGTGGAATTTTTAGGTGAGGCATAGCATGTGCAGAACTGACCCCACCGTTTAAGTCCTAAGGTCCATCTGCCACGGCCAAGCGAGCTTGGACAGTGACAGTGAAGTCCTCAGGTCTAGAACTTACAGCCCCTGGTATTCCCAGGAGGTCTCCCATCCAAGTATAACTGGATGGGTTCAGATATCAGGTTGGCATTTAACTGCCTAGGAAGATACTACTGCAATTCCAAAGTGACTACCAATATAAAACTGAAGTTTGATGAGACTGAACCATGAGTCTCATGGATTACATTATCTCAGTTACCATGTGCATGGGATAACCTTGACAGGTGTTTATCACTTAGGTGACATGTTCCTGAAGCACCTAACAAAACTAGGGATGACTAGCATTGAGTCATTTTCCAGTCAAATCTGTACTTGCAGAGAAATGAAGAACTAGTTTTAAAACCAGTTACAGTGGTAGCAAATGACATTTTTCAGTCTGTCCTGTACTGGTCACTTCAACTATGGGTTCTCTTTTGGAGACAGTACTGTTTAATATATTTATCCATGATCTGGACAAGGGGATTAAGTGCACCCTCAGTGTGTTCACAAATGACACCAAATGGGGCAGGAGCGCAGATCTGCTGGAGGGCAGGAAGGCTCTGCAGAGGGATCTGGACAGACTAAAGCCTATGGTCTGAGGTTCAAAAAGGCAAGGTGCCAGGTCCTGCACTTGAGTCACAATAATCCCAGACAGGGCTACATGTCTAGGGAAGAGTGTCCAGCGAAAGCTGTCCAGCAGAAAAGGACCTGGGGCTGCTGGTCAACAGCAGCTGAACATGAGCCAGCAATGTGCCCAGGTGGCCAAGGCGGCCAGTGGTATCCTGGCCTGTATCAGCAGTGCTGTGGCCAGCAGGACCAGGGCAGTGATTGTTCCCCTGTACTTGGCACTGGTGAGGCTGCACCTAAAGTACCATGTTGTTTTGGACCTCTCACTACAAGAGGTACAGTGAGGAGCTGGAACATTTCCAGAAGAGGGCAGTGGAACTGGGGAAGGGTCTGGGGCACCAATCCTTTGAGGAACAACTGAGGGAGCTGGAGTTATTTAGCCTGGAGAAAAGGAGTCTTAGGAGAGACCATATTTCCCTCTACCAACTACCTGAAAGGAAGTTGTAGCCAGGTGAGCGTCAGCCTCTTCTCCCAGGCAACTAGTGACAGGATGAGAAGAAATAGCCTCAACTTTAAACAGAGGAGGTTCAAGTTGGATATTAGGAAAAATTTCTTCACTGAAAGAGTGGTTAAGCATTGGAACAGGCTCCAGGAACCCGGTGGAGTCACTATTCCTGGAAATGTTCAAAAAACAACTGCACTGTACAATATGGTTTAGTGCGCAGGGTGGTATTAGATCAAAGGTTATAGTCTTGGAGGTCATTTTCAACCTTAATGACTCTGATTCTCCAAGTGACTTACTACAAGTAACTTCTGTCAGTAGGCTTGTAACTTTTTAAATGCCTTTTGTAGAATGTGTAAGACTTTAATGTCTTTCTTCTATGTTGTTTCTCATGTTAAGAATATCAAGTTTCTGGCAGGAGTACTTTCCCCTGGTTGCATATTCTAGTTCTTTAAATGACTTGATTTTTTAAAAATGAACTTAACTACTAACAGCATAGGATAAATAGAGCAGTAAATTATGATAGAGTTTGACACTATTGCATAGAGTAAGGACACTCAGTTTAAGTAAATTTCATTTTCCTTTTGCTTTGAGTACATTTCAAATTAGGGTAGAGATGGTTAAGATCTTGTAATTGTTTGGGTTTTTTCCAAGACTGTTTACAAACATTTCCATTCTGTCAACCTAATTACAGTGACACTTGTAGTCTTTGATTATATAAGAAAGCCAACCAAACAAGAAACCACTACAGACTGAAAATAAATCCACTCCATCAACTACTACATACAGGCTTTAAGAGCCACCTAGTGG
>JAOXXN010000001.1:118357310-118370174 GCA_026770055.1 Myrmophylax atrothorax | reverse complement strand
GCTGACCCTGCTCAGCATCCGAGATCTGACGGGATGGGATGGCAGGGAGGCATTGAACTGCCAGGGGACGGTCCCCACTGAGACTCGGAACTCGGGTCCTTGGGATTCGGAGCCTGGAGTGCTCTCCATTACACCATGGGGACCGTCCTACACTGCTAAAGTAGGAGAAGAGAATTCACCATCACAGGTTTAATAAAGAAAAGATAACACTAAGCAACCTTTACAATCTTCTAAAATGCCAGAGAAAGTCTAGGAGTGTGAACCACAGACTTTAGACCTGTTACTTGTTCTCTTTGAGTTTTGGTTTTCATAAGACAAAAGGTAATTTATATTTCAATATAGTCTTCATCAATTATATTAGGCATCTGGTGAGCATCAAAATCAGTTCTATAAGTTGACTGAAAGATCTCAAAAATTATTAGCTAAAACCAGATGTTTCCTTCTATTTTGCTACAGGTACATTCTATTTCACCAATCACAGTAAAGCAAGACTAGGACAAGTATTGAATTAACAATGATCACAGGAGTCACAGAACCCTTATCAGGCAGGCACCACTAAAGCAGAGCAGAAGATTGTCATGATGAACTTTTGGAAGCAATTCCTGCTCCTGAAGTAGAACTCATTCAAGTATTCAGAGAACTCTGAAAGAACTATTTGCACAGAGATCAGACTAGCTAATCTGGTATTTTTAAATTAACAAAATTTTTTCCAAAAATGTAAAAATAGGTTAATAAGATGAATCAGTCTCTAGACTCATATTTTTGATTTCTTCTGTTAAAAACCTTGTGTTTCCAGCAAATGTCTCAAATGTGACAAGTAGTTTTAGACAATAATTTTTGCACTTTGATATTGAACATAGCTGTTCATGCATCCAATTACAAAACCTCCATTTAGATAAGAAAATTATTTATTTCAACATTTTATGCTAACAACACATTTTTCCCATTTGATGAGTAAAATGCAATTTAAATTTGTTGTTTATATAAAATTAATATAAACAAGGTTCTTTATCAACATCAAAATTTCCTAATTTGCCTGTGAGTTTTAAACTAAATTTCACTATAATTAGTGTATGTGTCCAAAATGCCCACCATCCAACCAATCCCCAAAAAAGCACTCAGAATGCAGTTGGAGCATATTTAAAATGCATGCTGGAAATACCAACAGTGCTTTTTGTTCTAACTCATTTTAAAGTCTTTCTACTTCTTAGACATGTACTATTGTGATCAAGTTTACCTCATGTCTAGTGACAGAAAGATGTTAGACATTAGTTCCACTGTTCTGGAACTAATTCTGATGGCTTAAAACACCTCTTACTTAATATACTAATTAGGTTTGCGTTGTTACACATCATCAGTTTGTAAAAAAATATTATGTCACTGCTTCTATTTCACTCTCCGTTGAAATACTGCGGAAGACAAACTCTGCCTCCCTGCATAGTCACAACATGCAAGTTTGGCAATTTTGAGGGAAAAAGATTATGTAAAATGCACAACACTCGAAGACTGCAATTTTCACAAACACTGAAGTTGTTCTTTCAAATAGTGCCACTCACAATACCAACATATTCTTGTAATGTTCCATTTCATCTACAAAACAGCAAACATTAGCATCTTTATTTTATTGTTCACAAAGTAATGTTATAGAAATTTCCTCCGATTGGCACAAATAAAAAGCAGCAAAAGAAAAAAGGCAATGGAGAAGTCATTATAACACTTTTACAATGCCTGTATTGTCAGAACTGAAATCAGGAGCCTGTGTTGAGTTTTATCTCTATTTTAAGATAGCTTGTTTCATTTCTATGGTCCTGAAATACACAGATGGGTAAAGGAAGAGGTAAAGACTAATCCAGTATACCTCCATTAAGAAATCTTCATTAGGAAGAGCTTTTAAGTTTAAAGCCTTTCTCTTCTGGAGTTTTAGATATTTCCATTCATATTACAATATGTTCAAGTTGGGCCAATTACCACAAGGTAATCTCGATTATATTTCTTTAGCTGGGGGATACATTTCAGACAGGTATTTGAGTATTTTAACATTGTTATTTTCATTTTATCACTATTATTTCAGTGCCTCTGTAGTTGCATAGCAATTTCTACACAGTACCTTAATTACTTTTTGCTCCATAGATTTCTGAACGCGCTGTCTAAGGGGTTTTGGAGAAGATCCACTGGATTGTGCTGGAGATCTATATTAAAATGAGATAAGAAGTATTTACAACATGTAAGCACTTAGTTAAGAAAAATTGTTACCCTACCAAGTTCTTCAGGAACAGGAAGGCAGGTATCTTATCTACCTTCGTAAGAAACCACAGGTGTTGTGACAACTGAAGAGCATAATGAAACCAAACCTACAGTTCTTATTTCTGATACCATTTTGCAATATGTTTACAATATTGCAGCTCTACAGACACAGTATTATTATTTGTCAAGCTGGTGATGAGTTTCCAAGCCACCAGTCTACTTACACACCCCTCAATAGCCAATATATTGAATATTTGGTCGATATTCAATATAATTTTCCTTATATTTACAGACTTTTCAACAGAAAGAGACAAAACATTCTCTTTTTTTTTCATTGCAGTATATAAATAGTTACATCCATCAATGAAAATATTTGATGCATATCTAATGGAAAAAATTCTTGGTGCATATAAAGGGGGATTTTTTGGTCTTGAAATAAGAACAAATCTGTGCATTTGTAAATAATCACTTTTCTGTTTAAGCTCATGTCAGACCAGTGTGCATATAAGGACAGGTTTTCCAACAATTATTCATTCTTTATTTTTTTAGCTAATTTTATCCTATTTTTTCATAAATAAAGTTTGTTTATTTATTTCTAGTTGTCTGTGGTGAAGACTTTCTGTACAGCCTTGCAACGGTTCTGCTGTTTTAATTGTCAGTAGATGTAGGTTCACCATGCTCATGTCTATGCTATTGTTCTGGTTCATGAATCCTCTTTGCAACCCAGGACAAAATTCTCAGCATCCCGTGTTTTCTGACAACTGATGTTTCCTCAGGACAACCAACCAATTAAATCACTGCTTCTTTAGTGCATGGATAGGTTAGTTTCTTGTCAGTGCCCACAGAACTGGGTTTCCAAGAGATTCTCTGTTTAGTATACCACATCAACAGGGATATTCCTTAAATAGAAGGAGATTTTTAAAAAAGTAAGAAAATAAATGAGCACGAAGTAATTACTGGCTTTAACAATAACAGGACAGAAAGATTATGGGAAGGATACAAAAATCAGCAGCAAACAAGAAGTTGCCTCAAATGCTGAATACCTGTTGAACTTGCCAAAACCAGAAAAAAAGAACCTTTATTGCAAACAGTTATGAAAACATTTAATCCGTGGTCATATAAAACTTAACTCTGAAACATAAATAACATAATTAATTACATCAGAGTTTCCTTACTTTGATTTCAATATCATCATTACATTTTTATATCTGCTTAAAAAAAAACAATTTAAAATACTATGGTAAAAATAGCACTTCTGCCTTGCACACAGCTTCAAAATAGAAAAAAATAGCACGAGAATATTATTTGAACTTCTAGAATGATATCTAAGAAGAATATTTCCAAAAGATTGGAATGAGGTGCTTGCAAAAGGGAATATTTGATGGATATACTAAAGGGCAGATAAAGTAAGAAAAACTTCAGCTTGGTTTAGGATGTTCTAAAAAAAAGGGATGTATTGCAGGGCTTATATTTTCAGTTTCCAAATAAGCATTAATTTCACAAATTACAATTAAAATATTTTTAATTAAAGCCAGTAAAATATTAAACAACAGAATAGATGCTTCTCAGCTGTAGCTTTTTTCAGGTTTCAGTGCAGAGAGACAAATCTACTCAATTAATCTAGAAGCTTATTAAAACTTCCTAAAATGCTGACATTTTGAGGAAAAAAATGCTCTCATTTAGTCTCAGTCTTCACCTGCAAATTAACAGTGCTCTCTCCAGCCAGAACCCAGACAAAACTACTCACAAATGTTAAATATATTCTGGGATTCTTGAGTAATGAAATCTATAGAAACAAACAAAAAAAACCACTGTGAAAAACCTCAAGACAATAACTACTATGTGATCAAAAAAACAACCCCAAAATTATCATATGAGGTGACCAAACATCTGATACACTAACTCATATTAGCAAAAAGAATCTGAAAACTGTGGTGATGCCTACTACCAAAAATACTTCCACAGATACAGTAAAATGTTCCAGATTTACTATTAATAGAAGCTTGACAAAAAAGCTGTGGACACTCTTGTTCAAATACTCGATACATATGCATTAGAAAATAACATGTACTGTAGGGGCTGCACAGACACAAATCAGTGACACCTCACTCAATACATCCAGTGATGTATTGAAGGGCATTCAAAAAGCAAGTGGAACCTTACAGTTGCTAGATAAATAAAGAACACAAAGATTTGACAAAAATTGAGAATAGGTGTTTGTTTACAAGCTTAATTTCAGTTTTTTATTCCTAATATAATCATTTAGGACCATTATTTCAATACTTGGAGTAAATTAATCCTATAATTGTATTTTTAAATTGAAACACATAGATAAATATTTTTTAAAAATTATACATTAGAACATAAAATCTAAACTAAATTGACCACAAAAAACTACTAAGGAAAACATAAGAATTGTCTAGATTATGATATAAATTCCCATACAGCAGTACCTGCTTGCACCTACACCACGAAGAATGTAAATGAAACAAATGTCTTATCATTTGGGGGAAAATTCAAGAAAATTAATTCAACTGAAAAATGAAGTGAGGTAGGTGATACTAAAGCACTTAGTGGGCATCTTCTTCACAAATAAATGGTTTAAAGTCTAAATAAATGATTTAAAGTTATTTTAATTTAGAGAGTTGCTTAAAAATATTCTAGCTCTGTATAGCAGTGTTTATTTCAGAAGAATTCAGGCAAGCCTTGATTCTATTCACATACAGCATTAACCTGAATCTGAAGAAACAGAAAAACAAAAGACTGAAATCAGGGTTATTTTAAGCTTGTTACATAATGAAATATGAACGTATAGCTACAACTAACCACAGGTATTTTAGAAGTGAAAGGAATATTCCATAGTATGTTGTTACAAACTGCCCTTTATATTAAAAATTATTATAGGTTTATTTAGAATTCTAAATAGTAAAAATTTCTTTTAAAGTTTTAATAGAATATGCTTGCTCCTTCAGTTTCATAAAAGAGATCAAACAATAAATCTAATGGAATCCTTAAATTCTTCAACTTGTAGGATCCTCCATCTTCCAGTTTAGGACCTATCACTGTTTTTCCTTGCTGTTATTCTCACAGCCTTGCACACTCTGATAGTGTTGTTATGCTGAGCTCTAACAAAAAATGACTGCTGCCAGCAGTCCTAACTTTTCCTACCCTTTTCATTCTACCTCTTCTGTGTCAGGGAACCCAAAAATGTGCATTCACAGAGCTTAATAACCAACTGGCCATGCAGCCCCTGCCCTGTTAAACAGATGCTCAAATCACTACTAAAGGCAACAAAAGCAGGGACAACCAATAAGGAGTTTGAGCAGGTCCTTATGACAACAATGTAGTTACCCTGGGCAAAAACACTATTGGGGAACCAACCACGGTACTGCAAAGGAATTTTGGATGGAAACCCTGGCTGCTGTACTTCTCAGTTGGCCACCAGGAAGAGTTGCCAGCTCTCCTCTCCTTCTTTTGATTTCATTCTTCTCCAAAAACAAGAATCAGATACAGATCCTACTAATAAACTTTATGCATGTGAATTTGTTTCAGTCATCTGTTGCACAATAGTACGTGATTGGTGGAACAAGATATGAAAAACTAACTGTTTAAAACAGTTGCTACAAAATTACAATGCAGAAATAAAACATTATATAATCCAAAACTCTCTTGTGTCATAGTTAGACAAAGGAGGCATCTTTAAATTGAATATTAATCTAATTTGCAAATGGACAGACCATATTTGGTCTTAGGCATTCAAACTCAAGAGATGAATATTTGGAATGTTTGTTGCAAAGGATATTCCTTCAGGGGTTTGTGCAGCCCAGAATGTACCAGCTCAAAAAATCCATGTTACAAACGTATCTTGAAGATAGAGAAAATGCAAATGAAGTGGCAGAATACTTTTGAAAACTCAAGACTGTTCTAAAAATGCTTTCCCTTTACACCTCATCTCACAGCAGACTATACTTTGGTCATTCGCCTTGTGTATGTAACATCGATGCTTTGTTGACAGTCAGTATAGTACGGCTAAACTTCACAAATGAAGATTTGGGCAGGGCTCTCCCCATGTGGGTGTGCCCTTCCAGCCTGTGCACTGGATTTTTTAGGTGAGGCACAGCGTGCGCAGAACTGGCCCCACCATTTAAGTCCTAAGGTCCATCTGCCACAGCCAAGTGAGCTTGGACAGTGACAGTGAAGTCCTCGGGACTGTCACAGCACCCGGTACTGACCGGGGCTGACCCTGCTGAGCGTCCGAGATCTGACAGGATGGGATGGCAGGGAGGCATTTAACTGCCAGGGGACGGTCCCCACTGAGACTCGAACTCAGGTCCTTGGGATTCAGAGTCCAGAGTGCTATCCATTACACTATGGGACTGCCCCAATTAAGAATAATACAGTCAGGAATTACTGTCTCTGGAAGGGATCTCTAACAAGCAGAAGAACAGGAAATTTAAGTGGAGGGAGGACTAGTAAGAGGGAAGGAGAACCTTCAACAAGGCTGCTGAAAAAAATCCTGGAATAACAAGTTTTCAATTTCAGTTTCCAGAGGTTATTACATTTTTATCCCAAGCTCTTAAAAAGAGCTAGTTCCTTATATAGGTATTAGCATTTTCTCAGATTAAGTGATAAGCTACTCAGCTATTGTACAGAGATGTCACTGTCAATTTTCATTATTTCGAGATATGGCAAAAAAAAATCAAAGTAGGGCTTAAGTGGGGTTTAAGATGGGTGTAAGCTCTTTGCAAAGCCTGAGGAACAGCTGGCATGCAATATAAGCATTGTTCATCCAGCATGTAAGAATCCCATCTCCTCCCCTTACATGAACAATCTCTTGAAGAGACTGTTACTCCCTGCTGTGGCCCTGAGCATCATAAACAGCATGAGAACCACAAAAAAGGGAACTCAAACATGAACAGGGCTATGAAAATACTTACATGTGGCAGTGAAACCTTGCAAACCGTAAAAAAAATCGTACCCCAAAATATATGAACTAGAATCATAGGAGTGATCCTAATACTTTCAAAGGCTGGTCCTGTCTTCAGTACTGTGATGAAATTTCGTATGGGCATAAGACTCCTCCAAAGGCATGCTTAACTCCTTAATGCTTTTAGTGCTCAAAAGGCTTCACATAGAGACTGTGCTCATTCATGTAGTGGTGAAAAACTAAGTATAACTGTTGAAGAAAAATATCAGTTGAATGTATGAGAAGAAAATCAGCCTGAAAATGTAGGAAAAGAAAATCAGGTGTATGCAGCAGTTACAATGGCAATGGTACCTTGAGCACAGTGGTTCACTGCCATTTCAGAAATCATCTGTTCCTGCAGTGCCTGAACACTTGATATAGGATACTGATGTAAACAGGTAAGAAAAAGTACTATATGCCGATACTGTTCCAGAGCACGTTCCAATGACATGTTTTTTCACATGTACTCATCTCATACTTTTAATAAGCGGAAATAGGTTCTTTGATGTGTAAAACCCAGTTGAAAGTAACTCAGAAATTTAATGCAGTTATTTACAGTTGAAACAACCTTCAACTGACTCCATAAATTATTTCCATCTCTCACCCTCTTGTACTGAAATTGTGGTGTGTTAAGAATCCTCCCATGCTCTAAGAAAAACTCAGGCCACGTATAGGGATAAAATGTCTGCCACTTTCCTTTAATACTGTTCCAGTTCTACCAAAGTGAAGCAGAGATAAAGTTTTAATGTAAGACAGTTAAAATACTTTTTAATTTTTTTTCTGTCTTGATTTAAGTCAAAGCTGTAATGGCATTTGAGCTTTTTTTCCAAAGACATGTAATTGCCCAGATGATAAAGCTGGACACTGTGGCAAAAGGCATAATGGAAGGAATGTGCTTCACTTCTCACCTGTCTTTCTGAAAATGTGCTGGCAGCCAAGTAAGATATTTGAGACAGTTTCAAAAGAATGTTTCTGTCCTCTAATAAAAGGGAGCTTTATTCAGATGCTTTTTTAATTCCAAAGTCCAAAAGAGGCCATTCTCTTAACATCCTCAGAAGCTCAGCTGGATTGAAAAGGAAATATTGAAGCCAGCACATGTGTTGCTACTTCTTTTGGCTGAATAATTTAAAAAGAAAAAAAAATCGTTATTAAACCTGCTAAAAGGTTTGATTTTGCCTGGTCCTCAGTGACCCAAAACTCCTGGAAGGCAATAAAGTTGAGTGCTCAGCCTCTTTTGGGAATCACCATATAGTACCTGCCAAACACATGACTTCCTGACATCTGCTGAAGCAGCAGTACCTGCACAGCCCTGACACTGCTTGAGGTACTGGGAGAGCACTGGAATCCAACTCATTAAAGATGAAAATCACAAATATCCCAATATATCAAGTAACTTCTGGCATTTGTGGACAGGAGAACCTCTTAGCATGACAGTAGTGGGTAAGAACAAGCACAGAAATACATCTTTAAATTTAAATGGAAACAGACATAAGTGTGTACCTTGCTCAACTTTACCCTCCAAATTTCCAGGTATTACAGTGAGTTGCATACAAATCTGTTGCCCTTGCATGAGATTATTCAAGACCAATGAATAAGTTCTGATATTTAATCTGACTTAGAAATTGCTTCCTTAAGCTTTTTTTGAGGGGGAAAAAATGTCTCAAAAGCATCTAGTGTAGTCACTAAACTGTGTAAAATAACATTTATGTAGGTAATTGAGAAATTTCTCAAGATTTACTAGCACATCTTTTTGTTTTTGGTTTCCCACACCTCCATCCTTTCAGAAAGATGTGAGTTATCATAGAAAACACCCAAATCCTGTGAACATGTGCTTTCCTTTTAAAAGAATAACAAAAATTTCTTAAAAAAATGCAAAAACTTTCATCTGAGAACTAACATTTTTATGGTTTCCGCAGATTTAAACTCTCTATGTTTTCTTTATGGCTGCTAGCTTCTCAATTTTATTTTTTTTTTCAAAGCATAAATTTGATTTTATAATGAGACATTAACATTTTCAATTGAAAGTTTCTTGTGAACATCAGTAGTTTTCAGCAGAGAGTGAACATTTTGTCTCCTTCCCTGCTTATATCTGTTCCATATTTATTGCTCTCACTTCCTGTGAAAAGAGGAAGGGAAAAGTAAAGATAAATACCTGACACCCAGAATCAGGTGAGCAAGAATGGATTTGCTACGTGCCAGCTTCTCACTCAGCCCCTCTAAGAAATTGTCCAAAGGCTTTCCCCTCTCCTGGTTTGCACCTTTATTTCCACAGCAGGATCCTTGGTTTGTTTGTACTCCTGAGCAGTGGGAGACCAGAGCTCCATTCTATCCTGCCCAACTCACAAGGCACAAGACACAAGCATTATCCCAAGCACCTTACATTATTATACTATTTTAAATTGTCAACATTTCATAGAATCATAGAATCTCCTGGGTTGGAAGGGGCCCACAATGATCACTGAGTCCAGCTCCCGGGCCTGCACAGGACAACCCCAAGAATCCCACCATGTGCCTGAGAGCATTGTCCAAACATGTCTCTTTCTGCAGATCATTAGTAAACTAAACTGGACCACACTCAAACATCAGCTAATTAGCAAAGAAAAGGAGCAAAGGTGTTTCTACAGCTGTTTTGGTTCAGAGCACAGCTTCTAAGCCACCTCCCCTGCTTGTCCCTGCTTGCTGCACTTTATTTCTGTTCCTAGGGTGGTTTCAGTGTCTGTAAACAGTTTTCATGTGTGTAAGGCAGGTAATCTGTTCCATTTGCACACCAAACACATTCCAGTTCCTAATGGAGACAACATGGATCCAACAAAGCGTCCTTTTAGCAGATAGAGATGAGAAGGGGGTGCCCTGTCCAGCAACTCAGCCTAAATTTAGTCCAAGGTAAAACCACTGTGTTGCATACAATGTACATGTAGGGCACTGAGCACCATCTTCCCTTATAGAGTCAAAGTAATGTAAAGTAGCTAGAAAGCATTAAACACCTATTTGCAGAACGGACCAAATAATTTCTTTGCTGCTGAGGAGTTTAAGCTTTCAATTTTAGACATGTTAAAACCTTTACTAACAATGACATGATTACTATCATTAAATTCCCCATTATTTTTATTTTAAGCTTGCTACTGAACAGGTATTACCCTGTAAAGCACTTGCATAGTCATAACTAAAGTACTTGTCAATAGGTGCATTTTACTATCTATTATTGCCCTGGTTCGGCAGCCCGGACAGTCTCACACTGTGTGAGTGTGACCAAAGATGTGTATTCTCCACCCTCTAGGCCATTTCTCATGAACTGTTAACTATGGATCATTTGCAGCATCTGCCCAGGGCACACCTGACTCCTCAGGCTGTAAGCTGGGTGTTAAAGAAACCTGTGAGACAGAAGCTGTGATAACTCCCCTCCAGGGATTCTTCAGCATCTCCACACCAAGCCTGATGGGTCATATCTGCTAATGGGCCATCAACGATTCCAAAACTACCCCATGACTCACAGAGTTTGATCACCCATTGTGCCTGCCTGGGGGAGGTACTGGGTGTTCCCGCCTGAAACAGAGGGTATATAATCTTGGGGTTTGGAGGTTTCTGGGACCTCTCATCAGATCCAGAGGAAGACCAGAGCCTCAACAGGAGTGTGACCATCATCTGCACCAGTAGGTTTTCTCCTTTTCTTTTACTTTGGACTCAGGGGAACCAGTGCGGGTCTCAGCACAGGGGCTAATGAGCACCATTCTGTTTGTGCCCCAGGGTGCTGGATTTTGTGGGTTAGAACCAATTTTTCTTTGTATTGTTGCATTTATTATAATAATTTTATGAATTTTTAACTCTGACTTACAATCTCTTTTATGATGGGTTCATTTCTCTTGCTAGTTTATCTTTAAACCAGCACAATTATCCATGTCTCCTTTCACTGTATTCAATTCATTGCCACATTTTCTCTCCACAGTTGTGTGGCACCAGGCATCTAGTGACTGAGAAGGGTGGCTTTGCTCTGCTTTATGCCTAAGGTTTGAGTATTTTCTCTGCCTTTACCTCTCTACCTTTTTGGAAGCCTTTCCTCTCACCATCCTCTCCAGCACCAAATTTTCTTGTCTTGTTATTCCTTGTCTTTTACTTCTTTTTTCTTCTGAGGTTTTCTGTGCAGTTACATTGTCCACCAGTGAAGTAAAAAAATAAGATCATTGTGGACCTCCTTGTGCTAGTGGCCAAAATTATCCACTGTCCCACTGAGGTTTACTGGCTCAGTGAAACAAGATCATACAGAACTCTTCCTTCCATGATTTCTTCTTTGACAGAGTAGTGCATCCCCAGAAAACTGCGTTAACCTGGAAAATAAACCATTTGAAGGCTATATGCACATAGCTGGTTTAGTTCAAACACATTAATTGATGACATTCAAAATGGAAAAAACCCCAAACCTTTAGGAATACCTGCCTCAGTTCCTGAGTACCTATAGTCATTGTGCCAGGCTTGTGTCTCTGTGCTTTCCTAGAGAAGTTAATGAAAAGATTTCAGAAATGTCCATAAAATGGGTTTGATTTTTTCTTTTGAAGACAAATTAGCTGTGTTTTTCCAAATTTTATTTAAGAATAGGGAGTCAAGTCTCTGAAAAAGCTTCCTTCCTCACCAATAGGAAAATAATTGCATGTTTTTTCCTCTCATAGAGATCTTCAAAAATAAGGATGTGTGCATCACAGACCACACTTTAAAAATCTTTCGTTGGCTCACATGTTTCTTCATTTTCAAGATCTTTTAATTCTTTTCACCACTCAAAATCACTGAGACCTTTTCACCTGTAGCTGAACAGGCAGGTGATGTGCATAAAGAAAACCTCAAGGCTCCAAAAGGAGAAAAGCTAAAAGCCCCAGTCTTACTTGCTGGCTACAGCAGCAGCTGTGAAGGCCTGGTGCTGTGCACAGACAGTCCAAGTTGGAGCCCAGTTGCCTAAGCACAAGCACGTTATGTTACTAGAAATGCACTGGCAGCACTGACAAAGATCCTAGGGGAAACTTATGTCCTTCTGGATCAGCAGTTAGAGGCCAGGTGGATCCTTAGGCATCTCAAATGTCCCTAAGCACCTGTGTTTCACAACTGACTCAATACTAAAATGCAGCACTCCCATTTCAGAAGGGACGTTTGTGATTAAATTTACACTGATGCCACTCCTGATGGAGTTAATGACATAAGGAGCAGTTTTTCAGCTTCACAGGCTGTAAAGAAATACTCTGAAGAGTGAATAGGTAAACCATGTTGATGTCTCACCTTCTTTCTTCTTTGAAATCACTATATTTATAAAAAGTGATTCACAGTCTTGTTCTAGTTTCTTAGGTTTGCTTCTAATGTATGATTTTCTTACTGTGTTTTTCAGCTTATTTCTATAAATTGTATAAATGGTAATGTATTATATAATCATACAGAAACATTTCTTTGTTTACTTTTGGTGTTCCAGGACATACATGGTTTTAGGAGACGTAAGTTTAAAAAAGAAAAATCACAAACTTACAATATAAAACATTAAAAAACCCCCACAAGTCTTTGCAACTTGATTTACTACTGCTATCCTGATTAAATGTGGCTTCACATAACTTAAGACTTTGAAGAACTGGATTTGTTAGAATATGATTTTCAGGAAAGCCTGCATGTGTTATGAAAGTTTT
>JAOXXN010000001.1:118343285-118357210 GCA_026770055.1 Myrmophylax atrothorax | reverse complement strand
AAAACTTTAGGTTCTGTATACATTCCAGGTTTTATTGCCTATTAGTAAAGTACAAATAAGTGACTGTTGGAGTGAAAGTATGTCTAATGAAGCATCATTTCTGATTGGATTATTTTAAGTACATGCAGAACAATTTGCAGCAGTCTTGGGTTGGTACCATCCACTTTTGTCTTTGTATTCACTACTTCTATTACAGAAGTATGAAGGATACTTAAGAAGCTGGAAAGTCAGCAAAACATAAACTTGCATTTTAAAAAACTGAAAGAATATTTTTTTAATGAAGAAAAATGGAAAACATTAGTAATTTTTGGTTACTGAAACCTTCATCACTCACTCTACTTTCTTAATTTCAATTATTTGAGAGAAGTGGAATAACTGAACAAGTGTTAGCTTTTGTACTTTTGTGGGAATAAAAGGTATTTTCTATACAGCTAATCTAGCTCTCAAAAGAAGTTGCTTTGTGTTTTAAGCTTGAGAACCCCTGCTGTTTGGTTAGATCTTGGATTAATGCCTTCTGGAGGGCAACAAGAGCCATCAGAATTAGTAACACTGAAAACCTGGACAATTTATAGGCTTTATGGAAACTGCAGAGGGTTAGTCAATGAGGCCCAGTAACCCCCTTGCTTTGTAACTTCTGCCTTCCTACCAGGGCTTGTAGCAAGAAATCATTTTATCAGGCAGGTGGCCTTGACAAAGAAGGGTCACTTGATGGTAATCTGAGAGTGTTTTCAGTTGCAGAGAAGATGAGAATTATTGAAAAACTCTCAGTGAGAAAATTAAGTAGGGACCAAAAATCTCTTTTAAACTAACAATAAACCAAACTAAATAAGGATCACAATCTATCTTGTATTAAAATTTGTGTGAAACTGCATTGGAAACAGTGATAACTGTTTAAAAAATAACTTCTATTAAAATTAGTTTCTCAAATTGCCAACGTGCCTTCTTAGATGCTGCCTAACTCCAAGAAAAAATAAAGTTATCAGAGTTGTTTTGCTTTTCAGTAAAGCATTGTCAGTTTTTCTATAGCATAAATTATTTTTAATTTTGATTGTGCTGCTTTCCACTAATAGCTTGGGAGCACTGGCAAAATCATGCTTGCTGTAGGGTGTGGGATTTCAAAAACACGGCAAGCTGGGAAAGCATTGCTGTCTTACTGCTCTTGCCCTGAATCACATTTCTGACCACTATAAAAAAATCAAATCTGCATGGCCTTACTCTTTACACATGGTTCACTTGCCTTCATCATAGACAGAGTCTTAGAAATATGTTTCTAACATCTAAAAAATTTATTAAATGTAGGGGAGACTCTACTTAGCAAGTTGTTTTAAAGCTCTATTACATGTTTGCAGGGCATTATGCCATCTTGCTGCTACTTGCCTCAGTTATTTGACACACACTTCATGTAAAACAATTACAAATAAAAAATACTACTATCTGCAAACAAGCTCATCTGTTACCATATAATTGTGAAAACAGTGGTACTCTGTTGGCATGGAGCAGTTCAGTGTAGATGTATCCCTTTTCCCTGCTTTTCATTTAGTTATGCACTGAATAGATATTTTGTTTCAATCAAGTACAAAAATTCATCTGTTTCTCAAAAGTTGAAGCTTTAGGTTTTCCACAGGTGATTAACAATAACGGTCTTTAACACTAAGGCACATAATCCAAGCAGAAATCTGGGAGAATGGCAGTTGGTGAGGCAGCCAGCTCAGTTAAAGTGGAAAATCTGGGAATGCCTGGAAACGTATTTTAGCTGTCTTGATTTTCTTCTCTTCCCTGCAAGTATCATTTTTACAGCTGCTTTCATCCAAAATTCAAGTTAAGGTGTCAAACAGACCACATGGTGCAGAGGTAGGCAGTCTGGCGGCTCTAGTCACCCATCACAGCCCTCTTCCCTGCAGAGGAATCTGGGTCACAGAGTCAGTGACTGCATCAGTTTCCAAGGAAAGGTCCCATTTCCTTCCCAGCTTTTTGGTCAAGAACAGCACTATCTTCTGAGGAAGTAGAATCCTGTGGGACTGTGTTATTCATTACCTAGCACCTGCAAATTATAATTGTTCATTATGAGACTATTTGTGTTGTTGGCAGGGGGGTGCTGGGTTTTTTTTGTAGTAGCTGGTCACTTTCTGGCAGTTTACAGGTGCATTTGAGGAAAACACATGTTACTACGCATTAAAGAGAACATAAATTTCAGTTCCCTAGACCTTTCATAAAACAACATTAAATGTCCCTGTATCATGTTCCTTAAAGGTTTTTCTGGATTAAAGTCTTGGACCACAAGTCTTAGGAGGAGCAGCTGAGTGAGCAGGGTTTGTTTAGCCTGGAAAAAGGAAGAGTGAGGGAAAACTTTATTGCTCTCTACAAATATCTGAGAGAAGGGTGTGTCAAGGTAGGTCTCTTTCTCCCAAGTAACAAGTGACAGGATGAGAGAAAATGGCCTCAAGTTGCACTAGGGGAGGTTTAGATTGGATATGAAGAAAAATGTCTTCACTGAGAGTGGTCAGGCATTGGAACTGTCTGCCCATGGAAGTGATGAAAGTGTTCCAAAAATGTGCAGATGTGGTGCTTCAAGACATGTTTTAGTGGTGGAACTGGCAGTGTTATGTTATGTGTTGGATTTGGTGGTATTGGAGGTATTTTCCAACCTTAATGATTCTATGACTCTGTATGACTCTTTGTCTTCCCACATCTCGAAATCTGTTGGGATTTAATTTGAATGGATTTCTTGGCCTGTTTTGCTCTGTCTGGGCATTGAGGGCCTCTGGCTGGTACTGACAGGAGCGTGCATGTAGCCTCACACTTGCCTGGCCCTGCTCCATGGAATGCGCCTGCTCCTGCCATGCCCCTGCTATGGCCCTGCTGCTGGTGAGCCACTGTGTAGGTGCCTCATCTCAGGAAGGTGGAAATTCAGCATAGGGCAAGAAGATATTTATATTCCCAATGAAGAGGAAAGTCCTGCCAAGTCGCAGCAAGAGAAGGTTGCTCCCTGAGGGAGGGCAGCTGAAGGTGGTGGCCAGACCCAAACGGGAGTTGAGACCATAAGGCAATATCGTGTTGATGAGGCAGGTCTCCGGGTCAAGCTGGGAAGTCAGCCCCAGAGGTCAGGGCCTGGACCAGGTCCAGAGGCAGATGGGTCAGGGCCCTGACCTTGGGAATGGGCTGGGATGTGGTCCTGAGCATGGGCCCAGCTCAGTGGGACCCATGGCTGGGCAGGGCAGGGCTGTGAGGAGCTGGAGAGCAGCCTTGTGTCATGGCCTCATGGAGGCTAGGACATAGACCTGGGCCATGGGCAGGGGGATGGGAGCCCCAGGGGATCAGACAGGGAGAGTCAGGGCTAACAGTGCCCTCAGTGCCGGCATAGGTATATATGTGTGGCCATAGTATCCTAGGAAACTAGGAAACTGGAGGGGTCAGACATGCAATAGCTGAAATGTAGGTGCTGGAGAAACCTGGGACAGAGGAAGAGGGTGTCTTAGCACTCCTTGTTATCGTACTACTATAATTCTTCTGCTGAGAAGTCTGAGTTTAAGAGTCTTTCATTATTGTATATTTCTTCTTCTGTCTATTGATAACTCTTGCATGATAGCTGGAAGGTGGAAAAGTGTTCTTTTCTCTAGGAAATCATCTAGACCATCCAGTATTTCTGTCACAAATAATAATGCAGAGGGAAACAACATTAACAAAAGAATCGGGTATGACAAAACTCATCACTGTGGAAGCTGGATAAAAGTACATTCTTTTGCTTTTTACCTATCCATTGTGTTTTCAGAACATCCAGAATAAACAATGATAACCTCTATTGATACTGCGATATAACCAATTGGCAATTAAAAAAAAAAAGAAAAAAGAAAAAAAATCATAGCAATTTGATGGGATTTAGTGTGTTTATATTGATTTAAAATATATCTTATAGTTAAAAAATAAAAACTGAAATGTGAAATTAATCTAAAGCAAATGACAACAATAGTTTTGCAGCAGCAGTCTTTCAGTTGAATTCATTGGATTTTGAATCATTGCAATCCACCTGCTTCAAACCCCTTTTGCCATGGAATAGGGCATTTTTAAAGTATTTTCCTTTTTCATGACTCTCTAGTGGAAGCAAAAATGGGAAAACTTTGTAATTGTAGACCTTTCCTACAAGCTTTCTCATTTATAAGTCTGCTCTTACTCTGGACCTACAAACTTTTCTATTCAATTTCACTCTTAGGAAAAAATCATTCGAGACCCTTTCTGTAGATGATAAAGCAGCAACAGAAGAAACTAATGTTTTATTTAAAAAGAGCCAAAGAATCAAACTAAAGATAACATAAAAATATTTTCCCTATCTTTTAGTTAGAGCAAACTTGCACGTAACTCTTAAGAATGTATCCTTTGCATTTAAAATAATGCTTTCTGTTTAAATAAAATTACCTTCTAGTATGCTCAGAAAATTCAAGATGATTTACATCTTTTTTTACATCATCTTTTAATGCTGTAAGATGAGATGAAAATAGTGTCTGGCATCCTGCTACGTGGACATCTATCTAAAAGCCTTTGCATTTGTTCTCATATAATAGTCACTGTAAAATGATACTTCTGCTCATGGCTGAGAAGTCCTGAAAGATTAGGCAGCCTACATCTAGCAGAATGCAAAGCTCAATTTTCCTCCTGTTCAAGGCCTCCTGCACTGTACACTTACTGCAAAATCCAACTTGCAATGATTTGCTTTGTAGAAGTATAATGAAAGGATTTGGAATAGGCCTTTTAAGTCAATTGCTTTGCATGCTTTGCTGTAGTTTGTTGGAAGGCACTTCTCATTATCATAGCTATTAACATTTATCAGTTGGTACTTGATGCAAAGATTACTCTTGTATAATGAGCATGATGAAAGACTTGTTTGTGCCTCTCATGTCAAGCACACTGGAGATCTCTTGCAAACTAATTACCCTTATAAGAGCAGCTTGCAAATACAAAGCACTCCAAAAACCTAACCTCATATTTCTCACTTTGTATGAAAATGTACTCAAATGTTAGGCTTAAATGACCTATTTTTTAATTTACACCTAAATATATACCAAAAATAACTTTTCCAGCTCCAGTGCAATTTTGTACAATCCTAGGGATCTTCCCAAACAGATGTAATTGAAAGGCTGAGGACTTTATTTGTTAACTCAACATGGTAGTGAGTCATCTGGTGACTTTTACAGATCTAAAATTACACATAACTAGGGTTACTTTTTGTTCCTCATCCTGACCCCATACTACAACAATCTGATGGACTCTGATTTAAAGGAAGAACAGTTTTAGACCAGAAATGTGATGATGGCCAAAGCTCTTCCCATGTAAGGCAAAAAGCACAGTGAAAAGCTGACATTAGTTGTTCCTTGAAGTAAGGACAAAGTAATTGAACACAAGGCTGTAAGCATGATAAAATAATGCCATTGTTGATTTAAAATTCCTTGTATCAAACCAAAGTTTGTAGTCTTTCAGGGATTTTGGATTTACAAAATAAACTACAAATTCAATAAATCCATACCTGGCCTAAAGTGTCCAAGGCCAGGTTGAATGGGGCCCTGAGCAACGTGGGCTAATGGAAGATGTCCCTGTCCATGACAGAGGGGTTGGAACTAGTCAATCTTTAAGGTACCTTCCACCCCCCACCTTTCTTTGACTCTCTGATTCTATGGTAAGATTCCTCTCTGAGTGATGTTCCCTCTGGAGTCATGGCTTTCTCTTTCAGGTATTACATCTCTCTGCTGTCTCTTGAACTACCTGTAGCACAAACTGCACAACAATAACTAGAACAGCAGAGTAAAAGAAAAAATATTTTGAAGACCAAGATGACAATTTTGTATTTTAGCAACGGCAGAAAAGAGGACAGGAAAAGGCCCATGAGTGAA
Source organism: Myrmophylax atrothorax (assembly GCA_026770055.1). Classification (NCBI taxonomy): domain Eukaryota; kingdom Metazoa; phylum Chordata; class Aves; order Passeriformes; family Thamnophilidae; genus Myrmophylax; species Myrmophylax atrothorax. Next base: position 118,351,331 of record JAOXXN010000001.1, on the reverse strand, counting down.
GTAATAGTGTTAATGCGAATTAGTTGATGTGAATTCACTGTCTTAATTATGCAATGGCACTTACTTAAAAAGTAGTGTACTCTTCAAACAGTAGCAAATTATTTAATTAATAGTCCAGATTCTTGTAGTATTCATCAAACTACTATTTAGTCCCTTCAGAGGAGGACAAGACCATGGCTTTTGTACAGTAGTAGAAAAAATCTATTCTTTGAGTAGGAGAACATTAATGGCAAAAGGTGAGCTGGTGCAAGAGGTATCTGAAAGAGAAGATCACATGTCTGGCAATGGGAGAATCTGTGGGAGTAGGACAGGACTCCCTGGCTTTCAGTAAGAAGTTAAACAGATAGGTAGTGAAGAGGAAGGCAATAAAGGGGCTGAGGAGGCAGGTTTGACCAGCAGAGTGAGCGGCTATGAAGATGATTCTGGCAGAAAGCATGTATGCACTTGCACTTGTGCATTCAAGAAGAGGGAAAGTTGTGATGGAGAGAGATAAGGGAAGAGAGAGAAAAGCTGTTAAAGCAGTGGAACAGTCTTGGAAATCATTTGAGAGGAGAGCAGAGAAGACTTGGATGTGTAGGGTAATGGAGAAAGTAGTCACAGATGATATTTTTTTTTAATTCAGTAGAAGGGCAGTAATATTTGTAACAGCGACAATGAGGTCAGAACACAAAGTGGGATAGAATCTTGGCCATGATATATTTAGGATAAACTCTTCAGGAGTAAGGGTCAGAAATACAGTGATAGAAAACACTGAAGGAAGGCAGACTGAGTTAAAAAAAAATCATAAATCAGGGATAAGGTTGACCTTGTCTATTCTTGTGTCAATGTACAAATCAAGTCTAAGCAGGTGACTTATTTTTTCCATAATACATCAACAAATTATTATTAACTTCAGAAAGGAGGAGAAAAACAGAATGAACAGCTTTGTGACAAAGGTACTTATGCTGTTACTTTTGAATCAATACTGTACCTGTCCAGTGTATCCTGTAATGCACATTTTCGTATTTTTTATTCAGCCAGACAGAATTTTAGTAATTTTCATATTTTGGACCATGCTTCAGGTCTGCACAGATGCACAACATGCTCCAGCATAAGAACTTCCTTCTTATCATCAACTAACAGCACACATGGCAGTTCACATAGCTTGTGTCAAAGCAAGTCAGAACTCATTACAAATTAAAGGGTGGCCATATACTGTTTTCTTTAGGCACTCACTTAAAGGCAGGTGTCTGGCCCCTCATCAGTTCTAGGTGGTCTTTTCCTCTTGGGTTGTTTTTCTTTTCTTCATGGTGACTCAAGTGCTTTTGAAATCTGTAAAACAACCCCCGATCATTTTGTAATATTCTCTTTAGTTACACGTTCAAAAGTTTCCAAGTAACAGTCAGGACTCAGTAATTAATTTTTCTTTCCTCTTTTCCCAGGTACACATTTATTCCAAATTCCTAATGGTGGTTAGTGATCTCAAAAGAAATCGAATAACAGGTGCATGAGTGTGGATTGCAGACATGCCAATTTTCCATAGATGGGTTCAGAGGACACTGTAAATTATGTCTGCTGCTAGAAGACCCCAGAAGCAGAACAGACAATGACAGAACTCCTGCTTTGTTTATCCTATAATTTTGGGGCTTGAAATTTAACTCCCCTCTCTGTGCTTTCCTCTGAACAGAAAAGCTGAGAAGGCACCATGTGTTTGGATTTAGCCACTTTTGGATGTAATTGCACAAAATTAACATTGCCTCTGGGATCTTTGCCAGGGTACATGCTGGCAGAAGACAGCATAGACCTTCTTTTGATAATGAACCTTTCTTCAGTCATCAAATTTTTACATTAAATAACATAATCATAGAGGAACACTTTGAGCCTGAGGATCAAGAACTGCAGAGATCTAAGCTTAGAGGGAAAAGATCAGAAAATGCCCATCAGACTACATGACTAGTATAATTTGCTGTAAGGAAAAATTAATTTTAAATGGACTCTTTACTCATACCAGTTTGCTAGAGATAAGCATCCATCTTTGGAAAAACACTTCTCTTCAAGGAACAGACATCTACATATGGTGGAGCCACATCATGCTCCCCTTGAACAAAACCCACAAACACTTGCTCTAGCAGCCTGCTGCTTATTTTAAACAGTGTGCAGAAGCAAGTTTTGCCCAGTCTTTATAGAGCTGTGCCTTTCCAGAAGTGGTGGATGGAGCTGTTTTCCTAGCCTTGCCTTGCTCCTGAGTTTGCCAAGATCATGGGCTTTTTGTGCTCGGGAACTGAAGAACTCATTCCTCCACGGCTTCCTTGACACACAGATAACCAAGAGAGAGTGAACAGCAGAGAAGGAGAGGGTAAGGCAAAGAGGGAAAAGTGTCTGGCTGTGTGTCAGGAGGTTTCCAGAAGGCAGGCAGGCCAGATGGGACAATAGCTAAACCAGGCTGCCTGACACCCAGAAATCCAGGACAAATGGCTGCTGCATGTGCATAGTATCCCCAGAATACATTAAATTTGTCATGCATGTGCAGGCCATCTGTGAAGCAAATGCTAAGTAGTCCCAGTGAGCTGAGATGCAAAAATGAGGGCCCCTGCAGAGCACAACTGTCACTGGAAAGCAGCTCCCCCTGAACTGGCTGAGGAAGGACTCTGTCCCTCTACGGTAGCCATGCTGTATTTCAGCATTAGACTGCCAGCATTAAAAGTTTTTTCAGAGACAGCATGACCATGAGAACATTATACACAGCTGTGGAATAAGATGGATGTTAAATTGTGCCCACAAAATACATCTGTTTTTAAACGTGGGCAATTGCATATACCAAGAGCTCATTTAAGCAAACTGAAGCAATCATTCACAATGCCAGCTGCTTGCCTTTGCCTCCATTACATAGCACTGCTGGAGAGTAAGGAAAGCACAGCCAGTGGGCTGTTTGGGAATTAACCTGTACCTACTGCTACTTTGAGGGCTGCCGGAACTGGTATTAGTGAGATATTCCAGAATCATAAAACCATAGAAAAAAATGGGTTGGAAAGGACCTCTGGAGGCTCTGTAGTCCAAACTCTGGCTAATTACAGGTTAAGCAGGCTTTTGTCCAGTTGAATTTTTGAAGTCTCTGAGGATAGAGACTTCACAGTCTCACCGGGCACCTCTGCCAGTGCTTGACCACTCTCATAATTCAATTTAGCCTCCTCCGTGGTGTTTTAGGTTTCATGACATGGCAATGCTGCATCACGATTCAGAGGCAGGACAAAAAGGTCTTATCCTCTCTAGTCAGCTTGTTACACCTGTTCAATGTGATCGTAACTTGACATCAGGAAAGGAAATATGGAAATGATGCCACATTAAACAAAGTTTTATCCTTTTAAAGAAGTTCAAAAAAATGCCTTGCAGCTTACATTAAGCAAACCCTTATTTTTCTTCCCCGTAGGACTTGAATGTGTGTACCAAGTACTTGGAAAATGCAATCTCATGAGAGCCTCACAACCACCCTCTGGGACTATATTCCTCTGGTTTCTCTCTGCTTGAAATACTCTACTACTACTTGGGGTTTTTTAAAATGAATTTCTACAATTTTAATTATTTTATAATTTAATTACTTTTCCACAAAAGAATCTTCAGGCATATGCTAAATGTAAAGATAGTGCTCTAGGAAATCTTTAATAAAATGTGAGAGAAAAATAGAGTTCTTTCTGTCATGTATTCATGACAAATATTCTGTCTGGTCTTAGAAAAGTTAACAGTGAGGGAATTGCTCACAGGGCACTGCCATGAGAAGAGAAAAAAGTGACTTGTCATGAGGTCTTTCATTACTAATCTTTGTAACACAGGTGTGATGCCCAAAATGAAATGTGACATCTCTCAGGCTACACAAAATGTTCTATGTAGGAACCAAGTAAACAGAGACTATTTATCCTCTGCTGGAGACAAGTAGTAAGGCTGTAATGGACAGCTATAGACAGGCAATGACATAGTGACTAATAAAAAGAAATAGGAAAAAGCAACTGGAAAATTTTCTTCCTTATTCGTTCTATGAAAAATAAGTAGGGAAACCACCATGCTAACTGGAAAAAATGCAAATCTTACAAGTGTCTGATATCCTTCCTGTTATGCTGAAAGAAATGGGGAACTGGAAGCTAGGGAGAGGGGGAAAAGAAAACCCAAAAAAAATAATCAGCTTGTTTATGAGGAAGATTGCAACAGCTGAATGAGCAGCAGGAATGGAATGGGATGGAATGGGACAGGATGGTCTGGCACATGCCCACACTCCCCACGTACACAGCTGCCTCACAGGAGTGACAGTATCCCCAGCCAATAATGTCTTAGAGAAAAATGTGACTTCAAGACTCCTCCCACAAGATGGTGAGTAACACTGAGCAGGGGCCATGCAGTCTCTGAGGTTGAATTAACTGTCGTATGGGTTTCCTTTTCTGGTTTCCTTCTCGCTTTCATGTTTCCTACTCAGTCATACAGTTAGATCCTGCCTGTACAATCCTAAACTTGCTGGTTCCTAAATCAGCTGGTGTTGAGCTGGATGTCCCAGCACAGTGCCATGCGTTCTCTGTGATCATGTCTGGGACTGCACCTCCTGAGGGTACTGGAGATCACAAAGGTACCGATAGCACCGTTATTAGAACTGTCTTGTGAGCAGCCTGGAAATATCTCAGGCATTTTGTCTACTCCAAAGAAAAGATGAAGGGTGATTTCTTTTACTCACTCTGCATCCATTTTTCCTTGATTTTTCCTCTCTCATTTTCCTTTATTGTTCTTTTTTCCTTTGCCCTTTCTCCTCCCGGTATCCCTTTGCTTATTCCATGCTCACTGTAGTGCTGCTGTCACGTACTACCCTCATTGTGATCTTTCCCACCTTTTACCTCCTTTTTGCTTTATTCATTCACCTCTGCAACTCCTCCTGTTCCCTCTTGCCAGGTATTATCATCTCATTCCTGCCAGGTGGTGCTGCTTCTAAGTTATCTGGCAATAGCTCCATTTGTTTTCAAATTCACTTTTCATGGCTACACACAGCAAAACCACTTGCATAGCATATAAAGAGTCAGAGGCCATAGAACAACTGAATCTGTGTTCTTCCTGAGAAGGCTCTGGTTTACATCAGCCTTGTGATAACACTGATGAGATGAAAATAATAGATGACTGGGCACAGTGGCCTCCATTACTGCAGGCCCATCCACCCTCCCATGGACATTGTCCCCTCCTGCTGGCTGTGATGGGATGCTGAGTTGGTTAAGGCACAAAAACAGTGAATTTGGCTTACAGGACATGGTGGCATCAGTGTATTTCAGAGCTCAGATACTCAACAGCTGAGTCAGGAAGGCAAAAGTTCAAAGAAGGGCAGCATCTACAATTGGAAACATGTTTTGGGCCTGAGGACTAGAGAAGTTAAAAATAGGAACATATGGGCCTAATTACAAAACAAAGGAAAAAGGGTCTAGAAGAAGGAACAATTTGAGGAAATTAGGAACAGTTGATGAACCAGAGTATTGCAAACAAACTCAGATACTCTGCTCCTGCTTTCCTTACAGGGGAGATCCAAATTGTGTAACAGATGACCCGTGCTCTGTATGGGAATGAAATACAAGGAGGCTAAACCTCAAGATGAACCTCAAGATGATCCTTGCATGATAAAAATAGGAGTTAACTCTGTCCTTGTAGGAACTGTGCAGGCTCGAAAGCTGTAATAGCCTTCAAAGCCCACAAAATACAAAGCCTTCTGGTGGAGACCTGCCTGATCTGTCTCTTTGAGCAAGCTAATTCATGTCTTCTCGCTCAGACCCTCACAACCTTGCTACCCTGTAAACTTCAATGGATTCCCCTTAGCTTATTTCAGCTTTCTCTGCTTTGATGAAATATATAGTTGAGCAATACTAAGACTCTGACGATTCTCAAGTTCAACTGTATTGGCTTTTTTTTAGTATTATATTTCATTAGATATATCTGTGTGTATGCAAGTGTTTCTAGACTTTAAAAGTCTAATCAAGACAACAATAAGCTGGTGGCAATTGTACTACAATTTGAAAATGCAATGACCTTATAGTGGTAAACTGCAGCCAAACTTGGGCCTAAAACCTGCATTACATCTTAAATTTCTTTACCCACTTATATTTGCCTGTTTTAAGTGTGCTCCGTGCTTATACAGATGGTAGAAGATTGTCTCAGCTATGAGGCAAAGAAGAAACCTACCATAGCAAAGTAGTGACCAAAGCAAACATGGAAGTTACTGGGTCAGGGTATTGGACTACTACTTTCCTTTGTTCTCTCTCCAATTCCAACAGGGCATGATTAAACATGTCTGGCTCTGTGCAGTGCTCCAGTACTCCAGCTGGACTTTGATTTCACATTTGCCAGTTCCACCAGAGAGTAAGTGCAGTGACTTCCTGGTTATGTCTTACCTTCCAGTGAAACACCATGATAGAATACTGTCTTTTTGTTCCAGCATTTATAGTACAAGCTTTTGTACACTGAATCTAGAGTATGGTGAGGGTCTTATGCAGAATTGTTTCTTTCCATTAAAATCTTCCCAATGCAAATCAGGGAAATGTCATGATAAATACGTGCCATGGTACATTCAGAGTTGTTATGAGTCTTTGTACAGCATAGAAAGCCTTTATAGTAGGATCTAACTGTGTCATCTAACTGATAAATAAGCAATAAAAATGTGGGTGCTCAGTTGTGGTGATTACAGAGGAAAAAGTAACTGATTTTCTCTCCTAGCCCATTTTATTAGTGTAAGTACTTTCCCTTCAGAACGTGATGAAACAGCCAACCTTGAGATCTTGCACTCCTAAGAAAACCTGCTCTCATACATAACAAGCAGAGAAATGAATGCAAAACTACACTTCTTACCCAACCATGCAACAGCTTCTTCGTCATAATTGTTCTTGGACACAGAGATACTCTCATTCAATGCTGATGAGTTATAGTCGTTTTATCATTGAAACCTGTTTGCTTTTCTTTGTCCCTAGAGCTGCTCAGACATGGCAGAGATCAGTACTTTGAAGGAATCTGAAGATATTTATTCTGGATCACGTTTTCTTGACAGATAGCAAAGAAAGAAATCCTAGTTTTTAAAAAGCTTTCTGACTCAAGAATCACAGAAATTATAGGAGCCATTGAAACTTGTTGCAGAAACCTGCAATGACAATTTTTTTTTTTAAACTAACTGCTACATTTTTGTTTACATCCTCCCAGTTTGGCTGGAATAGGGTTTGGCTGGAATATATGTTTACAAGTCTGTGAGTTACTAACAGACAAAAATTTCTTGGCTCCACTTACTTTCCTACATCTGGGTAGTAGCACCAGAGAATATCTTTCATGTCCTCCTGTTGTGCTTGAGGATACAGGTCTCCTGCAAACCCTGTATGTCCTCTGCCTGCCTAGTGCTAATGGATGCTGTATGTTATCTCAAATGACATTGGATGGCTGAATCAAGCCCCTGAATAGTTATGTTCTATATAGCTAAAAATAAAGTTATCAAGGAAGCACTTCCAGGTTGGGACAGTTCAGATACTGGATATATGCTTGGATCAGATCTCTAAATAGCAGTGCACTTGCAGTCTGGTTTTCAGATGAACTTTATTATGTGGAATTCTAAAATGTAAATCTGAAAGAATTTTTGAAATGAAATTGGAAAATAAAAATCCTCCAAGAAGGGAAATGTATTACACATTCAGTAATTTTTACTTTATTCCTGAGTGCTTCCAGCAGAGTAACTCTATTCCACAATAAATACCAGAATGCTAAACATGTAGTGTATAAGCCCATACAGCATATTTTTGAGTTTACAACTTAGCTGAATTTTTATCACAGTGTCATGTCTACGTTATTCTTGGCATCTAGGAGGAGTGAAAGAAAAAGTATGTATTTGAGCTAACTGAATGATGATCTTTCCTCTAAACATGGATATACCTTATTTGCTCCAAATAAACAAACCAGGACCTGAGAAAACATTTGTTTGGGTTCCTTTTACATCCATCTGGACCATGCCACCCGTGGCTATAAGAAAATTGCCATCTCTACCAAGATGCGTCCACGGAAAATTTTAGCATCTTTATG
>JAOXXN010000001.1:118318244-118330604 GCA_026770055.1 Myrmophylax atrothorax | reverse complement strand
CCTCACCTAAAAAATCCACTGCGCAGGCTCGAAGGGCACACCCACGTGGGGGAGAGTCCTTCCCAAATCTTTGTTAGTGAAGTTCGGCCATACATACATACATACATACATTCTGTGCTGAAATGCTAGGGATGAAAGAGGGGCTGCACAGGTGATACTTTGCTAAAACTCTCAGAGCACATTTGGGAGTACAAGGGTGAGAAGGATTATATGTGTTTGTGTGAGGAGGAGGGTATGTGGATGAAGAGGAAGAGGAAGAAAGAAGAAAAGAAGAAGAAGAAGAAGAAGAAGAAGAAGAAGAAGAAAGAAAGAAAGAAAGAAAGAAAGAAAGAAAGAAAGAAAGAAAGAAAGAAAAGAAAGAAAGAAAAGGAAAAAGAAAAGGAAAAAGAAACAAAAAGAAAAAGAAAGAAAGAGGAGAACCCCATCCCCTAAGATTATAGGAACTTTATGTCACCATGTTCTTTGATGTTTGATTTGGCTATAAAGGGCTAGAGTATACATACTTGATATATTTTTGAAGTTATTACTTTCTCTATTTTTTTTCTTTATCCTAAAAGAGGATAAAAACATTTTGCCCTCTTTCATCTTTAGTTTACAGGTCACCCACCTCTAGGCCGGCTTCTGCTGCTGTCTGAGTATAAAGCATTTGTTTTCACATATCCTAGTACCAGCCTATAGACTTTGGTTTCCCTGCAGTCAGAGGATTCTTGATGACTTATGCTGCTGCTTTTGCTATCAGTTTCTGCCTCATGGGATATTCCATATTATTGGATGAAGAAAAGGATGGAAAGGTACCTCATTCACAAAAGCATTTTCAAGAGTGAATCATGAGTCCTACCACTTCAAGCAGTCAGACCCGTGAGATATGGTCTTAGGGCAAATTTCTATGAGTTAATGCATGTCCTTACCTACACATTTATTAGTTTCTGACCCCCACCTCAGTGTTTAGGACTGCCTTAGCCATAAATAATTTCTGACTATTCTATAGCTTTTTTAATTGGACAAAAACATATGGAGATAAGCAAAGAAGTAAAATATCCACTGAACAACCACGATTTTAGGAAGCATCATTGTCTGTGCACTTACACAGTGTTCATCATCCTTATATCAATTATCAGCTGTAGTTGGTGTACTGACTCATTCTCTCTTGGTGATTTTTCTCTCTCTTTTTTTTTTTAAGGAAAGTAGAGCTAATCCTCAGTTTCAATTTGCTTTTCAAACAGAATAAGTGGTCCTCTAGAACAGACTGCAGCCTCAGTGAACAAGAAGGCCTTCAGGCAAGCCCTCTTGAGTGTTGAACTTGAGCTTTAATGAACATCATTATTTCATTTACAAATATCTACATTTTTTGAGCAAATTCCTTCTTGTGAATCTACAAACTAAATACTTCCCCCCCTCCCCCTGCCTTTTAAAGGGAAGAGTTTGTCCTGGCAGTAATATATACATCTTACCCTGCTTTCAAACTCAGTATTAACCATGTAGAATCATAAAGAGGGAAGGGAATCAAATAGCAAGAAGAATTTTTGGAGACTGCTGCTAATATAAACCCTACAGTATCTGGTGCTATTTGGCTGTTGCTGAATTTTAGCTCAGACTGGTGAATTGTGGGGGGTTTTTACTCCTTTTTATAAATATACCACAACAGGTCTCTCTCTCTGATCTCAAATGATATAGCATACATATCTTGCACAGAAGCTGCACTTCACTCTCACTAACGTCCTCCTTGGTTACAGAATATCCATTTTCATTGATACCAAGTTTTTCTTGTTTCGATTGGACCTTGTGCAAAAAACAAGAGCCTATTAATCTTTAGTTTACTGCAGCTGAGCAGTAGTGCTAAATAAATACGTAACTGCCATGTACAGAGTAGGAAAGAGTGGGAACAAAAAAGAATAAGAACATAAGAATTCTCCTCTGAATTATGAGGAGATGGATTATTTTGTGAAGATTCATATTTGAGGATGCACAGAGATCTTTGTTCCATTCTTCAGCTTCAGAAAGAAGGCTGAGTAATGAGGGAAAACTGTATCTAAGAGAAAATAGGTGCAACTCAGCTGAAATAGATTTAAATGACATGTAGTAATTTACACAGGTCACCCATGCAATGTAGGAGGTGTTGGACAGGCCTTTGGCATACAGAAATGTGCAAGCGGGTGAAAAAATGCCTCTCTCTCAGTTCCTGCATTAGCTACAAATTTTAAAAATGGCAGGTGTGTATTTTCCAGATACCTCCATAGGTATCTGTGGAGGCATCAGTATAGGCAGAAAATGGCAATATTCTTGGCACAACACCCTGGCAACTGTCCTGAGGACCTATAGTGAATAATTTCTTCTTTGGAGTCGAAGTTGCCTCTCTGCTCTACTCTTGTCTACTCTGTTTGTGCTTGGCTTTCCTGTGTCTTATGAAAGACAAATTATGATGTGTCAAAGAGAGAACATAATTTTTTAACAGAAATATATTGAAAGTCATTATTAATAAGTCTCTATTGAATTACCATTTTACCAGTTTTCATAAGAGGTACTAACATGTAAAAGTAAAAATATTGCAACTGAGGAATCTCAAGTTCAAGTAAAAGGACAAGGAGTTGGATTTCCACCTGGAGTTTTAAGTGGCACAGGTGAAGCAGCTGCAGAAGCACTGTGATCGTCCATGACTTCATCTGCTCCTAAAGGCTGTTTTTTTCCTCCCTCCATTTATTTGTCGCACAACATTAATGGATTAGGAATTTGTAGTCCTGTAACAGTTTAGAACTTCTAAACTGAGTCTCCTGACTTTGCCTTAGCAAATGTTTGTCAGTGGCAGTATTTGTAATGCAAACTCTATTCCATTATTTTTTTCCGTATAGAATGTAAAAGCTGTAAGTGACATTTTAGGGTATGTTCCGAAGATTGAAGTAACAGAAACTGAATAATGGTAGGAGGAAAAGCCAGAGGAAATCCAGATGGACCTTTTACATCCTCAGTTTGGTATAAAAATTGTTAAGAGAGTGGGGAATTATGCAGTAACATCTGCACAATATAATATGAAAGGTACCAATATGTTATGAAAGAGCTGGTTTTGAATTGCTGTCTCAAAATTACCCTTAATGAAGTCTGTGCTTTGTTATAAGGGACAGCTTTATATATGCTCTTTTGCTAGATGTATTTCCTGGTTAACTCTTTCCTGAAACACAGGCTAGGTGCCAGAAATTTTCAGGAAGCATTATGTGAACCTTAATGTCTCCCATGTTTTAACATGGTGTGAATAGTTCCTAATCAACTTTGAAATAGGGCTCATGAAACAATTTTTATTAAACATGCTTTGTGCATCACAGTGTACCACTACAGGCTGTTGTTGAGAGAGCAAGTAGTATCTGCTAAAACAGATAGGGAGCCAGGGCCAGAGAAAAAACCTGCTATTTCATTCAAGGAGGAATGTGGAAATACAGGGAGGGCCCTGTGCCACAGGATGTTGCTTTCCCCCTTCGTTCTGCTCCTTCTGCCTCATCCTTCAGTGTGCTCAGGGGATTTTGTGGAGAAAAATGTTTTTTGTTGCTGCTATCACCTGATGCATTGTGCTGTGCCATGCCATGGCCATACAGCCTCTTGTGAGAGAGCAGGACAGGGAACCAGGCAAAACCCCAGCTCTGTGAGCAGCGCTAGGGGGATCCTGAGGTGGGTGAGGAGGATAATAGTAGGAGTTACAGTAGCTACAGGAAAACAAGCCAAACACTCCCAATCTACAGTGCCTTGTTAATTTCAATGTATTCCTGGATCCTGGACTTCCTCAGGCTTTTAACCTGAAACCTCACCTGAGGTTTGCATCCAGCTCTGAGTTTCCCAGCACAGGAAGAACATGGTCCTCTTGGAGTCAATTCAAAGGAGGGCTACCAAGGTGGTTAGAGGAATGGTGTACCTCTGCTAGGAGGAAAGGCTGAGAGTTTGGGGATTGTTCAGACTGGAAAAGAGAAGGCTTCAGGGTGAGCTAATTTCAGACTTCCAGTACCTGAAGTGAGCCAACAACAAGGATGGAGAGAGACTGTTTATAAGGACCTGGAATGACAGGACAAGGGGACATGGCTTCAAACTGAAAGAGAGTAGATTTAGACTAAATAGTAGGAAAAAATTCTTTACTGTGAACATGGTGCAGGACTGACACAACTTGCCCAGAGAAGTTGTAGATGCCTCATCTCTGAAAGTTTTTAAGACCGGGTTGGATGAAGCTCTGAGCAACTTGGTCTAGTGGAAAGTGTCCCTGCCCATGGCAGTGGGGATGGAATCAGATGATCTTTAGAGATCTCTTCCAACCCACACTATTCTATGATTCCTTGCACAAGCACAGAACAAAAATACCTGCTCTCTTCATTTAATTTTGTTCCTTCCTTTGGGCCAATTAGAACAGAAGCATGTAAACAAACACTGTTCATCAGATAGCTTTAAATATCTACAGGGGGTCATGTCCCTGGGAGAACATAACCAATAAAGTAGCAAGGATCAATTAATAGACTATTATACTCTTTACTGCTGGGGTAAGATAAAAACAAGTAGCATTTCTAAGGGAGCATCTTATAAAACCCTAATTGAAGTTAATGAGGATGGACATTTAACAAATGCTTTTAGATGTAAGATACGTTTATCACTTGTCAAGAGCTGTATTGCTGGCTTAGCCAATTTATAAGTGAGACCATGTTCCAGCCTGTGTTGATGTAAATGAGGCTGATTGTAGTGGCTTTGACAAGGTTTGAGGGCACTGCATACATTGAGCAGGCCAATTTAGTGGGATTCACATTAACTTGCATTAAATATATGAGAATGAACAGACGTTCATTGGGTGTTGGAATGAGATTGATGGGTTGGGATGAATACTAAAGAAGCTCTTCTCTCTTTAACATATAAAAATGCACAATATATTCTGGAAAAAGAAAAAAGATAGAAGGGTATATTATTTCAATGTAGATTCAGAATTTGAAGTTTAAAAAAATCAGAGCACAAGAGTGGAGACAGACTCAGCCTTGCTTTAAAATTTGTCTGATGTATAAGAATATGACAACTAACAGGAGAACTAGTCAGGTGCTAAATTTAAGGGACAGAAGTGCATTGAAAGATGAAAGTATAGATAAAAAAGAAAGGTCTTGTTGACAGGCCTCACAGGATTATACTCAGGAAGCATAATCAGCAGTAATACTTCTGTGCAGATTTAGTCACTCAGAGGTACATTTGTCATCAGAAAGGGCAGTCTGTCATCCCAGCTCCAATATCAGTGAATTTTAAGGATACGGAGTGAATTTTAAGGACATTGTGCATTGCTATCAAGGGCTTTATCCTTTCTAGGACTATTCGAGCCACAATAAATTTTATTCTCTTCACTCTGTGAAAGGACAGCTCCATCTTTTTTCTTTTATGCCTACTCTCCAGATTTGAAATAATAACAATAGTGGGCATCAGAACCTTGAACTGCTATTTCTTTGTTATCTATTTCTAGTGAAGATATAAAGTTTTCCACCTACTGCTTGGCATTTTGACTCTTCCAACTTGGTCTGAAACCAAACACATATTCAAAACTGTTGAACCGTTCTCTCATATACCTACTTATGGAGAAACCAACAACTTTGGTGCACCTCCAAAACCCTTTTAATTCATTCACAACAGGGAGCCTCAGCTCAGGATGAGGTTTTTCCAAGGAAAAATTGACAGGAGACAAAATTTGACCATGTTCTTTCCTGTCCCATTTAGGCCTACCCTTGCAGCTGTGTTGCTAGCCAGGACTATGTATATTTTAACAGCTATGTAGCAAGGTTTTTATTATATGGCTTATACTGTTCATGTAAAAGTAAGACTGCATGAAGGGAGCAAGGTTAAGGAAACAAGTGGGTGAGAAAGATTAGACAGGACAGATTATGGGATAAAAGACTAGAAAAAAAGGAAACTATTAGAAAGCAGTTAGAGAATATCTGAACGAGGGCCACAATGATGGTGAAGGATCAGGACGGGAAGCCATATGAGGAGCAGCTGAGGGCACTTGAACTGTGCATGTGGTGAAGAGCAGACTGAAGGCAGACCCCCAAAGCAGTCTGCAGCTTCCCCACGAGGGACAGCAGAGAGGCAGGCACTGATCTCTGCCCGCTGATGACCAATGGTAGGACCTGAGGGAAAATCTGGAGCTGTGCCAAGGGAGGTTTATGATGGATATTAAGAAAAGGTTTTTCACCCACAGGGTGGTTGGTTGATGGAACAGGCTTCCTGGGGAAGTGGACACAGGCCCAAGCCAGCTAGAGCTCAAGAAGTATTTTGACAATGCTCTCAGACACATGGTGGAATTGCTGGGAGGATGTGCAGGGCCAGTGGTTGGACTTTGCTGAACCTTCTGTGTCCCTTCCAACTCAGGATGTTCTATATTCTATGAAACTGATGTGGAGAAGAATAGTAAAAATTCTAACTAAAAGACTGACACCAATGTAAACCGTGTTAGTGGGCAATTGTATCTGAACTTGGGTGGGGAAGTGAGAAGTGCCTGAAGACTCAGACCCAGACTCAGAGAGTAAGGCTGTATGAATGTGAATATATTGCCAGACCCTGTGACTTATGGACAATTCTACTTCTTTTGTTACTGATCCTCATTAACTTCTTTTCCCTTGGAATTATTTCTTGCATCTTTTTTCCAACGTCAAAATTGCAGCAAGTACATATTACAAAGAAGCTTCAGACCTCAGCTGTATTCATGAAGTTTTCTGTCACTGTTTTGACTGGAAACCCATAATACAAGCATCTTATGTTTATAAAGATGCTTCCTGCCAAGGCCAAACCACAGTTTTCTAGTCAAGCATGAAAAGAGTGTATACCAATTCATCTTTGGGTCCATGTCACACACTGAGTGTGACACAGGCTTACTGTGGTGGCAGTGCACACAACTGTTTACATCACTCTAGTTAAGGACAGGCTTATTTTCAAAGAGCAGTAGAGGGTGGGGAAGGACTACATCAGTGTTACCTTATTTTAAAATAGTGTTAAACATAAACTGAAAACCAAAGCTATAGTAAATTCAAAGTGAAAGTGACAAAAAAATAAAGAAAATCTGTAAGTTAAACCACAAGGAGAGAAAAATGAACATTAAATGTTGAGTTTCTAATTTTACAACCTTGGATCCCCTGACTATATACATGCTGTCATTTATAGCGAGGCATAGAGCTGTGAGCTCCAGCTCTCTGTTTACCACTCTATCTAATGTGACTGTGCCCATCCTTTCTAGGAAAATAGGACAATGTGATTCATATGGTCATCATCACAAAGAGACAGTACTTTAAACAGTGGTTGTTTCTTGGCATGTTCCAAGCTAGACAGAGTTGACAGCATCAAGGAAGGCATGAAATCTCTGGGTCTGGGCTCAAGCATGAGCTTAAGCCTTGAACTAACAAGGGAAAAGTCTTTTGATCCTGATTTTTTACACTTAATGTAAATCTGTCCTTTTCCACTGAGCTGTTTCTGAGGCAGAGTTCATCATGCTGAGTAACTCCACCAGCTCAACAGGAAGCTGCCGCTCTTCCCATATAACTGGTGGCAGAGGAGCAGTCAATAACCTGAGGTGCTGTCAGGTCTGTCTGAATTCTCTCCTGTTTTGAGATCTATTTAACACAAAAAGGTGGGTAGAGAGAGGGAATAAGTGACAACTGTCTCATCCTACAGCAGCAGCTGCTGTGATCTTGGCATCAAACTCCATGACTGTCTTAGAGATCTGTAAAGATCTTTCTTAAAGTGCTGTCAAGACTTTTCATCTTTCAAAACAGAGGAGGTGGATTTTTCCCATATCCTTATGTTGCCACATCTTCAGCAAATTTTAAATGCAACCAAAGTACAGAGCAACTGCACTGTAAGAGGTTTTACGGGTGAGTGTTTAGTACAACTTGAACAACCTTAGGCCTCTCCAAAGCAAGCACAAGTAGATCCACACAGAAAGATAAACTAAAAATACCATTTAATTTCTTCAACTGCATAGAAATATTTTTCAATTCTAAAGGAAAAAGAGGTATCTGGATCATTCTGTCTCTAAAGCAAGGTGCCACAAGCCCTAGTGCAAAGAGGGCTCCTGCCCAGCCAGTTAAAAAACAGAGGTATTAATAGAGCAGCTTTGTCTGCACATTTAAAACTTAAATCTAAAGGTCCCATTTCCCTCCCTCTGTTTTTCTCTGTGCTCAAATACCACCAGTTTCTCATCACAGTAATCTCGCGTGTTTGCATGCCCACCTTCCATGGCAGGCAGGACAAAGGAGGCTGTTATAAACACAGTCCCAGGCCAGACTTTGCTCACAGGCCTCGCACCTATATTTCTTCCATAAATTCCAGGCAAATCTCTGTTCTAAGAGGCAACTGCTGAGTTGGCTGCAGGCCCTTGAAACCACATTTTTTAAATAAAATGCAATAGAGGAGAAAATAAAACTATTTTTCTTCTTAAGAAGAACAAAATAAAGCTAACTACTACTAAAAATAAAGGAAGGATTTTTAGGTAATGGCAGGAAAAATAGGTTCAAATTTAAACCAGAGTGAGAAAAATCATTCTCAAAAAAGGTTCCTATTTAAAGATCAATGGGGCAAGGGCCTCAGGTGTCAAAAAGTGGGAGAACTCCTTAAAATTAATGGATCCCTGACCATTTATTCAACAGGTGAATCAATGTCTCTTTTCAAGGCAATCCACTCTGTACTTGTGAGTTGTAGTGAGGTGGGCAAGTCCTTATACAATAGCTTCCCCTCACAGTCTCATGTTTTGAAAGATTTTGCAGCCACCTGGTCTAAGTGGCAAAAAAAGAAGGAGAAATGTTTAACATCACAGGAAATGCTCCAAGTGTGCTTGGAAATAGCAGGAATAACATTAACATGTCAGTTAATACTTCATAGATTTACAGTCCTTTCAATTTAGACTTTTATTGAATTAACAAACAAACATGTCCCTGTGCTGCCTTTCATCCATTTATATTTCTTTGGCTTTTTCAATCGAAGATATATAGAGAGGGTAACAGGAGACCATTAATTTCATGCTTGGAGGTATAAGGTGCTCAGGGAACCAGCAACCCCCAGTTGCATCACTTCACAGTATTTTCAAAGATGTTTAGTATCTAGCGCTAGAAAGAATCCCTGATATTCAGCCTCTATGTCATGCTACATAAATATGTCTGATGAACAGAAAAAATCAGGAAAGGAAGTGGAAGAAAGTTGGAGTCCTCTATTTTTTTTTAAAGAAGATAAAACCCCCATCTTATTGGTAGAAGAAATAAAATTTTTCTGCTGAATCATGATTCTGAATCACAAAATTGATGCTAAAGCAACATTCAAGATGGAAGAGATTGAGAAGTTTCTTTGTGTATGACAGCTTAAGAAAGCACAACATTTTTCCAAATTCTTTTCAACTATTCTAGATTGAAACAAAACCAAAATCCCTAAACCTTGCATTCCAACAAGAAAGAGGTAAGTCTTACTATGTGAGCATCTCTTGCTTGGAACGCCAGTCTTTTGTAAGTCTGTGTTTCCAACTAATTGCAAAGGCCCCTCTGCTAATCAGAAATACCAAATTTTTGAGTCAATATTTGTTATAATACAAGCATAAAATTTAGAAAAGCCTAATTATTCAATAGCAACAATCAAGGAAAAAAGAATGGGGCACTGTTACAAAAGACTGAAACATTGCTTATGGCGTATTAGATAAATAATTGAGCCAAAGGACATACTAGATTATTTTAAGTGTGCCAAGTGCTGTAACAGCCTACTAATGCTCCATACTGAGCAGAAAAAATTCTATGGAAGAAAATATATTTCTCTAGGTTAAATCTGAAATGAATCTTAACTCCATTCTTATCAGAGTCTGGTGCTGGCAGGAACAGTTATAGCGTGCTCTGTGGAAAAGTACTTGGACATGGCATACCAACACCTAGTTTTATGATGCCTTTTCCTGATGAAAAGTTAAACCAGTTAACTCCATAAAGTCAGCTGAAAGGTATACAAATTAATGTTGTGCATATGGGATGCATGTGAAAGAAAAAGCAGCCAGGGTAGGAACTGTAGGAATAAAACACTGGAATTACTCAGATTGCTTTCTAACTGATACAACACAGAGATGTCTCAGCCTTTCAAATAACCCATGTTTGGCCTCTGGAAAGGCTTCCTCAAAGATAATTTTTGTTTATGTTAAAGCTGGCCACAATTATAATAGTAACTGTCTAGGAAGTGTACAAGGGTGAGACTTTGCTACTGATTTGGAAAATCTGTGTTTAGAAACAGTTTTGAGTGTTTCCTTAAGCTCTTCATGGAAGGAGTTGCTTTATTAAACTAACTGGCATTTTAGCTACCAACCTGTAGCAGTAAGAGGAGTCACTGCATAGGTGTAGCAACCACTGGACACTGAAGTTTGGCAGCTCAGTGTGGGGAGGCTCCACATCCAGGCTCAAACATGGAAGCAGGATTTCCGATTCATACTTATGGTTCTATCAGAATTCACACCTGAGCGACTTTAGGCCCTATCAGCTGCAGAAGCAACACAGTCATATATACCACATTTGTTTCTCTATTGGATAGGGGGGGTTTATACCTCATGATACTTTTACTGGCCTTTGCTACTGTATGATTCATTGTAGTGAGACCTTAGTGTTTTTCTTAATTATAGAACAATTTTTTTTTTTAAAGAGAAAGCTGTGAGCTCTGACCCACTGGCCTAAGTGAGGAAGCCTTGAATACCTTTGTCAGTGGACTCTAGTATTTCTGCTGCCAAGGTGGTGGCTTTCTTTGCAAGGGCTGAATAAAAACCTGAAGTGGATAAATTCTCAAAGTCCTATAAGACTGAAGAAGCTGTTCTTTTCCCAGAAAGAGTAACAAAGGTATCTTTATATACACTGTTCAAACAACTGGAGCTTTGGGAAGAGGAGAGGAAGCCAGCTAAATGTATGTGCATATACGACATGACAAGCTGTTGTACAGAAGCTGATCCATGTATGGAAGAATAGAAAGACAACTATTCAACATATCTTGATTTAGAACTGCTGGATATGCTGATCTAAAGCTCACATACAATTATATAAACTTATATTTTCTTTCCTACAGTCACTGGTTTAAAAACTCACAGACTCAAATAACCCTGGAATCATTTATGTTGGAAAAGACCTCTGAGATCACTGAGTCCAACTTTAGACCAAACACACCTTGTCAACTAGACTTTAACCTTCATTATCACTTGCCTGACTCTCGAGTTCAAGAGCCTCATATCTATTCTGTAAGGGCACCTGGGAAGATGAGGGAAGTCAGGAGGGGATTCTCCTACTTCCCCAAGCAGGGACCTGTTTCCATTCCCTCACATCTTTTAGGTCCTCTCCTTCTGCCTGATGGATAAAAGGTCAAGGCTCCTCTGACTCTTATTGAGCTTCCATCTGCTGCATTTCTCTCAGGGATGGAAGGGTGTGAGTCCACCAGTCTATTTCTCTGTCACACTCTCTGATACTCCTCAGCCTCTCCACTTGCTTTTTAAGCTCTGCCACCAGGCTGAGCAGATCATCTACCTGCTCACACTGCACACAGGTGTTGTTTCTGCTTCCCTCCAGTACTAATGCCAGGTTGAAGCACTCCCTTGCAGCTGAGACCTGGACAGCTACGTGCTTCTGAGGGAGCTCCATCTGAGTCAGTGTGCTCCTGCCAGCAATGGCTTTTGACCTTGTGGAAACTGTCACTGGGTCTGTTCTAGATGGCCTGGCAAAAACCTCCAGGTGAGCTCGCCTCAGGAGCTGGGAGGCTGGCTGTGCCCTCCTACACGCCTCGCCTACACGAACTACTGCTAAAACTGCTGCCCCACGTCCTTCTGATGTGTCACATCCTGTTTCCCACCTTGTTCACCACAGTCCTGGTCACTCATGTTCCTTGGAGCCGTTTAAATCTCCTGCGGTGCTCCTGGCAATCTTCACTCATTGCCTCATGAAACCTCCCAGGTCCTGACAAAGCCTGGGGCTGCTGCTTGAGTGTCCCTGAGCTCAGGAACCCTCCAGCACAGGTCGATGTAGTGCTCACCTCTGCACTTACCTGTCACCGCTGCTGCCACTGCCTTGCCAACTGATTGTTCTGAATAAAAAACCATGTATATAGTCAAAATGGTTAGGCCACAAGCAACAGTTTATTCTGAAGTGGACTGTGTGTCTGTGTCTAGGTGTATAAAAGCCTTGTTTTGAACAGGGGTATAGGGCTTACTTTCAGGATAATATGTTTTCATTTTTCAGAGTGTTCAGAGTGTGAATACAACAAAATAAACAGCTTTTGCAATGTAAGCAAGCTCTATGCATTTGGTTCCAACGTCATATGTGTTATATATTTTAGCACTGTGTCCTGAAATAAGCCATATGTTTAATAATACATCAAAAT
>JAOXXN010000001.1:118289908-118302960 GCA_026770055.1 Myrmophylax atrothorax | reverse complement strand
GGCTGTCTTTCTGTTGAAAGATAGTGTTGGTGATGGTGAGCTGCTGTTCTGCACAAAACTCTAGCAGGAGGCGTCCACTGCCATTGCAGTTTCCAACACCGTGCTTGCCCAGTACTCTTTTCCAGGCTTCAGAGTTCTTACCTACTCTGACGTTGAAGTCACCAAGGATTATGATCTTATCATCTGCAGGAACCTTTTGGAGAGGTAGCACAGGTCGGCGTAGAATTTGTCTTTTTCTGCTAGGTCAGCTTGGAGAGTTGGGGCATGTATGCTAAAAAGAACAACATGTTGCTTGTAGTGTAGTGGGAGGCATAAGAACATAATGCGATCGGAATGATCTGTCAGCAAATTTTCAAATTTGGAGGTGATGGAATTTTCAATCATGAAGCCAACTCCTGAAAGGTGACTTTTGGTTTTGGCCTTGCCTGACCAGAAGAGTGTGTGGCCAGCACCATGTTCTTTAAGGCTGCCTGCCTCATGAAGACGAACTTCACTGAGAGCAGCAATGTTGATGTTGAGTCATGACAGTTTATGGGCAATTATAACAGAACGATGCTCAGGATGTCTACTATCTGCAGTATCAAGCATGGTTCTGATATTCCAACATGCAAGTGTCAATTTGAACACAACTTTGGAGGCAGGTTGTATGCCTTTATCTCTTTGACCACATCAGAAGATGCCGGTTGGCTGCAGTTAGCCAACTGCGTGAGGAGATGAGCTTTGGTTAGGTCACCTTTTCTAGGCCTTTCTCTGTGTGGAGCAAGCAGTGCTCTCCTTAATAAAAGCTGCTTGGTTGTTCAGGATGCTGCCACAGGAGACTGTCATCTTCGGGGTCAGTCTCGAGCGACCAATGTCCTAAACCCCCTGCACGCAGGCTTGGGTCTGCGGCTTCCAGCTGCTTCCTATCACCTGCTGTTTTGACCCTCACCTGTTGCTACAGGGCTTTGCAAAGTGGGTGAACCCTTCGCGCCTGTGCAATAGATTTTTTAGATGAGGCACAGTGTGTGGGGAACTTGCCCCACCCTTCACTCCTAAGGTTCATCTGCCACAGCCGAGCAAGTTTGGCCGGTGACAGCGAATACCTCAGGATGTAGGTTTAGTTAGAGTATCCTTCTCTAGATGGATAGCCTTTACAGGGCTAAGTGAACTCCATCTGCCTTCGTTTGGAGATAGGGTTGTCGTTCTCCTGAGATGGTTGCCAGAGGGCTAGCGAGCTCATCCTGCCCGTGGACACACTTTGTCTGACCTTTCAGTTGAGACCTGTCTGGCATGGGAGACCCTACTGGAGGCACAATCCACCGCCAGCATAGCACAGAACCTCATGAGGGCATGCAAGCTTTTCATCCGTGACAAGGGGGTGTCCATGGAGAAGTTTGTAAAATAGCAGATATAGATATTCATAGGTCAGACTACTTTCTACTCCATATATTTGCTATTCAGTTACTAACATATAGTAGTGCAAATGAAACCAGTAGAAAGGCTGCTCTAGGTATCTTCACAATGAGATCTGGCCTTGCAAAAGGGAATAGATGACTTTCAAAAGAAGTGGTCTTTCATAAGGATGTTTCATAAGGATGTTTCATAAGGTCTTTCATAAGGATGAGGATGTTTTCTGAGATATTTCTCTGAAGAATATAAAATTTACTTCAACTTGTTTTCCTTCATAGGTATATACTATCTTTCTCAAAATACTATTGCAACTCTGCAGAATATTATATAGGATTTCATGATGAACATCAGCTGGAGAAAACAGGAGCACAGGTGATAACATTTTTGGAATAAATCATCATCTGTAATGGTGAATAAAGCATTATGATGAGTCTCCAATATTTGTAAGTTTTAATGTGTCTTTCAAAAGGAACAGGATATCCACAATGAACTCCTTGTTTCAGATGGATTAAATACCCTCTCACAGCCTTTTCTATTTTTCAAAATGTAGGCATGAATCAAACTGGAACTGTAACAAAAAAACAGACAACTCTTTCTTCCTTCCTCCCCTTTCTTTTTCATGATTCTTAGAACTTCAGTCTCTTTAAAGAAATGTCTGTATTAACAGACCATGTGACAATAAATGATGACTAGTCACAAAGTGCTTCTTTATTCATAATCTCAGCCACTTGAAAGCAGATCTTAATTACATCCTCTGCCTCAACAACCTTCTGTTCCTACCTTCCCACTGAATGAAATGAATGCTTCCTGGACAGTGAAATAAGGAGCAGATTTAAGCATTTATACTGTATCTATAAGCACATTTACCATCCCAAGTATATAATAATTTTCACCATATCTCCCTAAATCTCTGTACTCTCAGGCAAGTTGTTTTACCACAAAAAGTGAGTCAAAGTTATCATCCCTTTTCAACAGCTATACTCACTATTTTTCTTTTTATGAGCTCTTAAGGAGTCTGGCAATTATTGTCAATTCACAAGAGTGATAGTTGATCTGAAGTAAAACAGGAGGGAAAAGACCAACTATTTATGGAAGATGTAAAAGATTTTTCAGTTTCGTACCTTATGTATTAACTTTATAAATTACCAAAACCTGCTACAACAAGAAGGAGGAGGTGCAGAAAAGCATTCTTTATGCAACAACCTGCAAGGCTGTTGTTAGACCCTGCTTTGTCCAGGGTTTCTTGGCCATTCAAAGCCTTTGATGTCTCACCTATTCACATCTGTTTTGAAGTCAGCTTTCTTTCTGCTCTTGTAGTCTTTATATCATACAAGCCCATTGGAACGTAATCCTTTATTTTAAATCCTGATGTCCTCACCACTGTGTTCAACACTGACTTCTCCCTGGGCAGCTCATATAGCACATCTCCACCAGGTGTGCTAACTGTGATGGTGAATTTACTTTAGGCATCTCCTACTAAAGTGGTGTGGAGGAAGAAAACTCTTGAAGGGCATAGGAGAGGCTGACTGACCTTACCTGGGCACACACATACCCCCTGAAGTGTTAGTGAGAGCAGGTTCTGGCTCAGGGCTGTACCTGTGTGCTCTTGGCCTATGTATGAATTAGTGGAAACCTACCTTGTCCTGGTAATTAATGTACTCAGTGAAATAAGGGGAAAAAAGCATTTGTGAGAAGGATAACATTTTCTAGGATCTGGAATAGTATTCTGACACAAGTTGCCCTGC
The DNA here is from genome assembly GCA_026770055.1 of Myrmophylax atrothorax. Classification (NCBI taxonomy): domain Eukaryota; kingdom Metazoa; phylum Chordata; class Aves; order Passeriformes; family Thamnophilidae; genus Myrmophylax; species Myrmophylax atrothorax. The sequence goes on along the minus strand of JAOXXN010000001.1, from coordinate 118,299,826 downwards.
TAGGAAATAGCAAGCTGTGGTAAGGGTTGCCAAGGATAGCCGCATTTTCTATACACTGGAAAAAGGGACTGTACACCTTAGAAAAACAATGTTTATGCAATTAAAAAAATTTTCTCTCTATCAGAGGTATTTTATTTCTCACTTTGGTTCTTCAGGAATTATAAATTGCAACTCTTTAGTGACTGACTTCTATTCTTGAGTTTATGTTGTACAACAAAGCTTTGTATCTTCTTCACTGGTAGTTGTGTCCAGGAATGTTTTAGTTGGACCTCCAGCTATGCCAGAAACTCTAGAAATATTTCACTAGGCAATAAATCTTTTCCTTCTTAACAGTAGTGTTTCACTAAAATACATTAGTGAAACATGTTCATATTATAGTTGTATGCTATTTTTCATTCACAGTTTTTCTGCTTTTCATCACAGCTTTTAGAGTAAATATTCATAAAAATATGAAATTATTTGGATTGTAAGGAACCTTAAAGATCATCTCATTCTAACCCCCCTGCCATGGATGGAGATACCTTCCACAGGAACCAGGTTGCTTCAAGATCCATCCAACCTGGCCCTGAACACTTCTAGGAACGCAGCATCTGCAGCATCTTTGGGCAACCTGTGCCAGTGCCTCACCACCCTCACAGGGAAGAATTTCTTCCTATTATGAAATCTAAACCTGCCCTATTTTAGTTTAAATGTTATCCATACTTCTGTGACTATCTATTACAGAGGTGAACATGAGTAAAGAAGTGTCATCTAACTGATACTGTGGGCTAAATGTCAGATATCAGAATCAGCTAATTCTTTTTAGAGAAACTTACGGTATAAGCATCTAATAGAAAACTAAAGAATTTGGTGATGACTATAGATTTCACCGCACAGAAACAAAGGAAAAAGCAAAATTTCAATATAAATTCTTTCTAATGTAGCCTCCAGGCAGATATTGCTGTTCAGTTTTTGCCACATTAAAGCACGTTGGTGTTGCTTCCGTAAAATTTTTTTCAGATATATGAAATCACTTCTTTCTTTCATAAAATGGAAGCTTTTTACTATCATCCAAAATTATTTTTGGAGTCAGACATTTTCTATATGTTTGTCCAACCTCTTTGAAGTTCTGCTATAGCCACCTATTATTGTACGTCACAGTATATAATAAGATATTCCTTCCTCAAACTTCACTTTCTGCACACCCTTCTCTGAATCTAATCTGTTTTAACATAATTAACTCCAAAAGAGATTTAGTACAGCAGCAAGTTATATAAAGGAGCAGTTGATTATTAAAGAAAATGACAGACAAGCCCTGATGCACGATCTTCCAAGTACTGACTCTACATAAAAACTTGATTAACTGCAATAAGGTAGGGTTGTATCAATCACAGCTACACATCACTCTAAAAATTTTTAGCTGTGGCATCAACTTGAAATGACAATGAACACTATTTTCAACTTTGTGCAATATATTCAAGTATTCCATATGAAACAGAAAAGGAGCATTTGGGCATTTTCAATAGATAAGTAAGCTACCACAATTAAATGTTTGATGAATAGTACTGCCTCAAATAAAAAACAAACAAACAACACTTTTCCCCTTTGCCAGATTGCTGCAGAATCCATCTTTAACAACCTATGAAACTAAACACACACACACACTAAGCAATACTTCAAGTTCTTCTGAGCATTTCCAACTTGAACTCAGTTAATTGCAGTTCACCTCTTGAAAAATAGTTACTGTTTTGCCTCAAATGTCTTTGTCATGAATCACGGGTGGATATTCACAACCACTATTTTTTTTGAAAGCAGAGAATGTTTCTCTACTGAGCTTATGTGAAGTAGTTCAAATGTTCTCTGATATGAGCTACATGTAAATTAATTTGCAGCTTCAGGCCACACCTTTAAATTACCAGGTGTTTGCAGTTGTAAGAAACCTTGAGTTCTTCAAGATTGGCAAAAAAATCAGTTTAAACACATCAACATTACTTACTTGATGTTCTCCCTTCTTTTTCTCATTATGTGTTACAAAGACAAATTTAAAGGCTGGTTAAAAATTCTGTACTGTGCAGGCCTGAATGCTTTTGTAATTATCAGCTAAATAGAATCCTACTGAATACCTTCAAATGAAAACATGAGGAGAGAAAAGTCTCCGTAGAAAAGACAGGCATGAGGAGTAACATTACTGAAGAATTAAAAAAACCCCAACACCTCCAACACCCCCCCAAACAGCCAACCCCAAGAAAGTGATTTGTTGTTTTTTAATCCTAAAGGCAATTAATCCCTTAGAAAAAGTTTTCTAAGGACATATTTCATTATGTCTTACTTGAAGTGTTAAGATCAAGACAAATTTCTGCAAGACATGCCGTAACTCATCTAGCAGTTATGGACTGAACATACTATGGAGTTCACATGAAGCAAGTTTAAAACATTTTAATGTTAAAGATTGTATTTTTTGGCCTTTCTGGTCTTAATATTTATGTGATTTTAAAAAATTGTCTTTAAAAGGGTATAAGTATCCAAAGTAAAATTTTAGTGGAAATTTTATGAAAGTTCCTTTATTCTGCCTTCTGCTGAATACAATTCTGGACAAAACCCTTATAACCAAAAGGATATTTCGATATACTCTGCAGTCCAGTTTACAATTTAGAAAGCTGATTTGATTATTAGGAAACCTAGACCCTACACAACTATTTCACAAACACTGGGGAGTGTTTGGATCATTTATAGTCATTGCCAATTAATTAGTAAAGAGGTTGGAGATTTTGTGGTGATGTTTTGCTTGTTGTTAATTTTTACTTTTTTTAAGCCCTATGAAGGACAAAAAGTCTAAAACCTCCAACTGTCCTCATCTTTCATACGGTTTATTTGCATTTAAATCCCTTGCTTTTGCACTCCTGCCTATATACAAACAAACTCATTTACCTTTTTCTCTCCATGATTTCCATGAAATTGTAATGAAGAAATCAGAGGAGGAGAATTTCTGGGCCATCTAGATTCTGTTCACAGAAAAAAGGGTAGCAATATGTGCCCATTTTTAACTTGCGAGAGGTTTGTCTCTCTATCTCAGTACACTTCATTTTTCCTCTATCTTGCTAGAAATAAAAACAAATACACCTGGCATGGTAAAACTTGTGTATAAATACAGGAAAAAGGGATACTCCTTGGCAGTTCACAAGGGAGGTCAGACTGAGGCTAAATAAACAGGATACTTTTCTCTTCCACTCAAATGATGAATTTCTAAGTGTGTTATGCCTTAATAAAATTAAGGAATGAATTCTGTATTAGTCCCTGAACACCCTAATTCCAGAAAGTCTCATTTCTCTGGGGATTCTCATCAGTTCATCCAGTTCATGCACCACAAATCAAACCACCCTTCTTGGAAGTGCTTTTCAGTGTTTTTACTCATGATATATGATATTTCAAAATTTGACTCTCTAATTTCCAAACCAATGTGAATCATATTGAAATAATATTCCCATCCTCTTGGTTGGAGTGGGGTGGAAGAAACATTTTATATGTGAGCTGTAAGTATCTCAAAATTATGAGAAAAAGGAGGAAGAATAGTTTACAGATTCTTATTTTCAATATCTTTACTTTAAACTACCATTAATGGCTGAGATCTGGACATGCTGTCTGTATTGTCACTGTTGGTGATAACATACATAGTAGGGTAAAACTTGTACTGAGTCTTGCTTTCCTGAAGTTAACTTTCTTCATAACAGCCTGCAAGGTGCTTTGGTTTGGATTTGTGGCTAGAACAGTGATGATAACTAAGCAGTTCTTGTACAGTATCAAGGTTTTCTCTCTTTCCCACACTGCTCCTGCAGTCAGTGGTCTGGAGGCTAGGGTTGAGAAAAGGCAAAGGCAGGGCAGCCAACCTGAACTGACCTAAGAGATGTTCCATACCAGCTGATATCATGCATAGAAATAAAAGCTGAAGGGAAAGAGGAGGAAGCAGAGATGTTTGTGCTATTTTTGTTTGTCTTCCCAAGTAACCATTATGTGTGCTGAGGCCTTGCTTTCCAGGAAGTGGCCAAATATCTGTCTATAAAATGTGAAGCAGTGAAAACTTACTATTTGTTTTGGTTACCTATCCAGTTTTTTCTCCATTATTAAACTATCTTTATCTTGTCCCACAGGTTTCTCATATCTGGTATTCTTGTTGTATGCACCTTTCCACTGAGGTGTGGGAAATAAATGAGTGAGCGGCTGTGTGGGTTTCATAACAAATTTAGTCATATTCTTAAAACTACTCTGCACAAATTTTGTTCCTTGTCTTTAGTCTTTTGGATTTTAGAATCATAGATTATTAGAACCATAGAATCATCAAATTAATAAGGTTTGAAAAGATCATTGAATCCAACCTTAGGAAATCTAACCTATTTTGAGAAATAGAAGAATATGATTAAACAATGAAGTTCTACTAAAGGGTATTTCTGAAATTATTCAGTGTCTTTGGACTCTCAATACCTCCTCCTCCCTACCATGTATTTACAATATTCTTTTAATACTTAAATACAGACAACGTTGCATAAAATGTTTATATATGTTTTCCACTGGATATCCAAAATCTAAATTTACGTGCATGTAAAAAAGGATATAAACATTAATAATACAAGGAAACTCATACATAAAAAGGGAAAAAATAGTTTTTAAGAAAATGCTTTAATGTCTTTTGTTCAAAATTTGTTAAGTTTCCTCCTTTGATTATATTACATGCACAGACATACTGCATTCCACTTTTTGGTTTGGTGCATTCCAAACTTTGAAGTCCTAAGAGCCTGTAAAATGGAAAACCAAGGGATTTACTGACATGATTTTAGTTTTCTTAGGTCAGTTCATCATGTTCCTGGCTTTTCTCTTGCTTTTCTGTGCAAATGTGCAGAGTTCAAATTTGTGACAAGTAACATTTAATAACTTGCATCTGTTTGCCTTTGCTAGTCTAGAAAATTATTGCTCCACTTTGGCTAATAACCTCAGTGTTCTAAACCACTCAAAACATTCTTAGTATTTTGTTTATCACAATAAAGAGAAGCAATACACAAAGTACAGTGTGTTTTTTTTTAATTCTGAAGTCAACACTTCTGTCATGATCATGTGACAGCTGGCAACTTTCAAAATGTTACTTAAAAAGTCTGGTATTGAAGTCCAGCTAAATTAACCTCCTTGCTCAAACTTAGACCAACCTTTAATTACCTCTATAAGCAGATTAAACTCTTACAATGAGAAACACGGAGAAAAGTATGCCCTCGTGAGATAGTAGGAGAAGATAGGAAGCATTGCAATCACATGCTTAATCATCATGGAGGATTTGGTAGAAACCATGGTAAGAAGTCACAGGCTGCACAATTGCAGGAAACTGAGAAATGCAAGGGAATCTTTCACAGTGATTAAAACAAATAGGACTCATTCATCACTGCCTTTCCTCTTGAATTTAAAGCTTATACATTCATAACTCAAACTATTTGGAGGTATCTCAGGTCCATTATCCGACTTAAGTTATGAAAGTGTTTTCCTGACTTGTTAATAGCTGTGACTTTGCTGTCTGTCTTGATGATCTGATAGAAAAAGTCATGTGAATAAGGCAAAGGTTTCAGAAGAAACACATGCCTAATCATGTAGTTGTTCCTTCTTCAGTTAATCTGATTACATGCTTCAGTTTTTTTGAGCATGTTTGTTTTATTTCTCTCCTTTTCCTCCTAAATCAACAGACTGAAAACAGACACTGTCTTCTTTTTATGACATCTTGTCTTTTTCATGTTTCAGAAACTGACAGACAACTTAGGGCTGAAGAGTGCTGACACACAGGAATTGCTCAACAGAGACATTTTTGATGTGGAGGGAATTTGCTTTTTAGGTCAAAGGGAGAAAGACTGTGCAAATATCACTTGTGCTCAGTGGGATTTCTCGTGGTTGACTACCTATTGGACATTGCTGACACCATCAAAGGCACTGAGACCCACTTGTCACTTCCCAGTGACATACAGGCAATTCATACCTAATTTGGCAATAATCTTCTAAGGTGGGGCTTAGCTCAAGAAAAGTTACTTAAGGAGATAATGGCCAGTTTGGGCGAAATGTCAACCTTCTTAAGCACATCAAACAACCTCAGTGACTCTAGAGGGACTTTTTTTTTTTTGGTAGGAACATGCTTTCCTCTATGCTATGCTGAGCTCCTTAGAGAATAAAGCCAAAGGATGTAAACCTTATAGACCACGAGGTGCAGCTCCAGGAGCAGGCCAACTTGAGTCAGTGAGGTTGTTTTTCATGTGAGAATTCCTAAGAGTAAATGTTTGTCAAACAGTGCTGGGTTTGATCAGCTCTGTCAGTCAGAATTCCTTTGGCTCCAACTGCTACCAGAAGGAAGTGCTCTGTTATCATTGGTAAAAATTGTAGCTACAATTAAGACATAAAAATTATGTTGGGAAAGTAGAGCTTTAAAATACTAACAATTTTCAGATTGTTTAGGAAGAAAACTGAAACCCTCACATGTAGTGAGAGGGTCAGCATTTAATAATGAAGAACACTTTTGTAGATATTGCCAGATACGGTCTTACAAAAGTACATTAATTTACTTTTTACTGTCTGACAGAGGACTCTTGCCCTCTTCCCTCTATCATTTAAGAAAACATAAAAATGAGGGAAAATGAAAATCTGCTGTAATCTGAAACATCTCAGCAACTGATGTGATACTGAAAAGGTTGGAAACACAATTTCACATCTTTTGTAATGTAGTTTTCAATGCTATCTTGTTCTGCTAGCTCCACTTATGAAATAAATAGGATAAACCAGGTGAAGAACCATGATTTATTGCATTATCCTTGGACCATACTCTGAGAGAGATGAAAAAACTAGAATTTTTCTCAATGCTAGTCTACTGAACAAAATCAGAATGAAAATGAGTGACATTTCTCCATTTGAGAAATACAATTTGGTGGTGAACAAGTATGTAGGAAGTGAGATTTTTGACAGCGGTGCCCTTTTCTGACATGACAGAAACATACTTCATTGAAGTTTTTGCTTGTTTAAAAAAGAAGGCCATATGTAGGCCATCAGCACTGGATCCTATATTTTACTTAATACTTATTTGGACATTATTTTGCCATTCTTATCTTCCCTGGTTGTTTCATTCTAGATATGCTTGCTAAGTATAACCAACAATAGGTCATATCACTGGAGTGATTAATTTTAGATAAAGTTTGTCTCAATGTATTTCTTAATGGGATTTAAGACTATGCTTGCTTTGTCAGTAGATCTAGACTGTAAAACAGATATGGAGAAGGTTTACCGAAAAGAAAGCTGTTGATAATAGAGACTGTACTAGGTTTATGGGGATTTACTTTTGTATTGTTTATGTACTGTGGCTGTCTATTAACATAAACCTTTTGAATTAGCAGTAATACACACAGGAGAGCCAATATGTAAAAATAAAATAGAAATCAGTTATACATATAGGTAAATTTGATTTACACTGCAGATGGCTTATTAGTGATATATACTTACCGTGAAACACCTCTTCTGCTGTAATTTTAATATCCATCCCTTCTTTTTAAATTGCTGTGAAAACTGTAGGATTCCTTTATGTTTAACATGCCCCCCTGAGTGTTCACATCAAGCTATCGAAGCAAACTCTAAAACATTTGGAGTGGATTGTAAAAATAGGAATTAAAATTGTTCTTGGTCGGCCTCAGCTTCCTAATGCACACTTCCAGTGCTCCTCTGGGTTTGGCAGGCCTGGAAGTTTTAGCAGCGGTGAGGAAAGTAAGCAGTACTGCTGAGCTGTGTTTAGAAGGGGATCCATTATTTGCATGCAGGGTGAAGCCATTCTGCAAAAGTGCTCACTAAATGGGAAAGGAAACTTTAACCTGCCAGACAAAGGCAAAACAATAAAGTTGGATTGCACTAGTAGTTTTCATTTTAGGTTGGTTTTTAGTTGCATACCTCACAAATCCACATTTTTCTTCTATTATATATATGATACAGCTATCAAATGTACTTACTGTGTGTTCTGACAGCTGCAAGAATGGCTGAGTACTGGATGAACTTCCTACAGAAAGAGCTGTGAGGCAGGAAATGCTGGTGACTTGGGATGCAGCATTTCACTGCTGCAGAACACTGCCTTATAGAATAGAATAGTTGGCGTTGGAAGAGACCTTAAAAATGTCTAATTCTGACCCACTGCAATGTGCCAGGACTTCCATGAATCTAGGTGCCTCAATGGCCCATCCAACCTGGCTTTGAATGCTTCCAGGGATGGGGCAGGCACAACTTCCCTGGGAAACCTGTGCCAGTGCCTGACCACCCTCAACACCTCACAGCCACCTTGGAAACTGGCATGGCCATGCTTTGACTGTGCAGACTTTGCCATTTAAAAACCAAGACATGATACTTCAACTAAAGAAAGACAAGACAACACAGGAGCTGCTGCTTCTTTCTTTCATTCTTCCACGACTTAAGTAGTCTGACCCTCTACCTTCAAAGACATCAGAATACCCCTAAGATATCTTTTAAAAGGTTCTGGATCAAAGGCAAGTAAAATCCAATGTGGTTTAATGCTTGTGAAACTCTGGAACATCTGTAGGGTTTGCAAAGCTTGTTTTAACTTGAAAATATTTTTCCTTTAATTAAATCCCCTATTTCCCAGCCAGGGTGATTTAATTTTATATTCAGCTACAGCATAAGAGTGCTGTGTGTTAATGTAATCTGAAACACACAGAACAAAATGGGAACAGAAAGCAAATTGTTCATTAGTAAACAAAGTAAAATAGCAACTAGGCAGTCAAATGCCTCCCTAACACCCGATCCCATCAGATCTCGGAAGCTCAGCAGGGTCAGCCCTGGTTAGTATTTGGATGGGAGACCTCCTGGGAATACCAGGGGCTGTAGGTTCTAGTCCTGAGGACTTCACTGTCACCATCCAAGCTCGCTCAGCCATGGCAGATGAACCTCAGGAGTTAAAAGGTGGGGCCAGTTCTGTGCATGCTGTGCCTCACCTAAAAAATCCACTGTGTAGGCTCGAAGGACAAACCCACATGGGTAGAGCCCTTCCCAAATCTTCATTTGGGAAGCCTAGCCATACATACATATAAAATAGCAAATAAAAAGATGTTACAAGGCTTGACTACTCTTGAAACAAAATTATGGCCAGTCTTCGCGAACAGTGAAGTTCTCAGGAGTAGAACCTACAGCACCCAGTATTCCCAGGACGTCTCCCATCCAAGTACTAACCAGGCCTGACCCTGCTTATCTTCTGAAATCTGATGGGATGAGGTGTCAGGGTGGCATTTAACTGCAACAAAATTGTTGATATCATAAACTTACTTTAATGAGCAGTGTTGCCATTTTTGGGTGCTGATGTTCAACCAGAGGAAATTGTCATAGAATTTTATAGACCCATATAAGTTCACATCGCTGAAAGCCTCTCCAAAAATCACAGGGTTAATTGCTGGAATTTTAATTTCTATGAGGAGGCAAGTAAAGGGATTTCAGAGGAGAAAATAAAAGAAAACTAAGGGATTGACTCACAAAGCTTAAGAGGTAATGGCATCCTTAAGTTACACAGAACTGAACTGGAGCAATGTGATAAATTAAGTAAAAGGGAAAACCTAGACAGAATCTTCTTACTCAGAAATGTGACTGCTTGTGGCATCCTGTCCTATGGTTCACTCCAAGAACTGAAACAGCAGCTGCTTGCTCATATCCCAGTAGGATTTGAAATTTCCCACTTAGACACATTATTCCATGGACCTCACATTTGACTCTACTGTCTTTATTGCTCTCCTTTTATAGGAAGAACAGAAATAGGGTATGACTCCTGGCTAACTTTGCAAAAATATTCTTTCACCATTGTTTCTGCCTGACTGTTGTAGTTTGGAATTCTTATGTAAATTCTCTCCCCTGACACTAACTACCCATGCCATTAGTGAACAAAGG
>JAOXXN010000001.1:118277528-118289808 GCA_026770055.1 Myrmophylax atrothorax | reverse complement strand
TGTAAATGTTAGAAAATATAATTTCTGCTTCAATTCAGTTCAGTTTCTTTTGAGTTCTGTTCTTTTCAGGTTTTTTTTTCCCTCTCCGTGCTGGGAAGACTTTGGGAGGAGGGAGGAGAAGGGGGCAGTCCAGGGTTGTTTTGAAAAACTGGCCTAAACCAAGACAAACCATTATGAAAGTAAAACAGATCAGTAACTCCCTTCATCAGCTAGACTGCCTTCAATAATGGATGATGGCAAATAATTTAGAGAGCAACATGAAAAGCACTGAAAAACACTTAAGTAGTTATATTGGACAATAATAACATTTCCTCTTTACTTGACCTAATCTTTGCTTAACCTTTATGTTCTGTGATTAATCCTTAATTTCATGGAAGTAAAAGGCATGTTACTTTACATGCAAATATCTAATTGTAGTGCAAGTAGACTTGCAAACCCAAGTGGGCATTAATTTCTCCTCTAAGTTCTGTATGAAGAATAATTGAGGTGGAAAACTCTGAAGTACTTAGCCAACATAGCAGCTAAGCATAGACTGTGAAGCCTATACTGAAAACTTGAAGATTGTCCCATTGAAAAATTAGCTTGAGGACACAGCTGAGGTGTCCTTTGCCTCAGAAGGAGAGTAAATGGGAATTTCTCATATAGTTTGTTTAAAAGTCAGTTGAGGATTGAGAAAGTCAGATTGTCTATATTTTCATCTTATTCAGAAAAAAAGAACCATTAGTAAATTATTCTGTAATTCTCATGTATTGTGCACACAAACAGTGATTTGGAAATGACTGCTAAATAAAGAAGAGATTTAAAATCTTAGACTCAAGGAAAGGAGGATTATTTATGGAAAGCAGAGCATGGAAGCATGCAATTTCAATATATATCTACAACCATTCCACCAAATAGTGAAAAGATGTGTTTTATTATGTACTTAATTGGTGTTCCAATAGAAAATACCATTTTCATATAGAATTTAAAACTAAAATTTGGGACTAACTCTCAACATTTGGAACAGTAAGAGAAACCTAACCAAAAATAGCTGAAGGATTAGCTAAAGTGTATATACATCTGGATGTTGTTCAGGGAAGAACCTTTGTAGACTGGATTCATCTGTTCTGGGGTCCCTTAAGATGTTGATGCAAAGCAGTTGATTTGTAGCTGTTTTAGTTTGGGCTTCAGTTTTAGCTAGGTCTCAAATTAGCAGGCTCAGAGAATCTACGTAGATTAGGAGAAACAGGTATCACCTGACTTAAGTAACCAAAGAAATATTTCATAACAAATGACGCAAACCTGAGATGTGAGTACAGAAGTAGGTGTTCATTCAGTTCCGTCATGGCTGAAGTAGAGACAGGGGATGCAACTGCTGTCTTGCTGGAGTGGGCCCTGCTGCTGCTGCTGCTGCTGCTGCTGCTGCTACTGCTGCTGCTACTTGCATTTTGTTTGAATTCAGGAAAGTAGAAATATTTTGTTGTTATACTTTCTGTTTCTTGCTGCGTGTCTTTTAGGGTGCTTATAGATCTAGAGTGATGGAATCTGTTTTTGGTGGGAGATAGCAAATTGTTGTTATATCTAACTTGTTTACATGTATGTTATATTGTAATTTTCTCTTAATTTTTTCATTTCTGTATGAATATATATAGTTAGTTTAAGCATAAACCTACTTTGAAGGTTTTTTTTCCTCTTTCCTCCTTTTTCTCGGCGAGGAGAGGGAAGCTCTAACATTCTGTATTGGGCAGTTGGCATTTTGCCAGCTCAACCCAAGACAGGAGCCTAGAAGTCAATGAAGAGTGCAGTCTGCTGCTTAAGAGCTGATTTCTCATCAATATTACATTTTTAGATTTCTGCAACGATTGTAATGTAAACACTGTCTTTTAAAAAATTTTTTTGGAACATCACTTTAGGAAAAGTTTATGCTTTCAGAGTTCTCAGTCAGGTTGCAGATGCACCAAGTTGGGTGTGAATGTAGATGTGCTGGGGGGTGGCAAGGCTTCACAGGATCTTGACAGGCTAGACTGATGTGCTGAGACCAATTATGTGACTTACAATAAGGCCAAGTGCCTGGTCCAGCTGTTGGGTAACCACAAGGCAAATTTTAGATTGGATATTAAAAAAATTATCTCACCAAAAGTATTGTCAAGTGTTGGAACAGTCTGCCCAAGAGAGTGGTGGGATCTCTGTCCCTGGAAGTGTTCAAAAAATGTGTAGATGTGGCACCTAGTGATACGGATTGGTGGTGGACCTGGCTGTGCTGGGATAATGGTTGGACTAGATGATCTTTGAGGGTTTTTCCAATCTGAAAAATTCTATGATTCTACATATGTCTATGTATCACAAATAGAAGATTCTTATGATAGCTGTAGAGCCTGTTCAAGACATGACCTTGTTCTTGTTCAGTATTAGAAATGAAACAACTTTCTTCATTCCCAACACACTGGATTTCATGACCTAACAAAAGGCTGGAATTTGGGTTAGTCCTGCAGTACGAGACACGAGTGAATTTCCTTGTCCATGTTTTTCTTGGAGAACTTTGGGGAAAATATATCCAAGATAAAACAGATTCCAGAGACCTGCTTTGGAAACCTGAGACAGTGAAAGATTGTCCTAGTCATGTTGAATTGCATGGATCCCCTGTCAGGAGTGACAATTTGTACAAGACCTATGCCACTAAAAATGAAAATATGAACAGAAGGCAACATCCACGGTCTTCCAGGTTCTTTCATCTGCTTGAAAAGTGAAATATTCCATGTCATTGAGCACCACCAGCACAAAGTGGGACCTCATTCCTGGACTCCAGTTCCTATCTGACAAGGTGTTACCACAATCAGCAAATACTTGAAGTCATTATGGGTAATCAAAAATCTGATGCTTATGGTTGTCAATGATCCGAGAACAAAAAGCACTGATGTTTTAAATCTGCTGTGTTTTTATACAAGTGTTTGCTTTTCATACTTTTTTAAAGAGAAAAACCTTACTGGCAAGCATTTGTTTCAACTGTTGTTACAGACAAAATTATGAGCTAGGACAAAATAAAAAGTAAGTCCAACATTTACTTTCTGCAGAGTCCCATATTAAGTATAATTGGATTAGACAAAGATGCAAACAAGATACTGAAAGAAATATGGGGATTTTACTATATACATCTGAGTTCATAGTCCATGATGCTTACAGAATATTTTATCATAGAGTACTATGAAGAAAAAAAAAATCTGTCAAGTTAATTGAGATTTTAACTCTTGAATCCAAAGAAAATCTTTTGTTTGATATACCAATATATCTCTAAGAAAACACTGTGAATTCTAATAAATATTTAAAGGTGAAGTGGGTAATTTGTTTTCAAGCATCCGTAATTTGTAACTGGTTTTTGGGGAGACTGTAAGCAAATCTACTGCTCACAGCAAATTCTTCAGTTACAAAAAAGTGATTGTTATGGTAGTCATGTAATGGAAATGAAGGGTGCTCAGTAAGTGCTGGCATGATGTATGATTTAGAAAATGAAAAGACACACAGGAAGAATATAAATTTTTACAATTCTTATGCTGTAAGTATTTGCTGCTCCCTTGCTGACATGGTATCTACTCTAGTGGAAGGTTGACCAGTGTCTGCAAATACCGTGTTCTTCTTAAGGCCTTATTTTCAATCAAAATGCCGGTGTTCCTTCATCCTATCAGTTGCTGCAATAAAGTGGTAGAATCAATAGAGTGAGATCAGTGAAACCTTTTTAAATATGTGGAGAAACTGTCATTTGCATTTCTTTTGTTGGATAATTCATTAGTTTCCCTAGAATTTGTTCAGCAAAATTTCAAACATACCAGCATTATACTGAGAAATCATAATGTAGAAACAAAAGATGTTCCAACATTGCTATCCAGAAAAGCCTGGTGATCACAAAGTTTTACCCAGAACTGAAATAGCTATTTTTCATTTTTGAAAAGTGTACCAAAATATGGCAGTCAACATTTCCTAGAAAATTTAATGTGAATTTTTATGGCATCATAGTCAATATTACAGGTGCAAGTTCTGCTGTCACAATGGAAACCATATAGAGATATGGAAAAATTAAACGCTTGAAGATTCAAACAAAATTCAATGGGAAGAGTTTGTTGTAATAATTAATATATACATGAAAGCAATTCCTGACAAGAGTTTTTTAATTCAAACCATGAACATTAAACATCATAGAAAATATAATATGCTGCTACATAGTCATAGGGAAATATGTCAGTTTTTAAGAGTTTTTGTAAAACCTCTCCCTCCAGGTAGATACCAGAAGTGGAAGTCCTTTCAGGACAACAGTGAAGGGCTATGGAAATTCAGGGATAATTCTGCTGCAAGACAAACTGTTGATTACTCTTAAGGACTGGTTTCTTTTCTGTTGAGGACATTGGGATTACATTCTTCATTGGAAGAATATATTCTCTTTAGCTGAGTTATATTCTTCAGGTGTCTCTCAGAGGTACCAATGTTCAGTCCTTTGCATTGCTGCTGATAAACAAGTAATACTAGAATACATGAAGAGACAGACATGGAAAAGGCATGGAAATTGGCTGAATTTTCCCCACAGGTATGAACAAGGGTTTTGATACCCCAAATAGTGGTCATTTCATTGACTGTTCTTTATGATTTAGCTGCAGGTGATTTTTGAAGTTGTCACACCATTATGTTACATGTCTTCTGAAGGCAGATGATGCTTATGGTGCAAACTGAACATGAACAAGAGTTTTAGTAAGGAAAACTGAAACTCAGGCTCTCAATAATGGTATGATTTGCTCTGAGTTTTTACTGGCACTGCAACATGTGTGTGTATGGGAAGAAAAGAAATCTATGTATAATGTGGACATGTCTGTATATGTGAATTCAGAAATTTCTCTGTAGACTATACACCAACCCTTCTTAATTAACAGGATCCAAAGAAGTATCCAACAACTAACACTTGATTATTAGAGCCAAGTTCAGATAACATCAGATGAGTTCAATGTAAGGATTTAGCCATAGGAAGTTAGAGGAATTCCATTCAGACAATTAACTTTTTTTTTTAATTTACAACACCAAGAACTAAAGTGCAAAAAATCCCATTTTGCTTTCCCAGATCAAGAGAGTGAAAACTTCCAGCCATCAACCAATCGGATATTATAGGGTGTTGATTTTTTTTCCTTAAACCTTGTAGAATTGAAGGGATACAAAGTACTGCCTTTAGCAAGAAAAGAGAGAAAAGACAAAGCTCTTGCTAGCAAATGCTTTTGGTTGAGAAGTCCTCTGGAATGGTAGCTTAGATAAGAGAAGTGACAGACATACACTTGATAATTATAATTTTCATCTTTTTTGTTGGAACTTTTGACTTTGTGACATTTGAATCTGTTGCTGGCAAATGGATCCAGATGTTGCAGAAATGCACCAGATTTCCCATGGCACAAAATTAATTATCTCTAGGATAGAAAACTGTTATTTTTGTTACACAAAATAAATCAAAATCAATGTTAGGTAAATAATAAAAAAAACTACAGTCATAAATAGTCTGTCCCCTTTGTTAGCTTTTATGTCGTGTTTGGCATGAGAAATTCAAAAAAACCAAAAACCTCTGAAAAGATCTTCAAGTTATTTTAATGTAAATGACTGTACTCAACAGTGAAAAACTACACTGGAATGAATCTACAATGATCTCCTGCACTGAAACATAAGTCTGCTCAGTCCAAGGGAGGAAAGCTGATATAACCTCCATTATTTGTTCTGGGAAGGACTTTTCAGTGGGTTAGAGAATATCTGCAATATCCTATCTTGCAGGCAGTCAGTGCTCAAATGATTAGTCTATTCAGCAGAAAGGTCTGCTGATCATGAAAATCCGTAAAGAAAATAAACTTGTCCTTTTCCATGGCCTGTCAGGAAAAGACCTAAGTGGAATGCAGAGATTTTTTTCTCAAGGTAATGTCAGATTTGTTTCTTTTCATATATCCAGTTTGTGGTTGAAAAAACCAACATGTTCTGCAGTCAGAAGAACTTTTGTCTAGGATGAGAGTCACCAGGGAAAGACAGGGAACTAGTAATTGCTAATATTCTTAGTTTCTCACATTATACATGAAAAGTTAGCATGGGATACTTTGCAAACAAAAGGAGTACCTATACCTTTATACTAATCTTTGTAGTCTATTATCTGGCTTGTGTTAAAAAAAAGACAAAATACTAAAATAAGGCCCCCAAATACTTTCAAGCCTTTAAAAATCTTTTACAGAACAAAAACTCTTTCACTTTTTTCTGCTACAGGACTGTTATTCTGTCCCATAAGCATAGCAATTACGTTAAAACAGAGTTGGTTCAGAAAAGCGGAAGTGCTCCAGAGCATATGTGAATGAGACTGTCTAGTTATTCTGAAGTCACACCAGGGGATTGAAAAAGTGTTCATAAAGTGAAGTCCCTGAAGAGCAAATAGGTTAACGGTGCAAGAAATGAGACTGTAAGAAGTGAGAATTTATGTTTGGTTCAGAGCTGCTTGATGAAGTATGGGATAGTGTTTACTTGTACTCTAACAAAGCTGTGATTAAAAGGAGGCACTTTGATTACCAAGTGTTAAAAATTAGAAATCCGTGAACTCAATCATCAGAAATCAAGCCTATCAGAAATTCTGCTGGACCCTGCTTCCAGCCTCGTATCACCTAATGGTGTCAAGTCCTTTCCTTTGGTTGGATCTTCTACAAAGAGCCAGGTTTAACATCAAAAGCAAAAATGACCCTTTTCCCATTAGCATACACAACTTCTTCACACTCCTCCTCTTTTAGTGATGCAAACATGTAAGATTTAGACATCCTCTTTCCCAGGGAAAAGGAATCTCTACCTCCCATCAGTTTCTCCACCAAGTGCCAGATTGACAGGTTGAATCAATTTCCTGAATAGTCCTGCTCAGTTTAACATCTTCACTATTTATCTATCTCTAATTTGAAGGGCATGCTTACAAGATTTTTTCAGACTATTACAAGCTTATTCTGCCCATACCCTGAGACAGCTAAAACCCACATAGCTGTAATTTACTCCTTGACAAGCCTGAGCTAAAAATTTCTCTTGAGATTTTGAAATACATTAGCTTAGAGATGGTGTCACCTAACACAAACATATGACTTTGATTTGCCTGCAAAAGCCTCTGTGTGTTGAACTGGCATAGATAGTCCTCTTAAGATCTTATTAGAACTGAATTATTTTAAAGTTTACATCTCATATTAATCAGAGGTCACTTTCCAATTTTGACCTCCAAGTTTCCATACATAGCACCAGAAACGTTGAGGTTAATCCTTGTGTTTGTCAGCCAATTCAACATTTGACACAAGTATTTTTGTCTATCTTCTGAACACCCTTGTAAAATACTATAGCCTTCTGGACATGACATCTGGGGATATGATTTAGGGGTGACGTAATTATGGTGGTGCTGAGTTGATTGTTGGACTAGACAATCTTGAAGGTTTCTGTGAACATTATGTATAGTTTGCCTCCCCTGATGACAGCAAGTGAAACAATAAATCTACTAGCCTGCTATTGCAGGTCAAATAAAGTCTTAACACAATGAGGAGGATGGGGAGTACTCAGTAGACAAAAATAATTACAGTGCTAAAAAATTAAATAGACTATACTGGCCTACATCCCACTTTCTTGTTTCTATGCTTTTCCCCTGCACTGTTTTTGAGCAAACTGGTTAGAAAAGGATTGATTTCATATAGGCTTAGTGGTGGCTGAAGGTGCAGTGCAGGCAAATGTCTATAAAAAAAAAAGCTGAAGAGAAAAACTGATTACAGTTCAAGCAGAGCACCTTCATTTCCAGCAAGTTCTCTGCTGTTTCTCAAGGGTTTGGAAAGGTTTTCTGATGACAGGTTTCCTGTTGCATTTTCCTTCAGTTTGTCTGCAAGCAGTTGTTGAAATAGATTTAGATGTACAAATGGTATTTCGAATAGAGTCTGGAAACTGTAATACACCAGAAATGACAAAGAAAAAAAACTCTTTAAAATGGGAAAGAATGCAAAACAGGATAAGCAACTGTGCCAGTCATGAGAAGAACTGGGAAGTTCCTTCTCGTGTTTGCTGTAGCAGAAATTTAGTTCTAGAGCTTCAGTAGACATTGATGCTCATCAGTAATTGTATATCACTCATTAGTGTATATTCAGTGACAGTGGTACACATGTACCTGGTACACATGTGTCTTCATATACACAAAGAGGTTTACCAAGAAGCAAACACAAGTCTTGAGAATTGAAACACTCTCTGACTTAATTCAACTGAAACACTTTTGCATGGGCAGTCCTCGTCCTTCAATATGTTGATTGTTCAGTTTATCAAGTTGCAATGTATTTTAAAATCAATGAAGCCTCCAAAAACTCTCTTACCTCTATGAATATGAATGAGGTAGTTTCTGTAATGAAGTGATACAGGATTAATCTACTTTCCATTTCCCTCCAATGAATTAATAAGAATTATTCATCTACCACAAGAATTTAAGAGCTTTTTACTCTTCCAACAGCATCAGGTTGCCTACAATATGTCTGCACAACTATCTTGTCTGATTCGACCTGCTCCTTTCCCAGCTTATGCATCAGCTACCTTGAAGACAACATTACAGAAACTTTGTGTCTAAGGTCCAAACTGGTTACTGTAGGTCAACGTTCTTTCTCTTTTCCCATTTCGATGCCATCTTCTAGGTACAGACCTGATAGCTTTGTGGAAGACATAAAATTTGACCCTTCCATAGAGAAAGCAAACAGGTAATAGTCATACAAGTTCATTAAGGCTTCTAAGGAGATGCTACCATACGGACTTTGTACTACACTTTACTAAACTATTAAACTATATAAGCCTTAGACAATTAGACTAAGAATTAATTTCTCTGAGTCAGCAGGGAACTCTAAGACTGGCACCTCTGTCTTCTTTGATGAGAAGGAGAAAAAGCTGATGTATCATCAAAGAAGCGTTCATGGGACTCTGAGGTTTCTGTAACTGAGTTCAACTAACTACTCATATTGCCTAATTTCCTCATGAGGTATTTAACATTATGTACTGAAAATCAGAGCCTGTGAACAACAAAGATTTGGAGAGACAACACTCAGTATGGAAGGTCTGCCTGGAGAAATAAAATTCCAGAACCTCACTTGCTGGATCCTCACAAAAAGAATACAGAGGGGAGAAAGTGAGGAGCTATGTTGAAAATTGAAACCATCAGCATATTCAAAGGAAAAAAAGGCACAACCAGTTCCCTCAGTAGCTCTGTCCTCACTACAGATATGGGGCTGGGAAATTCCTCTCAGCTAAAGAAAGCAATTATATTTGCCACAAGGGCACAATGAATTGTTTCAATATAATTGTTCCTACTTCCTGTTGTACATTGCTGATAATGTAACCATTACATAACAATTAAACAATGTTAATAACATTTATCAACTGTAGAAAGGATTCAGCTTTTACAGCGAGTTTGTTATATACTGTACATTGGCATGTGTGACTGTTCAAGAAGCTGCCCCTGAAAATGCACACAGAAGACTGCTACAGTTGGGTTGTTATTCATTCTTTTACATATTCATTCTTTTACATCTTTGTCTACACAGTGTATGCATGCCCACTCCTCAAACCCAGGAAAAATAGCTGGACATCATTTTTCATCAGTTCTGTATTTCTCTAGAAGCTTGAAAATTCTTCTGATCTGTTCTTAGAATTCTTTTTGAATACTTGTTAAGAGTTTCACCTATACCCAGCTTTGTTAATTTGGCAAAAATGAAATACGAAAAGTGTCCTTCTAAAAGGAAGATCCACATTAAAGTGTCCTCCTCACTCCTAAATATCTTAAACAACATTTGGCCCATGTCCTTATGAAACAACTGAATAGAAGCAACTAAAACAGAAATTCCAGAAGGCTGTCTTGAGTCAATTATATCACAAACTACAGATCTGTTTCAAGGGTTCTCTCTACCATTTGCAATACATCAAGAATGTTGGAAGCTTGACAATGAGCTTGAGCTGGAATTGCAGGTACCAATCATATTCCTCAACAAATCTCCCTTCCATTAAAAGAAGAGAATGTATAAGATGCACTTTGTTTCCACAGTTACTTAGGAAAGAAAAAAATCCACACAGCCAAATGACCCCAGGAAGCCCCAACAAAACCAGAATATTAATTTGATACATATACCTGATATTTTAAAAGTAATCAAATTAGAAGCACATGGAAGAACACCCAGGATGTGTCAATGATGGCTGTGACTTACTGTTTGTGATTTGTACGTGTGTATATAAATATGTATTAGTAATAAATTCTTTAGCGTGAGGGTGACAAGGCCCTGGCACAGGTTGCCCAGAAAAGTTGTGGCTGCCACATCACTTGCAGTGTTCAAGGCCAGTGTCTTGGGTTGAGCTGGCAAAATGCCAATTGCCCAACACAAAGTCAGAGCCTTAAGTCAGGTGATACCTGTCTCTCCTAATCAATGAAGATTCTCTGAGCCTGCTAATTTGAGGCCTAGCAAAAACTAAAGCCAAAACTACCACAATCATCACCCCTTATTTCATACCAAATGACATCAAACTCATACCTATCTATTCCCTGCACTTAAAAAGTCTTTGTTCTTTTCAGAGCCATTTTCCACCCCTCTATATTGCAGGCAATAGTCCATTAGGATGGGGTAGACACTTCGGACAGAAAAAGCAGCTCATCATTTGGACACCAACACTGGCTCAGCTCAGATCTTCTTCACTTGATGGTTCATGTCCTGAAACACAGAACTCAAAGTGCAAGTTATTGTCTTCTCAAGGTTGTATGTCCTTGAGGCACACATTGGGATCATCCTATCTCCTCTTCAGGGGTCACCATACCCCCACTGGGGTCACTATCCCCGCACTGGGGTCACTATTCCCTTCTCAGGGGTAACCATCCCCACACTGGGGTCACTTAGCAAGCACATGTTTCACAATTGTGGATAACCTTAGAAACAGTGTTCATGGTTAAATCCACCCCTCAGCCTCACCCACCTGTAGGTGGCCTGAGGCATCATGGGCCCATCGAGGCAGGAACAACTCTCCTTTATGCTAGTCCAGGTGTGATGTTCCTCATTAGCTCAGCCTTTGGGCACATGAGCATCCACATGATGAATCTCCACAGATTCTACTCAAGCAGCAGTATTCAACCACACATCAACAACCCACATGGGCCTCTCCATGCTTTCAATTAGTCTTCTTCTATCGGTCCGGCCACCCTCAGAGGGCACTTGGCTATATCCACAAGTAGAGGATATATCAGTGTAGAGGTAAGGCCTTGGCCACCCCTCTGGTTCAGCACTGTCCAATAGACTTGGTTGTCCTCCTCCTCCTGGCTGGAGGCAGGGGAGATTTATTGCTGTTTTTGACTCTTTTCTAGGGTCTCTGCTTCAACATGTGGACAGATTTTTACCAGCTTTCTTTTATTTTGATTTCCATACCTGGACTTCAAGCATAGAAGTAGATTCATTGTCCTACTTTCTCATGTCTTTCCCCTGGTCACACAGGAAGGACCACAGTTCATCACATGACCCACGCTTGGGGTTTCCTCTCTATCGAGGAAGGGCAGGAGCAAAAGACCCGTCTCTTGGACTGTCTCCTTGGAGTGGCTGCATTCACAGCAGGTACAATTAGAGCTGTCTGAACTCACAAATACAGTTAGTAAAAGGGTTATAACAAGCACCTAAAAGCAAGAAAACATTTTTTATATTCTACATGTACCAAAACAACGAGATAAACTCTTCATAGTTTACAAAACAATTTCCAGGAAACCTGCCAAGTTCCCAGGACACCTGCCATGTTCGTTGGTCGTTGCCCGCATTCTCCACCATTTATCTGTCTTGGGTTGAGCTGGCAAAGTGCCAACTGCCCAACACAGAGTCAGAGCCCCACCCCTGCCAAGAAAAGGGAGGAAAAGAAAAAACTCTGGAAACTCAAACTAGGTTTAAACTTAAACTAACTAAATATATTTATACAAAAAAGAGAAAATTAAAAGAAACTACAATATAACACAGACTTACACAAGTTAGATATAACAACAATTTTCTATCTCCCACCAAAACCAGATTCCATCACTCTAGATCCACAAGCACCCCAAAAGACACCCAGCAAGAAAGAGAAAGTATAACAACAAAATATTTCTACTTCCCTGAACTCAAACAAAATGCAAGTAGCAGCAGCAGCAGAGCCCAAGACAGAAAGACAGCAGCTGCATGTCTTGCCTCTACTTCGGCCATGATGGAACTGAGTGAACACCTCCTGCTTCTGTATTCATATCTCAGGTTTGCATCATCTGGTATGA
>JAOXXN010000001.1:118248149-118264978 GCA_026770055.1 Myrmophylax atrothorax | reverse complement strand
GAATAGAGGGGGTAGAATACATGGCTTTGATCACCCATACACAGAGATAACTGGTCCCATCTGCTGAACTAGGACATCTAGCTTTGTCAGTTCTTAATCCTAATTGGTTCTTGGCAAATATTTTGCATGGAAATAATAAGATCTTTGATCGTTCTCTTCAGTAGCCATATTGAAACAGCCTATTGTATTTCTTTCATGGCTATGCTTGGCATCCTGTCATAAAAATCTCCTCTAGATCTGAGACATATTGCAGAAGATTCAAAGGATGAAGGCAATACAAAATTCGAAGTTGGCCAATGAGAAAAACCTATTTGTTTCACTAGCCTGATGAACATTAATTTGTTTAAGACCAAGCTGAAATAGGTCTCTGAAGGATGATCTAATAAACCTTTTTAAAACTGTCACCTTGCAGTCAGCTTGCTTTATTGTCAATAAGTAAATGATGTAACATAGATCAAATTCTTAACAGCTAGCACAGTGATTTAAACATCCATTAAACAGAGATTTCACTTGTGCTTGCCACCACTTATAAGTGGGGCATATCAGTTATTTCTTTCATTTTTATGACATCACATAACATCAAGTTCATGTGGTTTGGTTAATACTAGAACAAAACAAAACTTAGGAGAATGCAGCATAAAATCTGTTTCACAGATGTTTGATCTTGCATTTCCAGCTCACTTGGGTTTTCATGTATGTGTGGTGGGACTTGATAGTTTCAAAGAAGGACAGTCCACTGCTCCTAATCATATGTTCGCAGCTTATCACAGATTAGAGGGTTATGATTCCACCATAGCATTCTGTCAAGGACAAATTATTACAAGTGACTCCATAACTAAAACTTTCTTCTGACTAATTGTAGGTGAAGGTAGTGGATTCTCTTCTTAATGTCAATTATTACTACTCAATAGAAGATCCCACTTTCATGTCTTAAGAATTTTACTGAATTCATGTATTCATTTGAATACAGGTTTCCATAGCCTTTGGAAGTGCAAACCATATGATTCAAATTTTTCCAAGACATACTTGTCAAATATATATATTCTACAAGCCCCTGAAATGGCCACATCACAGCAAGGCATATGTTTTTTAAAAGTTTCTTCATGTTTAGGAAAAACTTATTAAACCTTTGCACTTTTTGTCCATGTTGTGTCTGGGCACTGAACCACTGCTGAAGTTCAGGTTTGTCAATCTTTTCAGTTTCTCTATCACTTATTTCAATAGGGTAGAACAAAAGCAGTTTTAGAAAAATAAGAACTTTTTAGAACACCTGTCACTGCAGACAGGACAAAGAATAGGAATAAGACAGAAGCAAGAGCTGGCTTTAGGGAGGAACAGAAACAGGCTGACCAGAGGGAGAAAACATAGAAAACAGAGGTTATAATGGAGACAGATATAGGAAACAAGAGTCTAGATCTTAGATTCTGGAATAACTGCTGAAACAGAATGTCACAATATCTAAAGATAAGGAATTTTTGCAACACATTTTGAAGTTTCCATGGGTAACTGCTTCAATGCTACAGCAGTCCGGCAAGCCTCACCTCTGGTTTGGCCAGGGAAAGAAAACAATGACTACAGGAAACACCAGTAACTAGTTTGTGGTTTGCTGAAGAGCTGGCAGCAATCAAGGGGAAGATCTTCATGCGACAGTCTATGTGACAAAAACTGTGCAGCTGTAATTCTGAGAGCACCAGTGCTTTGGGATGGGCAGGTTTCCATCACAGATTTGGATTCTAATAACAGGCATAATCTGGCAGAACATTACTTGGCAAGTTCATCCCAATAACAGCCTGGATAGCAAGAATAGCAGTAAGAAAGAGCGAGTAAGAGGTAGTAGGAAAATGCTGAGAAGCTAAAATCATCTTAATTTCTCTCTGTGTTTCAAATATTTTAGTGAAAATGTGATTAATATCCTATTAGCTACAGGAGTCCTATAAAAAAATAAAGTCTTGCCTGTGAAATGCTTTGAAAACATTAATATTTTTAATTAAAATCAGCTTAGGAAAAATAACCAAGCAAAACCCAAAAACCTAAACCCCTGGGAGCAAACTATAAGCAACCAGAAAAAAAGAGAAAAGAATAAATAGCTACTCATATCAATTTCTACCTTTTTTTTTGCATGACATAAAACAGAGGACATATGAAAAATAGTACCTAATAATATAATTAAAACTTTCACCCCCATTGGAGAATATGTTAAACAGATCATTCACAAAGGATAATGTAGCCATTATTTTCATATTTTTTTCCCCAGGCTTATCAAATATCCTCTCCTTCACATAGCAGCACAAAAATTCTCAGCTGATAGTTCTCTCTAATCTGGAAACCCCCTAAACGTTGAAGGTTCAATGTCTACAGATAGTGAAAGCTAAAATAGGGACTCTGATTTGAAAAATACAGAGGACAGTGTTAGCCAACTTAGTTTTACTCGGCAGCAGCACACATACCCACCACGATAATCATGTAGCTGTATTTGAAAGGAATTTTCTACCTATGACTCATCTTTGGGTTGTTCATTGTCCATCCTCCTTTAATATTTCAAAATACCTGTGATTTAGACCATTGCAGACATCATGCTACTGCACAGAGCCAGTGCCTATCTGTGGGACTGTAAGATTCTATCAGACATGAACATACAGTTGTGAGATAGTTCCTATTTGAGTTGTGTATTTGAAAATCCAAATGCATTATTTGCACATCTCAAATGCTCTTTCAGTGTACTTGATTACTCCAGCAATTTGTTTATAATAATGTGTATCTAGTATTTCCCACAATTGGTAGCCCAAAGACTCTGACCTTCACATTTCTCAGACTATTTAGGCTTCCTCATATTAAAATAACTTTTATCTTTATATCTATAGGGAGTGATTTCTTTGCTGTCATTGTTTTGGAAGTGATTGCATTATTAACTGTGCTGAAGGCTAGAAATATTTCTCTGTGCAAAGATTTCCTTTCTGTAGTCATCCCAGCACACATAACTGGCTATGGAAGTAAATCCAAATCTGAAGAACTGCAGAATTCAGTAAAGAATTCTAAGACAGCCTTCAGCTGTGGCTTTTCTTTCAAACTTTAGATATTGTCACCCTCATTTGGAGAGTCACTTTTGCTGGTGAGTATTAATCTCTTTCTATTCCTCTTCTATATTGCTTTTGGAGATATTGAAACAAAATAGTGAGTGTGTTCTAGGAGGTACAGAGATTGCAGAAGCCAGATGAAAAAGCTGTGTCTGTCATATAAACCTGCTTCTAATAGGTTAGACTAAAGTAATTCCAAAAGGTTAATTTCCCAGTGAAGTAAGGGATCCTAGTTATATTATAATGGTCAGATGTTAAACTTCAGGAAATCACTCACATTTTTATGCTATTGACATTAGTCAAAAATTAATCCTTGTACTTTTTAGCAAAATGGTGGGTCATATTTTCACATTTTAGTATTAAATTTGTTGGAACTGGTTCTGAGAACTGGAAAGTTAAAATTATTGTCATCCAATCAAGAAATAGAAGCAACAACAAGTGATTCATTCCCAAATGTAAACCTTCGCATTTCTAATGGTCACAATGAACCTCCTAAATTGACCAAAGTATATTTACACAATGTATTTGAAAAATAGTTTCAAGTGTATGTACGCTGCAGAAATCTAGTTCTGCACACATTGCCCATTCACAGTAAAAAGGAATACTAAAAATATCTCTTAAAATTATGAGGTATTTTCCTAGTTCTTTCAGTTCTTAATAATGATGATGACTTCCTCCTGTATCTAAATGCAGTCAGGTACCACAGCAATATGTCCCATAAGGTATATACATAGACAGAGTATTTTCTTTCAGTTATTAACAATATTTTTAAACAGTGTCTTCATTGTATCCCCATAGCTGAATTACTGACAAGAACAAGTAACAAACACTGTAGAGCTCTTGTATCTTGGCTTCGTAAATCTATTTTTAATATATATATCAAGCCACCATCAATTCAAACTGTATTTAATTAAAAATCATGGATGGGGCAAATTTTCTTCCTCAGACCATCATAATAGACACCCAATGTTTCCTTTCTCAGTTTGATCTCTAAGTGCAAGCTAGGAAACCTCTGCATAGACTCATATCACGTCAAACACAGGTTATTCTTGGTTTCTATATTTGCCACAACTCCATCTCTACCTCCCCCACACTCATGGGATGCAGAGAGATATAGTAAGATGTAAATAATTTTAGTTACATTTACCTGCACAAAGATTTTTCTTCTCTTGTGAACACCGAGAAAACTCTTAGTGTTTAGTAATAGCAGCATTCACAATACTCCATTGTCCTTTAAAAATATCTCTATTTGTCTACAGCTATTATCAAGAATGAAGATAAAGCTGTGGAAGACACTTGCTTTATTCCCACAAAAGTAGTACATCATCAATTTGAGGTCAAACACCAAGTTAAAGGTGTTTCATTAAAATTTAACCCATGTTTCTAAATATCTCATGTGAACAGACAAACCAGTCAGAGATCACAGTGGGAGTAATTCTGAGACAGTTAAATCATTGATCTGTAACCTGTGAATTACTTTGTTAGTAAAACATTGACTTCCCTAGTAAAAAAGCAGAGGACAGAGTTTGAGGGTCATGCAGGAAAGGAATGTTAATGTAATTTTCGTATCTATCAGATGAGTAGTTGCAGATCTCTTAGCTTTGTGCACAAAACACACAATGTGCAGTAATATACCAAGGACATACAAAGGTTCAGCAGCCAGTATCCTGAATCCAAACATCAGTGCACTGTAAGGTTTACAGAGATTAAGTGTGTTCTGGTCCAGGTATAAAAGAAACTGCATTTTTAGCTCTAACAATTGCACCTTGGTGACCAGATGTTTTTTGCAATCTCCAGGACCATTGCATTTATGCACTATGATAATCAGGCCATATGTAATCTGGACTGCAGATGCCATTGTGATATTCTATACATCTTTTTCAAGGCAATATAATTCAGTAGTTTATGTGAAAACACTGGCTTTGTCAGTGAATATTTTGCATCTATGCATCTTGTTCTCTCTGCTCTCATTCTGCTTGATTCATGGCTCAGCTATGTCAATGTATATTTCTTTTCAGTGAAAATAGGGAATTTAAGGCCTTGTTCAATATACTTGGTTGTATTGAGTTTCATACCAGGCCCTACATATCATCTGGTGCCACCTGAAGACTTCCTGCAAACATTCCCTGAGACAGGAATATAGACTTGTACCTCCCTTGACATATGCCAGCCACATTGTTTGGAGCCAGTAATGAAAATAATACTGATCATATCAGTGTCTCCTAATCTGGTAATACTCAGGAGAGCTATTTGATGTTAAAAATGTCCAAGTGAGTAAACTTCCTCTGGAGCAGTGTCACTCACCTTCTAACCTGCAGGGGACTGGTGTCCTGCCAGACCATGGGAACCGGCTGCTGTGTCCTGGCCTCCTCCATGACTCTGATTCACAAGAGACAAACAGGTTTTACTGCACCACAGATGAAAACACTCATTGTTTTATCATATTAGTATTTTAAACTATTTCTAAGAACACTACATAATGATTTTTCGGGGAAAAACTCAACTTGTTTGTACTAGCAAAGAAATTGTCATGACTTCTGTATTAAAATTTGTACATTTTTCACATGAGCACATGAGTTACTATAGGGGTTTATTTAATATTTGCTCACAAGCCTGCTCTGGTTCTTTTACTATACCTAGGAAATGCCAGCTAAAAAAAATACATCACATCAACACAACTCTGTTGTAAACAGGAAATCAGCTATGTGAGCTAATGCAGTCACTTGTCAGAAAAAAAAAAAAGGCAGTAAAACGGGCATGAGCCTAAAAAGCCTCAGAACTATGACTTTGTAAAGCAAATGACAATTTGAAGGAAGCTGATAGATAACTACAACCCACAAATAACTCCTGTGATCAGAGTCACTTTGCAACTCAGTTGAATCGAGCACTGAAAATTAGTGTGGCAGAAATTAGGCCAAGAAAGAATACCTAAAGTTTCAACGGCCCTTTGGTTCTGTAAAAGTTCTTCCTCTGAAATATTGATGCATTAATATGGTAGAACAAAAAGAAGAATTAAGTGTAGATGTGCATGGGAGCTGTTTGTTTATTTGCTTTGCTTTCTTTAGAAATGTTTCTCCAGAAAGACTCCCCTGCAACCTTTTTTATAAACATAAGACAGCAGCTTCCTTTAAGTTGCATGTTACCCTAACATGACTTTCACAGTGTTCCTGAGAGAATTCAGTTGTTCTCAGCATGGTCCACAAAAGCATAGTGGTCATCAACCTTTCAGATTGTGAATGGTGACACAAGCTCCAACACTGATCTGGTAAGTTCTTTACTCTGAGGTTCTTTGGGGAAAACAAGTTGTTTGCAACTTTATTTCACTAATTAAATTCAAAATGTCCATGTCCTTACTGTTGGGTGGACTGTCAAGATTCAGTGTTCTTCTTTTGTGAGCTTCCTGGCCTGCCATTGACGTCAGTCGCCACAATTAGCCTACCAATAAAATCATAGGGCAGGGAGTACCATGCCAGACACGCACCATCCTTCCACTCTGCTGTTTGCTGTTTGGAACAAGAAAAATCCAATCATTTAAAGCATTGCAGTGAGACTTTTTTCCTTGCAGGCTCCCACTGCAAATATCACAAGCTTTCACATCTAACTATTTTATATATCTCCACCCTTTGCTGTTTTCCTTTTGTAAGATCAGTTCACATGCCAATAGTTTCCCACCTACTGTTTTGTTCCTTTTTAACCTTATAGACTTTTTGCCAGGTGAAATACTGTATTGACAGAATTTGCAGTGAAAGTGGCAGATTTTTTTCTACAGAGCTGTGTTCCAGAGCCCACAGCACAAACAAACAAACACACAAACAAACAAATCCAATACTCTGGAAAGGACCATGCTTGATAGGAGTAAGCTCAATACGAAGTTCTTAAGTACAGCCACCCTAAGCAAATTCCTGGAGTTGAGATAGAAGCTGATCCTACTCATCAGGGGCAGATTAGCATTAACAGATCTCAGAAGGCACCTTGGTAACCACAGAAAGGTATATTTAGGATTTCTTTAGGCTTATTTAAAGCTATCAAAGTATCTGTGGAAGCACCTTGTTGCTGAACAACTTTAATCCTCACACTCAAGACTAAGCTTATATTTAACCTCTCTTCATATGTATAAAAATTGAGCACTTATTATGAATACCTGCCTTTCACACTCTTCCAGCAGCTCTATTTATTTTTTAGGGGCTAACAACCCTAAGAGTCTGGCTCAAAGAGCTGTACCTTTCTCTCGACTTATTCTGCAATGCTGGTTTATACTGACATTCATAACAGCAGAGGCAACAGTGAAAAAGCACTTCTTAAAACATGACAATTTTACTAGGGTGCAAGCAGGCACTGGGAATGTACTTTGCACAGACTTTTAACATGCCTGGCTAAAGCCCACTGCGGCACAATTTTCTTCAGTTGCTTCCTGAAGTAATGAAATCCATTGATAAACTATACTCTTGCAATTCTGCTCACTCATTTTGCTGATAAATATGTTGACCTTTGCTTTCATAAATGGAAAGTTTTGTCACTCTGCCTCACAATGGAATTTCCAGAAGTTCACAGTAGATATGTTTCCTATAGCCATTTTCCTTTGAAGACAATAATACAAATCTCTACAGTCTCATGAAAGACTGTAGAAGTTTACTTCAAATGTTTGAAGTAAATATACATCTTTTAAACAGATGTAGTTAAATAATAATATTTCCATATTGTAATGCAGATTTTGAAGAGAATTTTCCAGTAAAACTGGATCTAATTTGAAAGACAATCAAGACTGATTATATTCTGGAATTTTTATTTGGCGCCTTTAATAAACCTATTCAATAATGTTGCTGACACTTTTTGTCCTGAGGCTATCAAAGAAAAAAATGTTTACCTTTGATTGCACTTATTTCTGACAAAATATTATTCAAGTAACAGACACCGGTTTTTTTGAGATTCTTTTCTAGTAAGCACATCTGTAGCTTTTGATGAATAAAGATAAATAATAAACAAAGAAAAAGTGGAATGGAGAATTTCAATCCTTGAATTGCACAGATATCCTATATTTGGCAAGCAGTTTTAGGCTCCAGCCAAGTTTTGATGAGAAATATCACTATGCGAGTTTCATTAGTATTGGGAGGACTTAGCTGTATAAATCCCCTGGGTACTCACATCAAAACAAAATGATACATGCTGGTTAGAAGGGAATTGGAATTGAAATATATGAACTGGATGGAGCTCTTATGTGTGCTTACTATTTGAGATAAATATTGGCAACCTAATTTGCCATCCTCTTGCTAAAAGCACAAATGATATGCTCTTTCTTTAGTTATTCAAGCAAGGAGGGTGTATACAGCATTCCTGAGCAAAATCCTCTAACACACAGCTAGATTCTTCTAGGGTTTATTGAGATTTCTCAGTGCTGTAAGTACTGAGTATATTCCTGTATTTGACAGCCTCTGCACCTTCTGACAAAATTTACTGACTCCTTCGGTGGGTGTCTTGGATTTGGCTGAGATAGTTAATTTTCTTCTTAGTAGCTGACATGCTTTGTGTTTAGTATGAGAATACTGTTGATAATGTACTGATATTTTATTTGATGTCAAGATCGAACCAAAACTGCAGGCAAACTTGTCACCTCTAAACTTGCTCCTCTTTCTTCCTCAGAGTTCTTCTCAGCAGGCTACAGCCCATGGCAAGGAAACCACACAAATAGGATGCTGCTGTGCTTCAAGCTGGGGTTCTGCCAGAGTCTTGAACCTATGACTTTTAACACACAACACAGGCCAATGGTGCTTGTATTGGGCAGGGCAGCAGCAAATTTCACGTGTCCACAGTTCTCTTCACCCTTACTTAGTCTGCACAGTTCAGTCACTTCTGTTGCCCACAGACTACAGTGTCTTAGGTAATATTATCTCACTGATTTATTCCACTGACTTATTTTGCACTGAATTAGTTCTGAAGTACTTTATTTGTGAATTAGAGTGAACATTCATTTAAGTACTTACAGCCAAATGCCATACCACCTTTTTTTTCCCTGAGTTTGTACAAACTCAGCCAAAAGAAAAATTTAACATCAGAATACAGTAATTTTCCTGTATTTTCACTCCAATTTTTATAGTGCAGACTCTGTTAGAGGAGCAGCCAAAGGGAATAAATGGATTAGAGTCACAGCTTTCTATTGTTCCAGCTGTAATTGAAACAAAAAAAATAGAAAACATCCTAGCTCTCTACAGAACATATCTTACTGCACATTGTTTATTCAAATAATGAAGAGTAGAAAACAGAATAAAATTACCTGCAACATTTTGATGCACCTTGACAAACTGTTACCTCAGTATCAACATAACACAAAGACATATGAAGAGAAAACCAGTTTGAGACTTTAAATAGAAGAGGTAATAACATTTAGGGAAAGAAGATGCAAGATATTTATAGGATTCCTAAACAATGTTACCTTATTTACAAATTCATTATGAAGCTCAAGAAACCTTAACAGTAGCTTTTACCACTCTGTGTTTATCATGCAGAAAAAAAAATCCTGAAGAACTGTGATGTCTGACTTACTGAAACTATTTGGAAAAGCAACAAAATTGTTTTTCAACATGTAGCTACATATAAATACAGCCAAACAGAATGGAGCGGAGCAGAGCATATCTAAAGGCGTGTTGCCCTGAATCCCAAATATTTCAGATCACTACTTACCATTTCACAGGCCATTAGCACTGCTTATGAAGACTAGAACGAAAAGTAGTGTAAGAGTGAACAATCTGTAGTCTGCTAGGCATGACCTCACAGATCCCTGTTTGGGAGTCACCACAACAAGGAGTTCCTTTATGCCAGTGACAAAATAACCTTTCAATAGCAGCATCCTTAGTTCAGTAAAAATACTCCTCACCAGCTGTATCTTTCCTCTTTAATGGAAGAATTTCTGACAAGTTGTGTAGTTTGAATTTTCATTTTTAAATGTGTTGTATAAATATATGTATATATATTCATCTTCCTTTTCTTTCAATAGCATCATGAAGTTATGAATTGATAAAAACCCTGGAAATTTCAGGGGGAAAAACACCCCCAACTAGTCAATACAGAATTTTATCATTTACATATTGGCATTTCAGATGTCATTATATGCAAAACCATTTCTACTGGAACTCTACTGACTGTGGTTATGCAAAGTACTTCAAGGTTTTATTAAAACTTTTTTACATAAATACATTAATAACGAAAGGAGGGGCAAGGAAAACCTCCATTCTTTGTTGGACTTCGTGGAACATATTGAACAAAGATGAGGAGAAGGCTGAGGTACTTAACACCTACTTTGCCTCAGTTTTCACCAGTGAGACAGGTGGCTCTCAAGACAACTGGCCTCCTGAGCTGCTAGACAGAGACAGAGAGCCGAATAGACCCACCGAGTTCCAGGAGGAAATAGTTAGTGGCTTACAGAGCCACATGGATCCTCACAAGTCTATGGGGCCAGATGGGATCCATCCTAAGGTGATGAGAGAGATGGTGGAAGAGCTTGCAAAGCCACTCTCCATCATCTACCAACAGGCCTGGTTCTCTGGGGAGGTACCAGATGATTGCAGGTTGGCCAATGTCACACCAATCCCCAAAAAAAGGCTGCAAGGAGGACCCAGGCAACAACATCAGCAACATAAAGGGCAACAAGAAAAGCTGCTATAGGTACATAAGTGATAAAAGGAAGACTAGGCAAAATTCATGACCTTTTAAGAAGGAAAGAGGAGACCTGGTTATCCAGAACATGGAAATGGGTGAGGTACTCAACAATTTTTCTGCCTTGATCTTCACCAGCAAGTGTTCCAGTCACATTGTTCAAGTAGCAGACAGAAAAGGTAGGGACTGGGACAATGAAGAACTACCTGCTGTAGGAAAAGATTATATCTGATACCATCTAAGGTACCAGAAGATGCCCAAGTCCAAGTGGAGTCCATTGACAAGTGTCATTTCTCAGAGATTGATACTGGGTCTGGTGCCATTTAACGTCTTTGTCAGCAACATGTACAAAGTGTTCAAGACCAGGTTAGACAGGTCTTTGAGCAACCTAGTCCAGCGGAAGGTGTCCCAGCCCATGGCAGAAAGGTTGGAACTAGATGATCTTTAAGGTCCCTTCCAACCCAAACCATTCCGAGCTTCTAGTATTGCCCATTTTGTCTATTTTTGCAGAATGACAGTGAAACAGCAATTCATGAGTTTATTTTAGGGATTCATTGCTGCTCTACACCATGGAACTTCACAACACATGTTTTGCTAAGAACATCTTTGGAAAGATGTCTTCTGTGAAAACTGCAGAGAATATGCATTAACAGAAAACAAAGTATTTGTTGCTTCCCAAATAGTTGTTGATTTCTCTGTCTCCGCACACAGCTACAGCCCAGTCTTACATTAAGCAGTGAAATGGAGGACATAATAGAAAACTCTGGTAGGGCCGAAGGCAAGGAATATTCAAAAGTAAAGTTGGCACCAAGAACATGAGATACATATGAAACATTCAACACTGCAAGTGAAAAGTGTCCGATAGTTTTAGAGGCAATAAGTACTGCACCAAAAATTATTTACTTTCTAAAAAAGACCTGTCAGAGACTAAGTCACCTTGCAAGCCAGATGGTGAACGGAAATTGTTTGTTACGCTATATTGAGGAAATAGTTTTTAAACTCAGCTAAAACAGGGATTCACTGTGCCTGTATTTTTACTTCTGCTAATAAAAGAAAAATATAAACAGATGGCTCCAGCACATATAGCTGATAAAACATGTCAATTAAACTAAAAAACATACTGGTAATAAAATCATGTCACCTAAAATTCTAAGGGCAGAAATTCATGGCTATTTAAATGACAATACTAGGAAAATCCAGGCCTTAAAATTTAATATCTGCCTCTCAAGGAATGTCACTGTGAGTTTAGCCTATTGAAAAAGGAGGAGAAATATCAGAGGCTTAATAGAATGACTTATAGTGCATTGACATGATTCACCACACTTATTCTGCAAACAAAGAAAGCTGGATAGGCAACATGAAAAAAGAACCCTTGCCATTCAAAAATTAAAATGTGTGAAATGTAATAACTAAGCTCCTGGTTTATGAATTTTTTATGTGTGGAATATTTTTTGGTGTTTCTTAAGCAACTCCCAGATGTATCTACATATATTGGATTTGCTGCTGGCAACAGAGCATTTTACATACAGTCATAGTTTCCCACAAAGTATTTCTCAAACTCAAAATCTGGGACACTGAAACTGTAAAGGGGCCAGCAGATGCTATGGCAGAACCCCTCTTGGTCATCTGCCAGAGGGTCTTGGAAATACGGGTAGATCTCTGCTGACCAGAAGCTTGCCAGTGTTATTCTAGTCTACAAAAAGGACATCATAGAAGAACCAGAGAACTACAATTCTTCAGCTCCTGGAAAATATATACAGAAGATTATCCTGGGTATTACCGAAAGGCATTTAAAGAACAATGCAATCATCAGGCACAGTCAAAATGTTCACAAAGGGAAGTCCTGTGTGACTCCTTCTATGAAAAGGGCACACACCTAGAGGATGAAGGGAAGGTAGTAAATTTAGTTTTTCTGGATTCTGGGAAAGCTTTTGATACTGTCCCTCACAGCATCCCCCTGGACAAGCTGTCTAGCTGTGGGATGACTGAGTTCACAGTACATTGGGTGAAGATCTGGCTGAAGGGCAGAGGCCAAAGAGTTGCAATGAGGGGTGTTACATTTGACTGGTGAATGGGCACCAGTGATGTTCCTCAGAGTTCAGTTCTAGGGCCAGTTCTGTTAAAAATATTTATCGATGATCTGGATGCAGGAGTTGAATGCACATTTAAAGTGTATTTATGATAGTAAACTAGGAGGTGCTGTTGACTCTCTTGAGGGACAGGAAGCTCTGCAAAAGGATCTAGATAGATTGCAACACTGAACCAAGATTAATGGGATCAAATTTAACAAGTTCAAATGCCAGGTTCTGCATCTACAATGGAGTTAATACCTGAAGACAGCTATCACAATTGCCAGTCATGCTTATGCAAAGAAATGCAATAAACACTGACTCATATAAACGTCTATTTACTTAGGGAGTTGGATCTTCACTTTTCAATGCTTAAAAAGAAGGGAAAAGTCCTGGGATTACAGTTCATCAGGCAATTTTCAGTGTTCTCATCTTGTTTTGGGCCAGTTCATGATCTTTGCATTCAGGGCAAATCATATGAAAAAAGCAATTAGATGATATTCTGAAGACATTTTAGTCTTTATATAGTTCTTCTGTTTTAGCTTAGTTTAACACAAACAGAATTTTGGCAAGACAGAAACAGTAAAAGTATGCAACCTATGATGAGCTAACTGCCCTCAGAAACTCATTGCACTGTTTTGTGTAGGCAATGATCTTTCTACAGCACCCTCTGTAGGAAAAACTACTTGCTGTGTTCTGACCTCTTTGCAGAGATTTCAGTTTAGCGACTTCTGTACATGAATTCCATATAGTGCTGACATTTTTAGTGGTGGGGTTACACCTGATGCAGGAAGATTTTTGATTTTTTAATTTTCATATTTTGTAGATTTTAGGAACACAAGTAGATGTAGCAAAGTAGATTTTAGTGGGTTAATATTTAGCAACTAAATCTCTACCCCTGCTCCAGAACAGGCAGCTAAGATCTTCTAGCTGTTTAGTCTCTTTTTCAAGGTACAAGATTGGAGGGTATCAGAAAAAAACATAAGCACGAAGCAGAGTGACCCAGAACACTGGAAAGCATCCAAAAGCCCTTTGAACGCTGAAGAAGAGGAGGCGGATGAAGAAGGGGGTCTCATCACCCCCAGCCCCAATTCCTCAGGGATTGGGGACTGGGAGGGGACAAAGGTGGAACTGGACATGTGTAAAGTGGTGATTGGATGGATTATATTATAAAAGCTATGGAAACCGAAGCTTGCACACATGAGCATCTACGTACTCCTGGATGAGCCAGAGTGCTCATTAAAGTAACTACCCTTTATCTTATCTCCTACTAAAAATTTGGCTTGGAGTCCTTTTTACAGACTTTTAAGGCAACACATCCCTGAAGATGCAGATGGTTGGGCAGGAATATAAGGAGAGGTCAGTCAGGTCACTTCCCCATAACAGCCTCCCAGTCTCTAGTGACTTGTGGCTCTTAGACCATCTCAGCAGAAGCCTTCTGTGGATTTTGGTGGATTTATTTTTCATAGGATAGAATCACAGAATCCATTCATAGAATCATTAAGGTTAGAAAAGACCTGCAAGCTCCTCAAGACCAACTTTTTTATTAACTTGTCCTGTTCTCTGAGGTTGGACATTTAAAGATGGTGAAAAGGACATTCATTTGAGTACACAGCAGAAGGATTCATATGATGGAAGGTGACTGAAGTAAAATTGAAGTTGGAATTACTTTTCCTGAGTTTTTCTCTATCTCCACTACATGTCATTTACTTGCAGAGGGAACAGCCAATTCCCTTTCAAAGGCAGGGCTTAACTGTCATGGAGGCATCATCGTCCTGACTGCTCTGAGTGCTCAGACTAACCCAGAGCAGAGGCACAGTGGATTTCAGGGTAAAGAGAGGGGGGAAGGTTAGCCTTTAATGCTCATTAAACCTTCCCTAGACCTCTAGGTCTGACATGAAATCCCATTAAAGGGCATAATACACACAGGAAACTGGGAAAACAACATCCCTGCTCCCCTCTGCAAGGAGGTGTCCTTGACGAAGGTCGTGGGAGACTCATTCGAAGCTGTGATGTTTGTGCTCCAGCAGCAGCAAGCACTGGCTGCTCCAGCAGCCAAGGGAAGCTGCACCTTTTCTGCTCTTCCCAGCAGCACCCAGTGGGGAGGAACATTTTGTTGTCACCATGAATAAACACAGAGGATGTGTTTGTTTTAAGCAGCAAAGGCTGCCTCAAGTACAAGAGATCAAACCAAGCTTCTTCGGCTCATGACTGGATACAGACTGATAAGTGTGAATAGTAAGGAGCAATACTGTAATTTGCAATGCATTTCTCCTTCCTTTCCCCCCATAGCTTAGAGATATATTTAAAAACAATAAAACTTTTTGTTGTTGTTGCTGTTGTCTTTAATTACACTGATTCCCCAGGGCTGCTGTTTTACTGCAAAATAATCCCACTTTGACAAGGGAAACTTGAGAGACTGGTGGAACAGATTGCAAACCACTTCCATGCCTGGTTTAACTGCTTGACTGCCAGCCTGTGTAACTAATTTCCAGGAGGATTTTACTCATACAGCTCTGTCTAATTTTACCTTGATATTGGGCTACAACGACATCAAAGAAAATATCTTGGGTGTTGCTCTGCATAAGCACAGATGAGACACAGGGAGATGGGAAGTGATTGCAGAGATGATGTTTCTGGCACCCCAGAAGGGGAAAAAAAGTATGAAAAGATAGGAATTTGAGCAACATAATACATTAATAAAAGCCCAAAACAAAACACCTCAATAATTTCTCACACAGCCCCACTGACAGAGGGAGTTGGTAGACGTGGAATGTCAATTCTGAAGGGCAAGTTTCACACAAATCTCTTGGATTTAGAAATGTTTATTGCACTGAACTTTGACCAGGTTAAAGACAGCTGGTCTAACCTAAACCTTAGTTTAGTCCTCAGCAGCAGCTCACTGAAGGCTGGGAAGGTTGCCACAAGGCAATAATGTGAATTTGGCAGTTAGAGCTTGGTTTGCACCTGGAGGAGCTCCAAGCTTCATCTAGGACATTTCATTGTAGAAATTCCGTCTGACCATTTATTTCAGAGTGAAAGATGAGCAAGATGTCTACGTGGTGATGAAACAGTGATTCTGGCTGAGGTGGATATGTCAAGAAACTGGTATTCAGTGAATTCCCATGGGACATTCACCACTCTCCAGAAAACCTCACACAATATTACAGTAACCTGATGAAGATAACAATGAAATGGATTCTATGGAACTACTGCTTTTGAGGAGGAGAATAAAGTTCCTCATGGACTTGTGATCTCAGACCTTCTGCTCTCACAGGCTTTCTCTTCATCCTTCTTTTCCCCTTGCATGGCAGCAAAGGTGAAGTCAGAGAAGATAAGAAAATCTGACTACTCTATTGTGGGAATGATGTGATGTTAATGCAGATTTAGTTTGTTTTTTGAATAAAAGAAACTATTGTTACTCCATTCCACATTCCTCAGCACCACAATACCCATGTGGACCTTTATCAAGGGTGGCACTATGTTGGTCTCCAAGCAGACATCACTGAAACATGAAATAATGCTTTCCCTGGTAGGGGAAAAAAGTAAATTTTGAACCCCTGAGGCTCTTGAGACCTTTATCAACTTGTTTCAAAATCTCCAGCCTGCAAAGTGTGAGCACATGAAGGAGGAAGAACAATAATTTCTAGTGTGAAATTGCTTAGCGAAACAGGGTAAGATGGACAGAGCAACACGAGTGTGCAAGCAAATTGTGTATCAAGCAAAATTTCTGCCTTCTGATACCTTCTGATACCAGCCCCAATTTTCATTAATTGTAAACACTCTCCATCTTCAATAATTCTCAATTTATACTGAAGTTTTTTTCATCCTGCCTTGTACCCAGAACTAAACAAAGAATAAATGTATCATGTCCCTTTGCTGGGTACCTTTCCCCAGTGCAAAGATACTTTCTGTGGAATTTTCATTCTCATTTTCTTTACCTAGACCTTTTTATCCCCTTCTGATGCCTTCAGATCTCGTACCCCTGTGAACAGAGACACTCTGGAGACAAGTTAATGGAGAAAGATATACAGGGTTT
>JAOXXN010000001.1:118206176-118222539 GCA_026770055.1 Myrmophylax atrothorax | reverse complement strand
GGCCTTACAGGGCTAAGCGAGCTCCATCTGCCTGGGTTTGGGGTTGGAGTTGTCCTTCTCCTAGGATGGTTGCCAGATGGCTAGCAAGCCCATCCTGCCTGTGGACACACTTTGTCTGACCCTTTAGCTGAGACCTGTCTGGCATGGGAGACCCTACCAGCAGCACAAACCACCGCCAGCATAGCTCTCCACCTCATGAGGGCACGCAAGCTTCTCCCCCGCGACAAGGGGGTGTCCCCGGAGAAGCAATGCATACAAATAGACATCAAAAACCACCATATCAAAACTGATGTAGTAACAATAAAATACGTGCTATTTAAATATGCATCTGAGCCCTTCAGCTGTACTATTCAGAGAGTTAATTGAATCTTCATTATTCCATTGTTATTATTCTTCATTATTTGAAGATGAGACTTTTAAAAACCTTTTTTATGCATTAGAGACCTCCTACCACCTTGAGTGATACTGTAGTCTATGCTTCAATACTGTTCATATCATAGAACGTGCACTTATTGCTAGGAAAATCTTTCACTCTGCCATCCTCAACATGTCTTAACCCCTCAGTACCCTCTGCTCTCAACACTGAAGCTCTGTAACCACTCAGAGGCTCAGAGTAACTCTCAGACTTTCCAGGTTACCTTATTTTCTCAAGTATGGCCAACCTGACCTGATTTTTCTGGGACCATTTTCATACCATGGGAAAACTTTCACATTTTAGTTAGAGAGGCCAAATTTCTTATAGATGTTTCTTCATAAGGTCAGGGTTTTTTAATGCACACAGGACAACACTTAACTGAAGCTATTTTGCCTATTTATTGTTCATTTATACATACCTTCTTCATAATGTGTTGGAGAGAAGGAGGATACAGAAAGTGAAAGAGAGATGGGAAAAAGTGATTTCTAGAAACAAACACCAGAGGCATTTGTGAGTTTAAGTTCGGGGAAAAAAATAAGATAGTGAAACCTGTGCCTAATGCTGTCCAATTTTGACTGCTGGATGCTGCAACCTTATTTACTCTTCATTTCTGGATAATTTTGCATATTATAACTTCATCTATAATTTTGAAACATATATAAAATATGACTAATGGAACACTTTCAAAAGTTACTCTTTAATGAACAGTTTTTCACAAGTGTAAAATACAGCAAAAACCTTCTACTTCAAGGGCAGCTACTATTGTGCTTCTAGAATTAATCCTTTTATGACACAAAAGAACTAGTAATTTCTTAGTCTCCTCAGATAATGAGCTTTCTGCAATATAAAAAGTACTTCAATTTTCCTGAAAAATTGATCAGCTACTGTGGAAGAATGATGATGAATATCCTGTTGATTTATCAATTTGTGTACATATTGAATGATTGAAAATTTAAACAAAATCACAGGTATGTGAAGGGTGTAAAGGCCGACAGGTAATCCTATAAAGAACAGGGTATATCAATGGAAACTTATCATGATTCTCAAAATGAAATATGGTGAAATTTAAAAAGATAGGAAACCAGTCAGAGCCCAAAATTTTTAAAATGTAGTAAAAATTCAGGG
Source organism: Myrmophylax atrothorax (assembly GCA_026770055.1). NCBI lineage: Eukaryota > Metazoa > Chordata > Aves > Passeriformes > Thamnophilidae > Myrmophylax > Myrmophylax atrothorax. The sequence continues at coordinate 118,220,999 of JAOXXN010000001.1, read as the reverse complement.
AAACAAAACATCTAAGACTAGAAATGTCTTGAGACAAGCTTTAAGAGAAGTCTTTCCTGAGACAATAAGGGTTACTAAATGGTGGTTCTTTGGTATCTGAGAAACCCAAATACCAACTCCATAGCACTTACTCATGCCAAAATCCCTCTCCCTTCTTTTTCCTATAACTCCTCAATAAATTTGCTGTCATGCAAGCAGGAACAAATTATCAGATTTATTTCAATTTTGATTCTGCAGATATCTTCATTAAGCCATCTATGTGCAACAGTAAATGTAAATTGAATTTCATAAATAAAATAAGTTTTGAGTTTCATATATTATTTTTTTAAATATATAAATCATAGCAGTGGAACAAAACAGAAGAATACATTTTACCCAAAGAGCAGTTTAATGTTATTTTAATAATAATTCCCTATTACACTACTTCGAACCTTAGGTTAACAAAGGATGTTAAGTATACAAAACCGGGTACTAACTTCTTACAAAATGGATGTATGTAAATAAAAGCACTGTAAATTAATTTGGAAAAGATCTTTCCAAGAGAAAAAGGAGTTAATGTCAAATGGCTGAGAAGGCTACAAAGAAATTAAGAATATTACTCATTGGAATGGATTATAAAATGAGAATGTATTTTTATACTACGATAAAAAAGTTAATGCACAAACTATATTTTATTATATGCATTATCTGTCCCTGGATTTTCTCAGCAGTCAGTCAAGCTAATTGTTGTTGAACCTTTCCTCTGCAGTGAGACACATAAAATCTGAAAACTAAACTATTCTTGGATAAAAGAGTGACTGGCTTTCAGTCATGTTCAGGAATTAGCCAAACATTTTAATAAAAACTATCTTTTTACTGTAAAAAATAGTCTTGGAAAAAATCAAGAATTTCACATTGAATTTTAAGCTTTTAATGCGAAAAGAAAAATATTCCACTAGAAATTTTTTTCCAGATTTCTGCTGCTTATATACTTTTTTTTTTAATTTATTTTTACTCAGTGTTTTTCAGTTCTTCATTGCCAGAAAATGAAAGTGTTGGCTTCGTTTGGGTTTTGGCATTTTGTTTTTACAGGGAAGAAAATGTTCATGTATTTTCGGACAAGCTCAAGTGTTGATTACTGGGCATATTAAACTTAAACTGTACTACATGGTACATGAAACACATAATCCTTTTATGTCTAATCTCCTTAGTCTAATCTCCTTATTTTTCCCTAAGAAAGGACTTCAGAATTTACCCTTCCCTTCTCCAACTAGTTAAGAATATTTACACAGTAAGCTCTGGTCTTGCTGGATTTGTAACTATTTTTTAGAATTATAGGATCATAGAATATCTCAAGTTGAGCAGGATCGATAAGGATCATTGAGTCCAACTCCCTGCTCCTCACAGGACTGCCCAAAACTAAACCCTACAACTAAGAGTATCATCCAGACACACTTCTGGAACACTGAGAGGCTTGGTTCTCTGACCACTTCCCTGGTAAGCTTGTTCTGATGATCAATCAACCCCTAAGTGAAGAACCTTTTCCTAATATTCATTCTGAATTTTCTCTGATTCAGCTTCATTCCATTCCCTTGGGTCCACTTACCACAGAGAAAAGATGAACTCTTCCTTCTCCTCTTCACCTCAGGAGAAAGTTATAGACTGCAATGAGGTGTCCTCTCAGTCTCCTCTTTCTCTGGGCTGAACAGGCCAAGCAACCTCAGATGTTCCTCACAAGTCCCACTCTCAAGATCTTTCCCCATCTTGGACACACTAATAGTTTGATGTCCTTCTCTGTTCAGCATTTTTATTGGGTCAGCAAAAACTAATCTGGATAATCTAAAGTTCGGAGCAACTGGAGAAGTTACCTTGCAACCACAAAAAACAGCTGGAGAGATGTGAAAAAGCTGCCCTTTGTGATAGTTTTTGGGCCAATGTTTTTGTTAAGTAATGAAAAGAAGGAATCTCTTGATACTAAAACACCTTCTTCATGTTGGAAACAAAGGAGGCTTGGGGAAGACCTTACTGCTTTCTACAAGTATCTGAAAGAGGGTGTAGCAAGGTGGGGGTAAGCCTCTGTTCCACGTAAGCAGTGATGGGACAAGAGGAAATTGCTTTAAGCTACGCCATGGCAGGTTCAGGTTGGACATCAGGAAGAATTTCTTCATTGAAGGGATTCTGAGATTCTGTGATTATAGAATCAGTACTTGTGAAGGGCTAGTCACCAAAGGCACTGTATAAAACTAAACATGTGGTGCACTTGGAGATTGGCAACACTAAGCAGAGCTCCAAATTTTAAAGATGCATCTGTCATATTATTGTAAAATTAATGGCTTAATATTTGATGGCAGAAACCCTCAAATTATTTTCTCAAATGTTCATTCAGAAGATAAAGAACTCTACCCTTGACTTCTCATTGTCACAACAAACACAAAGGAAGGATGAAATCACTTTGGACAGTTTGGAATATAACAGTAGAAATGAAGTATTCTGTTAAGCAGTTGTTTGTAAGTACCACATGCTTGCAACAAAATCAGAGCCCCCTCATTTAGTCTTACAGAAGCTTAGTATTCATGTAAAGAGCTTAAGGTCAGAAGACCAGAAGCAGATTTTGAAGTCATAATGATGTTTTAGTAAGGATTTTAGTCAGTAGGATTTGTAAAACTGAGATTTGTGATTTACAAGATATTGTATGCATTTTAGCTTTCAGGTGTCTATTTTTCACTGAATGAAAACTCCAGAGTCTCAAAATATCTTTAACGCAACCATACTTTTTGTAGAAATGAAAGATAAAAGAGCAGCATATAGCTCAAATTAAAGGGTTTTGGAAACTAAGAGCTATCAAATCTAATTTTTTCTTTCTTGCTGTATTCCCAAAGTAACAGCCTGCAAACTTATTACAGTAAGGCAGTATTTGTTACAATCTAACAAAACTCTAGTATTCTTGAGAAACACGACAGCCAAGTGGAATTTGTGGAATTTGTTTCCAAAGCTCGTAAATGGGTTAAACCATCAAAAATTTAACCAGCCCAAAGCAAATAAAAAAAAAGGGGCAAAGGAGGAAGAAGAAAGTTTTCCCAAGTGTTTGACACTTTCCAACATGCTACTGTATGTTGATTATTTGCATACTAGTGCCCTGCACTTACCAAAGGTACTGCATCATAAAAGTAATGAAAATACAATAAATTGTTAGCAGTGGGCGTTAAAGGCATATAAAATTTAATTACATCTCATTTCATTTTTGAAATTCCCACATATTCAGATTCTAGGATTTGACTCTTTGCACCTTAAGGACCTTTCTGTTTTGCTTTATTCTTCTGTATACAGTGGAATAATTAATTCTGCTAATTCGTGACATGGTGACTTGTGACTGCTTGCAGAAATTGCCCAACACTTCTGTTAGAAAAGCCCATTTTCAGACACTTAAATTTTATCAACCTGTAAGATTTGAGCTGCTATTTTTCATGCAACTCTAAGGTTGATTTACTGGTTTACATTCCAGCTGAAAAATGTAAGGCATTTCTGAGAACAAGAGAACAGAAAATGTGTTGGTTTAGCCACACAAATTGTACTACTACTAATAATAGTACTAATTGAAAGATGGAAAAAAGAAAACAAAACAGCCGAAAAGACTTGGATCAAGGCACTGTTGAAAAGCAATTTCACAAGAATACCACTAAAGGCCAGATGTGTCTGTCTTGATCATTCCCAGTAAGATGCAGCCACATTTAACCAAGCCAAAAGTATTACAAACACAGCTCAACATGACCAACAACAGATCTCTGCATGTGAAAGAGGTTTTTTCCCAGCAAAAGAGAATCAAAAGTTCAGACAAAACTTCATCCCATTTGTACTGCCCATGAAAAGCCTGGAATTGCCGAAAACCAAAAGATCTCTGGATTATTGTGAACTGTGGCAGGACAAGGGTGGGACAAAAATTTTAAACAAGGAGCCTAGGAGGGAAACTATCAGTTGGAGACAGAGGGACTAGAGAATGCACATGTGGCTGGAAGGGTGACCACATGCCAATAAAGTGGAGAAAAAGTGGATTATGAGTCAGGAAGATCTGGCACTAGCTAAACAAACAGACTGAGACAAGGAGGAGAAAATTAAGTTTGAAGGAGTAAGATGAGAGGTGGAAAAGCCAGGACAGCAGACAGTTGAGTCAGGAAAATGAGAAAGATCTATTAGAGACAATGCAACATAGATCTGGTATGGGAGCAGCAAGTCCCACATTTCTATGCCATATTTCCTTCCCAGAATTTCCAAGACAGCCTAAATTATATTGGGGCTTGTGATACACCTCTACACAAAAACTGTTGCTAATTCAGGCAGGAAGTAGCCCTGGTCTCTATAAGCAGGCAGCTCACTCTTCAAGACTCACTCCTCCACTTCTAGAGTGAGCAGTAGAGCTCCATGCTCTGGATTTTACAGTTCCACAGTGCTGGCTTTCTTTCATGTCACAGACTAGAACCACTATTCTCTTCCACATTGCTTCTTGAAGGCCTTGCTTGCTGGCTTTGTGACACTCTCTCCCTCATGCAGATGCACGCACACACACACACACAAAGCACACACACACACACAAAAAGCACACACAAAGCACACACACACACAAAGCACACACACACAAGTGCACACACACACACACACAAAGCACACACACACACAAGCACACACACACAGAGGGTAAAATTAGATCTGACAAGTCGCGCAGATGAAAGCTGGGAACTACTGCAATTATCGTTTCCCACATAATCTTAATTCAGGCCTTTGTGCACAGATTTTAGGGTGCAGTTTCTAAAACTGCTGTGTCATTTTGAACAAAGAGTAGATCCGCTCTGGGCAAGAATAAGAGTCATGACATGACAATATTACCTACAGAGACGAAAAGGCAAATGAGGCAAAATCTCAGAAAAACTAGTTACAGACTCAAAGATCAGTAGAGAAAAGTTCAATTTCCTTGAAATGTGATAGTTTTCTTGGGTTTTTTACAGTTTTGATTTCAAATAAATTCACAATATTCTTCATTTTAAAAAGACAGTTACAACTCCTTTGCCCTTTTTATTCAGCCAGATATTATTCAAAGAGGATGAAAGTTGTATTAAGCCCTCCATTACAAAAATAATTAATGAAAAAAAATAAAATGCTTAAATCCAAACATATCAAACTACACATGTTGCTAATTGTTGAAACTGTATTCTGTTTTTCCCCATGTTCTGAGCAAAGACCTTGGAGAAAAAAAGATATAATCTTAAGAAGCCTTTTGATTTCAGAAGTTTCTCCAAATTCTAGTCTCATGACTTGTGCAGCTGAATCCTGCCTTGGGGAAAGGGATGAGACAATAACATGCTCCAGACTTTCAATGTGGTACTGGACAACTCCCTGAAGATGAACTCTTCCTAGGTCAACTGCTAATGGACTGTTCTTCATTTTCTGTTTGTCTAAACTTACGTTCTTGGATGTGACCCACAAAAAAACTGGACTCTTGTGAGACAACTGAAAGTGGCAGGGATTTTACTGTGAATGTTCCACATATGCCAAAATGCTAAGATCCTGCCTATCTTAAATTTGGCACCAAAAAAGAGTGATAGGTCAATCTACATGTCTGTTCTGTAGTTTGCAATTTTCACTGTGGGAATAACTATAATATTCCACAGTGAAAATGAAATGCGTGTGAAGTGGCTGTTCTCCACTGACACATCGCTTAAAAAATCTCAAGACAAAGTGGATAGCATTTGTTTTAGATGTGGATTTGACTAGTATGCAGTAAATGGGCCACACAATGAGTAGAAGGAAAAATTATTAAACAGTTGGTAATTAAACCAAGTAAAGCTATCCTAATCTGTCTGGTCTGTGAAAAGAATTATGCAGGAATCTTTTGAGGGGAAGACAGGAAAACAGATCTTCTAGGGCATGTGCAGAAGAAGTAGAAACTGGGTTCATGTAAGAAACTTCAGTTTCTACATTTCCTACTTTTCAGGCTTTGACTTTACTTTTTGTACTTTTCCCATTACTTGCCAACAGTATCATTCAGAGGGGAACAAGCTGGGCATATTTAATATCAGAATTGGAGCATGTGATCTTCTATTGGCAGATGCAACCACTTTAGCAAATCAACTTTTTCACTTTCAGCAATGTTATAGAACACTTCTGGCACAAAAAAACCCCTGGGTGTAGGATACAAAATGAGAGTCTTCTGAAGGTTATTTATTTATGTGGGAACTATATTGATTTTTCTTTTGTAGTCTACATTAGAAGCACTGCAAACTGCACAGGGTGCCATCCACAGAACACTGCCTCTGTTGTTGACAGATTGCCTTTCCCACTCATCATAAGTACACCTGGTCTGACAGGGAATCTTCTATAACCAGTTGCCATTCAGTCAACTACACAAGTGTTTCCCAACTCTATTTTGATACTTGTAGAAAGACTCCGTGACTACTGATGACCCCCAACATATATATACAGACTTTCCAGAGTACTACTCCTTAATTTATCTACAGGTCTTCGGCCTTTATAACTGACAGGAAGAACTGAAGGAAGAACAGTTGCAATCCTTCCAGACAGTATCAATCTGAACAAATATTGTCCTAACAAAACTTTTTGGCCACCTGCTTGATTAAGATACATACTCTGGTATATCAATATTGTCTCCACAATACCTGGCCACTGAAAGACAGTTACTACCTAGTTTCATCAGGAAACATTGTTAGACTACCTCCTCCACTTTGTTAGGCTACATTCTCCTACCTAACAATGAACATGAAGAATTCTACCATATCTGTTTTCTGGATAGAAAAATCTATTCCAAATCAATCAATCAATCAATCAATTGCAATTTAATTTCATGGTAGAACAGCACTCTTGCTGTCATATAGCTGTACATTTTCCTTCTAGATCTGGTAAACTGGCAATCAACAGTCATGCAGCTTTTTCCTGGCATTTCTTTGTCTGAAAGTTGGTATGAAAACAGAAACAACTTTCATTAGCTGCCATGGCTATTAGAAACCTCATCTAATTCAAAGGCTAGACAAATATGAATAATGCTCAGTGACCTAAATTCCTCACATATTAACACAAAGCATATTTTTGTTATAAGCCAATATTCTTAGAAGTTATTTGAAAAGGCTGGAAATCCAAAGGAACAGGGAAGGGAACAAACATTCTGTTTTACATAAAGACATCCATGCCATTGCTAGCCTTGTTTCTATCTCTCCCTTTCTTTCCTTCACAAATGCACCAGAATTCTTTTATGAATAATTACAAGATACTCATTACTTCAGCATCTCAGTCGCATTATAAAACACACAGTGTCACTTACAGGTCTGAATTCTCTCCACAAATATTATTTTCAAAGCTACTTAGTGTTTCTAGATACTGAAGCCCCGGAGATCTCCCAGTCTGTACTAAAAAATGTGCAGCAAAACAAGATGTTACCTAAAATCTTAAAAATGTGTTTAACTAATAGCATGCAAGGAGTATTGAGAAAAGACAGACTATTTAATAAAATACTGTTTAAAGAACATATGGTTGTGAACTAAGATTTCTCAGAAATTATAGGTTCATTATTCTACACACTATTTGAATTAGGCCTAAAAATAACTGTTACATAAATCACAGGGTATTTATTTTGTACTGCCATTCACTTCAGTGCAAGTATGGCAAATTCAACTGAAGTTGAAAGTGGTAGAGACAGATCTGGCTGTATCCAGGCCATTGAATTCAGGATCTTTAGTATAAACTGCATAGGCAGAGGGAAATGAGAATAGACACAAGAAAGGAAGATTTGGAGTAATTTGAAAGAGTGGATGCATTAGTAAAGAAAAGAACAACACTGAAATTGATAAAATAAATTAAAATACTTGGAAGATCAATATTTTATAGACAGCATTAAAATGGCAGCTTCAAAATATTTCATATGGCTGTACATAATTTCCTTCTTAAAAACCCAGAATGGGAAACCACTTGTGAAATAGAGAAAAAAATAAATTCTAAAACTAAAACTAAAGCCATCGCAGTTATGAAATAGTTTTCTGCAATTTTCTTGAGTTGCACTACTTTGAAAGTGCCAAGAGATAAAAACTAAGAGGTGGATTTCTTCAGGGTTTTGTCAAGGTACACCAAATGCGTAACATTAATAGAAGAAAATACACAGTGCACTATTTATATCCACAGTGGAGAAAGACAAAAAAATTATAGAAACCTAAAGAAAACTGTTTCTTCTATGGTTACAGTAATGAAAGTCATAAAAAGTATGGTAGTTGTATGAGGTGAGTACTAAACACAGAAGAAACCACAAGGAAAGGAAAAGCATCTGAAATACTGTATATCCAACAATCCCTAAGCCTAAATCAAGTTCCTTTTATAGGTGAAAAGAAAATCCACTGTCTCTCCAAACTGAAAGCAAGAGAAGCAACAGGAGGAGGATGTGGAATTGTCAGACTGCACCAATTCTCAATATTTATTTCTACACAAAATATTTCAGCTAATATTGGATTATGTAATGCACTCTCACTAATCCCATATTTTATGTCAGTGTCTTCTTAACTACTATTACCTGCACAGTTTTTTTTCTCTGCAGAAATCAACTCTGGGATTGCCATCAGAACAGCACATGGTGACAGGAACCATTTTGATTGTGTCCATGTCACTGATAAAAGTTTTATTTTCTCCTCAAGTTAATAGTTCCTGCTTTCCATGATATAACAAAAATTTCAGTATAATCTGGTCTTCAGAACGAAATTTCCTGAGATGTTATAGTATGTATGGGTGTATGAATTTATGTAAGCATGCATGGTACAGACTTTTCCAAATGCTCACTCAGTTTTAGAGATTGAAAGTGCAAAGCTGAGACACTGATGTAATACTGCTGGCTAAGAGACAGATTATGCAGGTCCACCCTTTGGCAGACACAACTCAGAAATGCATCTGGTATTTTCAATACTTACTTCTTCTCCCTTTGACACATTAATCTGCTGCTGGAAAATTCAGACATTTCCCTCCCCCTGATGTTCTAGCTGTGTTGGCCAGTATGCAACTGAACAGTGCAGCTGATCTGAGGGAAATTACACAGAGCTGTCAGCTGGATTAATGGAAGGAATGCACACCCTGGAAGTTATGGTCCTCCTGCATTTTTCCCAGAAACATCCTTACCTCCAAGATACTGTGAACAAATCCCCCTGGTCAAAAAAATGGTTCACATAGTCTTGTACAAAGTCTGGTCTTAGGCTGTCATGTGCTGTGAATTGTTTCACCTTGCTGATAATAAGCATTTGGAAAAAATGACATTTTATACACATTTGTAGTGTCCAGAAAGAAATAACAATATTATGTCAGAGCACCCCTGTAGCTACTGTATGACAAAACCCACCTGTAGCTTCAGCAAAGTATATAGGACATGTCATGTTGTGTCTGGAAAAGCACCTCAGGTGAAATTATTTTATGTTATAAAATATCACTCAATATTTTTTTAACAGAAGAAAGTACCATAAATACAGGCTTTGCTTTTATGAAGTGCTTTACAGGGAGAGACCGGAATCCAGATCTTTACCTTAACAATTCATTTTTCTCACTGTGACAGCTGTTCCAACATCAGAAGTCCACAGAAAAAAATCTCTAAGAATATGGTAGAAAAGTTGTTCTCCTCCACTGAAAGTAAAAGTGGTCCTACTCGCCAAATTTCACAGAGGTTTAAGTCCCACAGACTTGAAGTTTCATAATATCAAAAGCTTGAGCATTAGCTACATTATATTAATATATTTATAGACAGACACTTTTGGTAGTAGGTGAAACTAGCATAAGATTTCTATTTTTCTAATAGTCTTTGTAAAAAGATCATATGTCAGAGCTGTACTTTATTGTAAAAACATAAATTTCACTCTAAGTGGCAAAACACTGCAGTAAGGGCTGAAAGAAAATGATGATCAGGACACTCAGAGAAACCAGCTTGTCTCTGGGCTTATTCTTACAATTAACCAAACATTTAAGTTTTACCTGACGCTTTTTCAGCAAGAAGCTATGCTGGAGGAATCCTCTCATCTCTCAGTTCTCTGATTTTCTTTGTCAAGGCATACCACCACAGGATGTGATCTTTCCAGCAGTCCAGGATTTGTGGGAAGTCCCTCTCCCTTCTCCAGGCAGCTCTCCATAAAGTCTCTAAGAAATGAATTCTGTTCTTTTATGCAGCTACTTAGAAAGCTCCGTCTGGTCATTTTCAACAAGAATCAACCACTAAAAGCAGCACTCTTCTGATTACCCTCACAGTCAAGGGAGCCACAAAGTTTTGGAAGCAGCACCAGAAACACTTGCATCCTTCAATATATTGGCAGATGAACAGGGCATCTTCTGGACAACTGATAAAGGAAGGGGGCAGTTTAATACAGTCAGCCATAAACAAGGTCCCAAATACCAAGTCTAGCACTTTCCTGACCATTATAAAGAATTTGGCACATTGCTTTTGATTGCCTTGGTAGGTAACCCTTGGGATAGTGTTTTCCATCAGAGGAAATGATGCCCAAATCAGATAAGCCAATGACAGAACAAATTCAGAGAGCACAGTTGATACATGTATATATACAAATTAAGGCTGTATTATCAGAAGGTAATCCAGTGAAATCCAAAGAGACAATTTCAAGACCTGGAACTAGAGAACTTGAATACTCTCTCCCACCTTTCTTTCCTATTTTGGCAGATATGATGAGAACAGTTTGGTATTTTGCTGAGAGTGAAAATAACTTCCTTTTTCTCCCCCACATTCTCATTGTCATGAAAGGCACACAGATGATCAGGCAAAAGAGTAAATGGAAGCGGTCAACAGTTCATATTTACCAAACATATGCCTAGGTTAAAGATAAGATCAAGATTAGAGGCTTAGCCATCCGACAGGGAATTCTGATGGTTACCATTCTTAGCATTTTGGTCATATTAATTCATGATTAGATCTGTTTTACAATTCAGCACTTTTGGGGATTATAAATCCCAGTGGCTGTGGCTGTGGTTGCTGGAAAAACTCCCAGGAGATCATAGAATTTGGCCTCTCAACATCTTGTCTGGTCTCTAAGTTTACACATATAGAAACTCAGACTCTATGTTCTGCAGCCTAGACCAGCCCTTTGGATGCATGTTCCTAAGGAAAAAAAGTACATTTCCTGCATTCTGTGTGAGACCCTGTACACTAGGCTTTTGAGATTATCCATCTGTCCTTCCCTGAGTTAAGCAGCACTAAAATGCTGGAGTCATGGATAAACTAGTTTTCACTGCATGAACCATGGTTTGAGTAGATGGCAACTGAATAGGTTCAGGCAAATCTTACTGGTTTCCAACAGCTCTTGGGACCTTGTATCAATCCAGACTTTTTCATTTTTTTCATGGAAAATTTATGTGCCTCTAAAACATATTGGCTCATCACATCAGTAGATAGACTGGTGCAATGATTCTGCCAGAATATTTCTGACTACTGAAAGCTCTGAGTTGAGCGTAGGGGTGAACAGAACAACATGATCTCTTGTAGTGGTTTGCAATCATTTATGCACTGTCAGATAACTTGAATAAATATAGCTAAATATGCAGAAAGTGAAGGATGTACTTTATATCACGGTGACATCAATTATCCTGTTCCTCTCATACAGCAATTTTCTGCATACTTATGTAAACCTGGGATACATCCAGATTAAACACATTCTTGCCTGTGTTGTCTTTTATTCCAGATTGTTCCACTGGAAATTGCCCAATCCAGTTCATACTGGCTAATTTAGTTTTCTCTCATGATATTTCTTCTACAAAGACAGACTTACAAAAAGATCATGGTTTACATGCCATTTCTCTCCAGTAACATCTTCCCTTCCTTTATTTTCAATGACAAATTAATATTTTGTAAATGCATTTGTTGAGGGAAAAAAAAAATCTATAGTGTTCTCTGACTCAAGTGAGACAACATTGTAGAAATGGAAACATCAAGAAGCACTATGAAAATGCAATTGAAAACAAAAGGGGACACAGGGTTTTATGAAGATCATACTGATACCATAGGATGCAAGCAAGGATCTTCACTTTGTTCTGAAGCTATCCACTTTCTGGAAGAAACTTGAACAAAACATAGCAAGGAGACATAGAGGAAGCAGGTATCTGATTCCCTGGAAAATACTAATTTTACTCTTCATGCCCAAACTACTTTTTCTTTGGTTGGTTCCTACATTATACTTTGTGAGCATTATAGGGGGTTTTTGTCTCCATCATGGGTTGTCCTGCACAAGATGTATCAGGCATTCACGTTAACACATTTGAGTAATTTTCTATTCATTGCCATTGCATGAGGGAAATTAAAGTCACAGACACAAACATTATTACAAACTTACGAAAGCACTGTATGGATATTTCTGCAGAAGAAATTTTAAGTCAATGCCTGGAAAAACTACTAGTGGTCAGAAATGGGAGCTCTGAATGAATTAGGGGTAGTTGAATATGGGCACAAATTGTTTATGAATTTTCTGTACAGAGTGAAAAAGTGAAGGGCTACATTTCATCATATTTTAAGCCCAACTTAAGGCCAGAAAATTTACATGGGCACCTACTGAGTAAACTGCAGGTACCAAAGAATTTACTTTGTTCCTTACAACTGCCACAGAACCAATGTGAAAACAGTAACTGGTATTTGGGTTGCCAGTTCAATTAATGCTACAGAGCCTTTATATTAAAGAATATCCCAGCTTTCTATTTTGAGAGTTTAATTGGGAGGTAGGTTTCTGCATATCCCTCAAGATTCAGAGGATGAGTGTGCCCATGGATACTCCAGATGGTAAACAATCCACTAGAAACACACTATCTGCTTTGGAGATAAAAGAACTGGATTTTTTTTTCAGTCAAGCTTTGTATTTCATTATTTAGCTTTGCTATTTCAAAGTGTTATATTATATACATAGTTCTGAAGAAAAATACTGGAAAAGACTATGTGATTGGGCCTTCCAGAATGAGAAAAATAATAAGGAAAAGTGAAGCGTCCTGCTGTTTGACCTGACAAACATTAGTGTTCAAAGTCAAACATTCTGATTTACAAACTCTTCTAACTGTTCTCATCAGGAACATGATGACAAGCTTGAAACTATGAGTCTATTAACAAAGGAGTTGTCCATAGGCTTTTTCTCCATACACATATAGCATTTTTTTCATCTCAATGTTGTCTCTGAAGCTCAAAGAGAGAACACTGAGGGAGGACATACAGTGGTGTTATTAGATGAAGACTGACTTGTTTCCTTGCATAACTAAGGATAAGAAATCAAAGAAATAAAACTGTATCAAAAATTTACAAGAAATACAAAACATTCTTATCCGCATCAACCTCTTTTAAACTACTGGATCAAAAGAAGGCAGTGATAATCAACTGGAAAGTGTCTAAGTGCTAGTCTGCTAGTTTAGACCAATATTAGAGAAGACAAGGACATAACCTTGTTATCTAGACTAAGAAAAAGATATGGTTTTTATTATTACAACAGTTTCATTTGTTGAGAATTTCGTAGTAACCAAGCTAACCTGAAAATAAAAGAGTTCACAATGAACAGGAGTGTTCATTACATAACTGAATGCAAACCACAATATGTAGTGTTAAGTTTCAAACATTAACCACAAAGTGATGTAATAGGTGAGTTTGATATCTTATCTGACTATAGACCTATAATGAGCACAACAATTATATTTATTAGCTTTTGCTTAAGAACTAAAAAACTGCTGACAGACCTAAATTGCTGCCTTTTCTATTATTAAAAATTCAATGGAAGAGGAACATAGAGGGTCTGAAGGTCCTTACTTAAAAACACTAAAGTCCCAGAAATATAGAAACAGAAACAACAACAAATCCCGTTATTGTCTATTGGTATATATGAGGGGAGAAAATCTTACAGCACTATCTCATGGTAACATTTTGTAATTCTGTTGCTGTCCCTGTCAGACTAAGCTGAAAGCAGCAGAGTCACATTTTTCTTTTTAAAAAATAGTATTTTAAATATGAATTTGTTTATTAACTAATATTAACAGTTTTCATTGGCCCTTATAAGCTTTTGATGCTGATCTTACCACTCTTGCCCCCAGCTTTCCCTCTCCCTACCACTTTTTTTAAAGAAAGGGAAGCTAATTGGAAATGATCCAGATGTTGGAATCAGATGATCTAGTCACTAAACAACAGATTTGTAACAACATAACTTACAATCTGTTTTCATTTACTTTCTTCCTTGGCATTAATCCTATTGAAATCCCAAGAATTGCTTTGAGTTACACCCCTAAAATTAAAACCAGAGTGCGACCTGTGGATTTATGGACCAAAACACATGATCAACTGCAGTCAGAAGTTTCTGTGTATAAGCACTGAAAGTCATAAACCTCTTACAACAGGAAAGAATTTTGGCCATTTTTGATCATCTTTTAATACCAGATGTCCATGATCCAAACGAATGTGAAATAACTTATGGTTTTGTTACAATAGAAAAACAAAACTCTGTGGTTTTCGGACAGTTTAGATGTGAAGCTAGGTGATACTGGATAGACTTGAGAAAAAATTGTTTGCTGGCATTCAAAGCCATTTGAAATCCATTATTTTTCAATATTTAAAAACAAGGAATATTGTTTTGATTCTGAACCACAAAACAAATCAAAGTGATTGAAGGAAAACTGTCGGAGGAGACCACACCAAGGAAGAATTCAGCAGCTGGCCGATACATTGCCAGCGCTGGATGTACGGGGATGCGGAGACCCGGGACCCCGGGCAGCGCGCGCCGCGGCTGGATCGGGACCGGGAGGGTTTTCGGGCGGACGTTTTCCCAGTTTAAATGTGATACCCCTGAAATGGCTTCCCGG
>JAOXXN010000001.1:118193680-118206076 GCA_026770055.1 Myrmophylax atrothorax | reverse complement strand
GAGCCGACCCCAGCTTCTAAGGAGCCTGATCCCGGGAAAGCGCCGCGTGCGTGCCGCTTGCCGCGTGCTGCTCGCCGCTTTTCTGGCCTGGCTCCTGGGAGCGAAAACACCCCTCCACTCTATCAGTGGAAAACTACAATCCGCTGATAGAAAACTACATGGAACAATGTAACATATGGTCGAAAAGCAAAATTTAAAGTCCTGAATAGTTGAAAACATGGCCTATTTATGCTTTAGCACCTGATGTTGCAAATCTTTGATTGTACTAAGTTATAGTTTGGAAGGTGTGTAATCCACACCACCCCAAATCATCCCCAGGGCTGCTCTCAATCTGTTCTCTGCTCAGTCTGTATTTGTTCTTTGGCTTTCCTCAACCCCAGTGCAGGACCATTCACTAGGCCTTGCTGAACTTAGCATCACAGAATCATAGAATATGCTGAGTTGGAAGGTCCTGATCAGAATCATAAAGTCCAACTCCTGGCCCTGCACAGGACCATCCCTAAAAGTCCCACCATGTGTCTGAGAGCATTGTCCAAATGATTCTTGAACTCCAGTAGGTTTGGGGCTGTGACCGCTTCCCTGAAGAGCCTGATTCAGTGGCCAATCACCTTCCGGGTGGAAAACCTTTTCCTGATATTTAACCTAAATGTTCCTTGACACAGCTTTATGCTGTTTCCCCGAGTTCTGTCACTGGTCATGAGAGTGAAGAGATTGCTACTTGCCCCTTCACTTCCCCTCATGAGGACGTTGAAGACCATAATGAGGGCTTCCCTCAATCTCCTCTTCTCCAGGCTGAACAAACCAAGTGACCTCAGGTGGTCCCATTTAGACCATTCACCATCTTTTATTGCCCTCCTTTGCATGCTCTCTAATAGATTAGTATCTTTCTTATATTGCAGTGACCAAAACTACACACAATATTCAAGGTAAGGCCACATCAGTGCAGAGCAGAGCAGGACAATCCTCTCCCTCTTCAAGCTGGTGATGCTTTGCCTGATGCCCCCAGGTCACAGTGCTGACTTACATTCAACTTGATGTTGACCAGGACCCCCAGGTCCCTTTCTGTGGCACTGCTTTCCAGACTCTCCTTCCCCAGTCTTTCTGTATATCTGGGGTTGCCCCATCCTAGGTGCAGAATCTGGCTCTAGTCATTAATATAGTTGGTGATTGCCTACCTCTCTCATTTGTCAAGGTGTCTCTGCAGGACCCCTCTGTCCTTGAGACGAGTCGATAGGTCCTCCCAATCTAATGTCATCAGCAAACTTAGTATTCCTTCAAGTCCTTCATGGGGTTTGCACCGTCCAGCTCTCTAGACTGTTCAGGTCCCCCTAGATACCATCCCTTCCCTCGTGCATGTTGATGGCATCACATAGTTGTCATTGGCAAACTTCCTGAAGTTGCACTTG
This sequence comes from Myrmophylax atrothorax, assembly GCA_026770055.1. Classification (NCBI taxonomy): domain Eukaryota; kingdom Metazoa; phylum Chordata; class Aves; order Passeriformes; family Thamnophilidae; genus Myrmophylax; species Myrmophylax atrothorax. Next base: position 118,204,670 of record JAOXXN010000001.1, on the reverse strand, counting down.
ATCTCACAGTCCATGTGGCCAACAAAGATGTTAAACAGTCTCAGCCCCAATACAGTCACTTGAGGAACATGACTTGACACTAGTCTCTGCTTGGACATCGAGCTGTTGACCACAGTTCTTTGAGTGCAATCATCCAGTCAATTACTTTTGCACTGAATTGTTAATTCATCAGTCCATGTTTCTTCAGTTTAGAGATAAGGATGTCATGTAGTATAGTGTCAAATGTTTTGCACATGTCAGGTAGATGACATTAGTGGCTCTTCCCTTTGTCCACCAATGCTGTAATCCCACTGTAGAAGGCCAGCAAATTTGTCAGTAGTCCCTATTTTGTGGAAAACAGAGAGAAGTTATTAACCCATGTCAAATGCACTGTAATTGACTCATCACACATGAAACCCTTACATAATTGAGATAAGTAATCCTGGAATTGAAATGTTGCTAGGCTGCATGCATCACAGATACAAACCAGAGCTCTGTAATTCCCCTCTGTATCACTCCAGGTAGAAATTAACAAAATTATAGCTCAGAATTCTAAAATTTTGAATCACTCTCCAACTCACCTCCAACAGAGCTCGTCTTCTTAAGCAATCATTAATGCTATCAGGTGATAAAGCACCATGATGATGAAGTGTTATGGATATACTACCTTAGAGTGTGAGGTGTTTTAAAGATTCCAGGAGACCATCATCAGCAATTCTATAAGATGACTCCCTTTTTGTAATATGGGGAGGCAAATCGTGTGTATTTACATTAAAGTTTTACATTTAAGGTCCATTTCTTATTCCAGAATGATTCAGAAGATGAGGGGTAAATTTTAAACAACCCCACATGCGAGACGCTGGAATGAGACTGTGGCAACACAGGTAATTATGTTGCTGTCATATAAGTAAGCCAAATATAGTTTAAACAGTTTTAGCACAGATTTCCCAAATGCAAGACAAATGGACTTGCCAAAAAGTCTTTTTAGAAGTTAATAAATAATATGTGGACTGTGATATAAATGTCAATAAACTAGCTGAATCAGCCTTTATGACTCTAGAGGAGATGCAGTAACATAACAAACATTCAGGTGACTTACCTAGCAATACTATATAAGTCAATCTTTGTGGTTTTATGGTTCGAGTAAAGATTTCATGTTATTTTCATTCATATGGCTGCAGAGATTGCCTGACAGGAAGAGTCTTCATCATTTCCCTATTTTGTAAATACAGGAGCAGTAGGAGCAGTGAAACCCCACTATCTCAGAGACAAGAGACTGTATGCCATTCCAAGGCAGGAAACTTTATACATTAGCATTGTAGGGAAATGCCAAAATGGACCCCAAGGAGAACAGTGCTGGAAAAGCACCCGGAACCTGAGAAGTTGCATACATATGAGAGACTTTTTGTTGAATTTTTAAAATTATGTGGTTTTTCACCTGTACCGGGTTTTTGGTTACAAAGTTTTGTATCAACTCCACCACCCCCATTCCCTGTTCTCTGTGTTTCCCGGAGGCTTTTTGTTTCTCCGGGTGAGTCATCACCAAGGAGCTCGTTAACCACGGCATTGTTTGTTGCCGGGATCGGGACAGTCCCAGACCCGCCCCCTCTCCCCCGCACTGCCAGAGTGGCAGCAGCAACCAGAACTTGCACGGAGCAGCCCCCACAGCTTCGGGATGAACAGGGACAGCTCCTGCCGGTCCGAGCAGGGGAAGCTCCATGCCTGAATGCCTCTGCCTTGTGGAGTCAGGGCAGCATGGCTATGGCTCCTGCCCGCTTCCGCCCCTGTCCTAATCCTATAGACTACCATCCCCGTCTGTCCCCAGACCATGGATTTCTATTGGAAGTTACTCCCTCCATTTCCCTATACGCTAGCTGAGCACCTAAGACACTTCCCCTTCTGAAGTTCTTACCCAATCCAGTCCCTGCTCTAGCACCTTCCCCCTGGGAATTTATAAAGTCCTTGTGTATTTTGCAATAAAGACCTTTCGGCTTCTCGTCCTCTGGAGCCCTTTTCCCTTTTCCCCCAACACTGTATACGGCATGTCTTAACTCCATGTATTTTATATCTGATTTGAAAACTTTGTTGCTGAGCTAGTATTTCTTTCACAGATAGCTGCTGTCTCTCTAGTTTCAAAAACCATGATACATACTTCAGAAGAGTGAGCAGACAACTAATGCTGTGCCAAGTGATAGGACAGAATTCTCCCTTGCTTTCATTATTTTCCTTTCTGATGTAGAAAGAAATTTCTGTGGCATAGAAACTCATAGCTGTATTAAGAACATTATTTCTTATGACTAAAGAACAAGGTCTCCAAACAGTCCTCTCATCAGCTATGCTTATAATCTTGTATTTCAAAGACCTAACTACAATTTCAATTTTATTTTCAAGAAGTTTTTTTTTCATTTCATGCAAACTCAAGTTATAATAAGTCAAAAAATGTTACCAGTCCATGAAGTTTTGCTTCATTTCTTAATTTTTTCAATGTGTCTTAAATATAAAGTGAATTTTAAAAAAATGAGATCAGAGGTTTAACTTGCAGGTTTGATTTGTGATTCCTTGTAAGAAACTAAATTCAGGATGAAATCAGAATGACATGACTGTAATTAGAGAATCAGAAGAGTTTCATAAGATTAAAAGTAATATATGAAACTTACTAATCATCAGTCTTTGCACATGTGACAAACAACATTTTCATATTTTTGCATTAAAAATGCATATTATTTTATCATCTTCTCAAAGTTCAGGAAACCCTAAGGAAACCAAAAGTTGTTTACAGTGAGGCTGAAGGCAAAAAAAATCCCAAATACAAACAAACAACAGATTTTACTACAGGTGCAAGCACTTGTTGCCTTGTGGCTGAAGGGTATTCCCTCCCACCATCACCACTCCCTATTTTTTTCCCTTGTTTGTTTTTTTTAAAGTAATAATGAACATCTGCTTATACTATTCATAGATGAAGGACAACTTTCAGAATGAAAGCTGCTGTACTTATGAACTGTTAAAGGGGAACTGCTGTCTCATGTTATTTCTATAATATCAGAATCATTTTGGGTGGCTTTTCGGTGCAATGATGAATTAACAAACAACCTTAGTCTAAGCAGTTTTAAAGAGAGAATAGGTTTGCAAAGCTTGGCAATGGTATTTTCTGTTTAACTATCAAAGATACAAATTAACTAAAATGTTTTGATAAATTACTTATTTTGCAGTTGAACATTAAAACAAATTGAAAGACTGAAATATTTTTATCTGACTACTTCAAATATTGAGAACAAATGTTTTAATTTTCTTATTGAAGTAGGTGATTGTTTTTTCTTGTCTTTTACCATATAAGACAAAATTCTGTGTCGGTTCTAAGGGTTAAAAATGTGTTTAAATAACCCTCATTTTTTTTGATTTTTTGTATGCCATGTGTCTTCCATGAAAATATATATTTTGTTACGTCTCAAAACAGGGAGAATTTTCAAAGTATTGGTAAGTCTTGCAAAATGAAACAAAAGTAGTTCTTACTTCTTAGTAGACTTTCCAGAATATGGCTTTTTGAATTTAAAAGCAAAATTAAATTACATGTCACATACTGCTGCTACTACCACAGTCAACAGTGACTTTTGTTTAAACAAACATCTCTCTTGTTGTTAGACTTGGTGTGATATATTTATCTTACTGCTTGTCTGGATCGAAATGGACACTTTCAGTAGTCTCAGCTGGGCAAGTAAAAGAGTGGAAAGAGATATATCACAGTCACAGCAAATGCAGGAGAAATGGAAATGTATTGAACTGTATGAAAAGAATCACTTCTCAGGATCATAGACCATTTTTGAGCATTTCCAGCACAATTTACCTAATATTTAGAAAATAGCTTTTTGTCCATTTTCACCTAACTTTGCCTTTGATACATTAAAGAAAATGCACACAGAAAACCAGACAGACATCAGGACCTATCTTCAAAACTCTGTGAAGCTTGAAAATTTGAGGACACTCAAACAAATAGTTGTAGTTTTGTATGTAGTGTAAAACTTTGGACAACAAACATTACCCTTCCCATTCTCTCCATCTGCACTGTTTCATATGACACCTTCCCATCTTTTCAGTCACATTCCTGAGGGACAGGGAGCTGCTTTTTTGACATCAATCTTTAGTCATCAGAGAAGTGTTCATTTCTTCTAAATTAAACATCGACTAATGATTCTCCTTATTTTCTTGGATTCTTGTACTCTGCACACTAGTTTATTTGGTTCATCAGTCTGATTAATTTGGGACATCTCTTAGATGGCTTATATCTTACATTTGTATAATGTTCAGCACAGTATGTTTTTTATTCATGTCGTGATTAGACTGTGGCACAAAGACAGGTGTTCCCAAGACAGAAGTACTTAACACAAGGAGTATTCAATATTGCTAATAAAAGCAGCTTTGTACTTGCAAACTATCAAAAGCACAAGAGATAGATATGTTGTAGAAAAAATAAGTGAGGCAGGGATACGTTATAACAGCTGTTCTTTTCATAGCAAATATCTTCTCTTCCTTCCTTACACCGCCTACAGGAAAGATGAATGATATTTGCCCCTCTCTGTGGTTCTGGGAATTTGTGGCCTATAAGTGCATGATCTTACATTTCTAACATGCTCACAGGGTAGTTTCTGAATACAGCAGCAGTCTACAAATTAAAATTTTGTTGCTCAAGTGCTTCATGAACAAGAGTGGGCCAAATTGAAACTAGCAGCTAAATTTCCTGGGCACCTGCTAGCACCACTCAGACCACACTTCCAAATCAAAAGCCCTGCGGAGAACATTCAAAATACGTATCTGTCTGACAATACCAAAATCTAAGACATGTCCTGGGATGAAGTCAAAACTCAGAATATCTTAACCTGCAGAAAAGGAGGCTCAGCAGAATCTTTGTTCTCTCCACAGGTACCTGGCAGGAGATTGTATCCAGGTAGAGGTCAGCCTCTTCTCTCAGGCAACCAGCAACAGGACAAGAGGACACAGCATCATCTTGTACCAGGGGACATTCAGGTTAGACATTGTCCTGGTTACAGTGGCCGGGACCAGTTTATCACTGTGTGGGTGTAACCAAAACTGTGTATTCTATATCGTCTACGTAATTTCTGAATAATGGATCATTTGCAGTAGCTGCCCAGGGCACACCTGACCCCTCAGGCTACAAGTTGGGTGTTAAAGAACCCTGTGAGTCACAGGAATGTTTCTGTCTTCATGCCAGTGACTTAGCTGTGATAACTCCCCTCTGGGAGGCACATCACACCCAGCCTGAGGAGTCATGTCTTCTAATGGGCTGTTAGGGACTGGCAGTTGCAATGGCCTAGACCATCAAAGATTCCAAAAATATCCCATGACTCACAGAGTTAAATCACTCATTGTGAAACTCCCCTAGGGGAGGTACTGGACATTCCCACCTGAACATATGCATATATAATCTTTTGTGTTTGGGACTTCTAGTACCACTCATCAGATCCAGAGGTGGACCAGAACCTCAACAGGACTGCAACTGCCACTCTCAACAAGACTGTGACCATCATCCTCACCAAAAGGTTTTCCTTTCCTTTTGCCTTGTACTCAGTGGGACCATGTGGTGCTCAGCACAGGAGCTAATGAACACCATTCTATTCATGGCCCAGGGTGCTGGGTTATATTTCTGGGGTTTGTGGGTTAAAACCGTTTTTTCTCTGTATCATTGTATTTATTGTAATGTTTTTTATTAAATTGTAACTCCAACTTCTAATCTCTCTTGAGTTTGGTTCGTTTCTCCTGCCTCTTTACCTTTAAACCAGCACAGACAGGAAGAAGAATTTTTTTCTCTGAAAGGGATGTCAAACATTGGAATGGGCTGCCCAAGGAGGTGGTGGAGTCACTGTGCCTGGAGGTGTTCATGAAACAACTGGATGTGGCACTCAGTGCTCTAGTCTAGTTGACAAGATGGTCATTGTTTGAAGGTTGGACGCGATCTTGGAGTTAATTTCAGACCTAAATGATTCTGTGATTCTGTGAAAATCTGCTTTTAATAAAGATCCTGAAAGGATACTTGCTTTTAGCTATGCAATATAACTAAAACCACCATCCCAAATGTTTGCTACTATAACCCTAAGCTAACCCAAGGTTGGTTAAATTTACAGATACCAAATAGACGCATCCTTAACACAGTGCTAGTCTTTGCAGAATACAAGACATACATAAGTTCTCTTGGCTTAGTTAACTATTGCTGTACAGGAAAAGAAAGTTCCAGCTTGTCTTTGGTTACATGTCTAAAGTCAGAGTTGTCTTTATCTGAGTATAAAGTAGAGAGGAAGGAGAGCTGTGCTTTGTATTTTCTAAAGCAAAAACTGTTGCTCTATAGAACTTTGAGATTTGGGCAATATATGCTATATTTTTTTTTCCATTCCTCATTTTCAGAACTGTCCATGTTTCTAAAATACATGTTATGGAAGTAAAACGTCTTGACAGAGCTAACACCATCTCACAGTTCCTGTGGAAGATTATGTTCAACCACAAAATGCTTACATTACAATGTGATTCTCCCTGTCTATACTAGGATTTCAATCAGATGCTCAGAATTCAGTCTGACAAATTCAGAATACTGTAAATTCTAGTTAGGTATTTATGAAACTGTCTGCTCACTTGTATTTTTTTTTTGTGAAAAGATGGGTACTTTTAAGGCAATGCAATTGGAAATTTAGTTCAATTTTTCTGTAGGGTTTTCTTTTCACTATGCATTTTTCTAAGTTCAAGTATATATAAAGATACCAGTTCACATTTTACAAGAACAGTCACGTTGTAGGAATTTGATTTTATATTGTCAATGCTACAGTATATTTTAAGGGAATGTTTTGAAAGCATACTCGATCAAAGCATACTCGATCAAAGCATACTCGATTAAAATATCCCCCACATCAGACATATGTCTGAGAAAGTGATGCTTTATGTTCTTTGTAGACTAAACCTTGAGTGAAGATATATTTTGGCTTGCAGTGGATGTGCCATTTGAACATGATATGCATTTCTTATTGCCTTTCTCCATCCACTGTCATCAACAAGCTGCTTTACTGTCAAGAAATTTGACAGTTTTGTTTGCTCTTACATTTTCAAGTTTACTCTTGAAATGTTCCCTGGAGAATGTCTTAACTGAACCAAGATGTGAATTCTGTGGGAAAAAAAAAACAGACAGGGAGATCTATTGTTTTCTTCTTATTACTGTACTAAGATGAGATACTTGCTTATGTCATATAGGTCTTTTCAGAAGGATAGACCAAGGCAGTTCTCATGGACATAGTTGTAAACCTGAAACATTCCATTAAATCAGAACTACTTCATTTCCTCTATCTGTTTTTGGTTGGTTGGTTGGTTTGGTTTTGTTTGTTTTGTTTGTTTCGGTGGGGTTTTTTTGTTTGCTTGGTTTTTTTGTAGTTGTGGGGGTGAGTGGGATGGGAGGTAGAGTTGTTTGGGGTTTTTTGCCTCACATTTATCATTCTATTACCCCCTTGAAAAAGCATAAAGAAAATGGAAACTGCTTCTAGAATTGATAAAGTGTTCTAGAAAGAATTATGCCAGAATATCTCTATGCCAGCTATGGCTGTTGGAAAAGAAAGAGTGGAATCTTAAACGGTGTTCAAGTTAATTTTTAACCTTTGGATTGCATCTAGCCACTGGAAACAGATTGTAAACTACAGATTTTCTGAGGCAGTCACTGAGTATCAACAAACCAGTGATCTGGGCTAATGTTCAAAAGGAATATACTCTGAGCTAAAGGATTAGAGAATGAGGGTCAGCAAATTTATACTGGTTTGCACCACTACAACATATGTATTTATTCATATTAATCATATTTTGATACCCTCCTTGTTCCCCATGTGAAATCCACATATTTTCCAGTTTAAGCACCGTATCATAATGATTGGGAATAGTTTTATCCTCTGAGGTTTTACTGCAGTATACCACTAGACACATTCTTAATTAGAATGGTAAGGTCAAAAATTAAATGGGAATTCAGGCAAGGACTCCTCTTATTTTGCTTTCTCCAAACAAATATTCACAGATACCATACAATTAGAAGATTGCTTCCAACCAGAGCCTCATTTCACTATCAGTCTGTAAGATTATTAATTTACTTTTTCCCCCTGTTACCATTCCTATCTCTTCAGAATTTCCTCTCCTTCATATTCTCCCAATCTGTGTTACCCACAACCAATGACTCACAAACAACATTAAAAAGTTTTCCAGCTTTTTCTCAAGAAAAGTTAGTCTGACATAATTCAAAGAGGTCTATCATTTTATGTTCCTCAAACAGAAACAATACTGCTTTCTTTTGTCTGTAACTGCACACCTTGAAGGAAAACCACAGAGACGTATATAGAAAGCTTAGATGAATGATCCTTCATCTCAGACACTGGAACATTTACCCATCTCTCCCTGGTGGTGTGGGAGCCAAGTTTAGCTCACCACCAAGTGAGCATCTGCAGACAGAAAGTTGTGGGGCTACTTATACAATGCTTTTCTGAGCTTATTCTGCTGGAAAGCATTGCTTTATCAAACTGTCTGAAAGAATAGGTAGAGTCCTTTGAAAGCTGTGGATATACTCAAGTAACTTCTACTATGCAGCAGTAAAGTGGTATTTCATTTTATTAATGGTAACTTATACTCTGACAGGAAAACAAACTACTGCCTTAGAAAAAAATGTAAACAATATACGTATTCATAGGTCCATTTGTCCAGCATGGACATGCAGCTCTTCTGTACTACTCAAGACTTGTGAAAATACTCACTTTGGTAATCGACTGAGCCATCTGCAAGCTCCCAAACTTGCAATCTCAAACACCTTTTTTTTTTTTTAAGGGATGATTGACACTTTGCCAGAATGTAGGAGAATTTCTTACAGAGAATGGAAATGTGAGCAATCCTGCCTGTTTGCATTCTCTGAAGCTGGTGGAGAGAGAAACCAAAGCAGGACACCTGCAGTTAGTGATGGGAAAGAAGTAGGCTAAAGCAAACAACTCCTAGATGCCTTTGGGGGGTTTAACATAAACATTGTATTTGTGGATTTTCAGTGTAACCCATGAGAAGGGTTATTCTGTCACGTGAACATACTCATTTAGCCAATCTGCAAAAGAAATGGGGCGTGTGACAGTGCTTTGGGTTATAATAGGTGTTTGTTTGAGCTGAATAAATGGCATTCACCTGATCATATTGGTCGTCATGTGGTGTCCATGTCATCCTCCGCAACACCAAAATTTTATCAGATTTGGTCAGATCGTATTTCGTATACATTGCGTGGCAATAAACTCATTATCAAATCTAGACATACGATACCTTAAATATCATCAAAATCAATCATCACCTTCCTGTCTAGCTTCTGAACCTGGACTAGCAATTTTACTATGATTTCAGGGAAGATATCCTGATAGTCACGTATACAAAGAGTGGTTAAATTTAAGGAGCCAGTCAAGATCACATAGGAATGAAGCACGTCATTGTGCTCTCAGAGTGTTCATGATAAAACATACATTTCTATACATGGTAACAATGGAACAGATTTACTTACATATAAGATGGGCATCACTGTTTTGAAAGGAAATACAATCTTAATGGGGTGAATGCTTTTAAAAGTCATTCCTTTTTGCATAAAGAGAAGTCTATCGTTGTATGCCATAATATCTTTCAAAATGAAAACAACAACATAATCAAAATAGAGGTCATGTGTCATAGTGATTTAATGTGCTTCAATCATGCTGTAAGACATCTTTAAAGTACTGTTACAGGGTTTTCAACAGACACAAGCTGAGTCATAAATATCGGCATGACCAGCAGGTAAGTACAGAAGCATGAAGCTCCTATCGCTGTCAGAGAACTTTCCAAAGGTGTACAAGGATCTTTGAACTCTACATGGCCAGTATTATCCAGGAGTGCAGGAGGTGAGTTTTGTAGCAGCATTATTGCCTTTCTTCCAAAAAATGCCATCCATGTGGAGCTCGAAATGGAATCTCCCTGTCTCCACTGACTGGGTGCACAACCTAGGTTCATGCTTGCCTTTCTTTTGTCTGCTTATCAATGGGAAGTGACAGGGAGATTATGGGATAGTGTGCCACCTGCCAGAAAAAGAAAAGCAAAAAGCACAACCAACTATTAGATTATTTTCCTCTCCCTTTTCTCTTTCTGTCCATCTGCTTATTACTGAAGTGATTCATTGCTTTCACAGTTTATTTTGCCTTGGTGTGCTGGCCTTCAGTACAGGTTTTATTTATAACATCCTGCAGTTGCTTATACCAATGTCAGAAGGGTGTCATGCAGCACCTGGTGTTTCTTCCTCAGCTACAGAGGCAATTTTAATGTCCTTTTACACTGACTCATCTTAATGAAACTGAGAAATCAGACTGTTCATCTTCTGAGGTTTAGGAATGATCAGGTTTGTTCCAAAAATGATGGTGTGGGGTGGCAGAGAATAGGAAGAGCAAGCTGTTATTTGATAATACTACCTTGCAGCACAGAAACCACCTGTGTCTTAGGCTGCATCCAAAGCAGTGTGGGCAGCAGCTTGAGGGAGGGAATTCTGCCTCTCTGCTCTGCTCTGGTGAGACCCCACCTGCAGTGCTGCCTTCAGCTCTGGGATACCAGCACAGGAAGGACATGGACCTGTTGGAGCCAGTCCAGAAGCCACCAGGATGATCAGAGGGATGGAGCACCTCTGCTGTGAGGAAAGGTTGAGAGAACTGGGATTGTTCAGCCTGGAGAAGAAAAGGCTTTGGGGTTACCTAATTGTGACCTTCCAGTACCTGAAAGGAGCCTACAAAAAAGATGGAGAGACACTATTTACAAGGGGCTGTAGTGATAGGACAAGGGGAAGTGGCTTCAAAGTGACAGAGGGCAGATTTAGATTAGATATGAGGAGAAAATTCTTCCCTATGAAGGTGGTGAGCCCTGGCACAGGTTCCCTGGGGAAGCTGTGGAATTCTCATCCCTGGAAGTCTTAAAGGTCAGGTTGGATGGAGCTCTGAGCAACCAG
>JAOXXN010000001.1:118153964-118164658 GCA_026770055.1 Myrmophylax atrothorax | reverse complement strand
ACAATGTAGATATTTTTCACACAGGGCATGTCATCTTCAAAAAATGAGTTTTTAATCAAATCACACTACTCAGTCATGAGAAATCACAGCTGCAGTTGAACTTAAAAGCAGAGTGAAAGTCAGGCATCATTTATTTGAAAAATAGTTCAAAAACACTATTTTTTTGGAAGTAGGAAGCTTAGCTAACTTAAGCCCACCTAGCTCTCTTTGCATATGCATAGAAAATAGAACTTGCTGACCTTCACATTTTTTCCAGAATACACGTAATTGGATGCACTTTTTTGCCTATCTGGACTTTCTTCTTTTCATTGAACTATGGTTATATTACAAAATCATAGAATACCTTAAGTTAGAAAATCATTGAGTTCCAGCTCCCCTGCCATGGACAGGGACACTTTCCACTAGATCAGGTAGCTACAAGCCCAGTCCAGCCTGGCCTTGAACACTTGCAGGGATGGGGCAGCCACAGCTTCTCTGGACAGCTTGTGCCTGTGCCTTACCACCCTCACAGGGTAGAATTTCTTCCATATATCTAACTGAAAATTCCTCTTTTTCAGCTTGAAACCAGTCCCCCTTTTCCTACCACTACAGTTCCTGATGAATTAGTGATCTGACAATTTGAGTCTGTGTTCACAACATTTTACTTAGTACAATTTATCCCGGATATAGTGGGAAGAAAAGGAACTGAAAAGAGTACAGATCCCTCTAGAGCTTCATTGACATACATATTGCAAAATGTTTCATATTTTGTTGCCTTTTAAAAATATACAAACTCTTTCTTCAATGCAAAAGGTACACTGCATTGCTGAGAAATATTTGTGGCACTGACCCAAGTTCTAAGTTTCCTACCAAGTTAGTGTGTTCATGACTTTTTATTTTCCTGATTTCTTTCATTATGTCTATTCATTATGACTGAGAAATAAAACAGTATCATTGACTAAGAGGTAAACTTTTATACCCTGTTGAGGAAACCACCCTCATTTTTGTTTAAAATGGGTATAAGTATAAAAATTCCTTTATAGTAATATGTGGGGATTTTTTTCTTTGCAATGTCACAGCTCACCACAGCAGACTTTCACAAATTTCAAGTGCTTCTTCTTAGCATCTGAATTTGGATGAAACACAGAGGTTTTGTTTTCATACTGCAGAAAAGAAGGGGGGGAAAGGTGGGAAGAGGGAAAGAGAAAATACTGTGATTTCAATTTCACTTGAACTTTTAAAGGAAGCTATTACTTTTCTTGATGTGTTAATTGAAAAATGAATTAAAAATATTAATACTGTGCCTTTGCTCTTCATTGGAGATTGTACCATAAGCATTTTTGTTCTATTTACAGTGGAAAGTCTTTAGAATTTGTAAAAGCAAAGACTGCTTGGGGTATTAATCCGTAGAAAGCAATAAAAACAAAGATTTTGAGTTGTATCAAAAGTAGTTAAACTACTGAGAATATGAGATGCTTGATGGTCTGTGGGAAATATTATTCAGATTATAATAATTCTTAGTAGTCCCAAGAACAAGTCATTCCTCAGCAGTGATGGTTTAATACAAAGCAGAATACAAAAGACACTCCCTAACCAGTTTTCAGGCAATGACTGCAATACTATGTTCTGGGCTTAAACTATAGGATGAAATATTGAGACCAATCTAGCCACAATAAACACCTGATTTTTCCTGTTCAGTGACTTCATATCTGTGATGGGCGGTCCTGTGATGTAATTGAGAGCACTCTGAACTCCAATTCCCAAGGTCCTGAGTTCATGTCTCAGTAGGGACCGTCCCCTGGCAGTTAAATGCCTCCCTAACATCCGATCCCACCAGATAGGATGCTAAGCAGGGTCAGCCCCAGTTAGTACAGGGTGCTGTGACAGTCCCGAGGAATTCACTGTGACTGTCCAAGCTTGCTCAGCCATAGCAGATGGACCTTAGGACTTAAACGGTGGGGCCAGTTCTGTGCACGTTGTGCCTGACCTAAAAAGTCCACTGCGCAGGCTGGAAGGGCACACCCACGTGGGAAGAGCCCTTCCCAAATCTTCATTTGCAAAGTTTGGCCGTACATGCATCTGTGATAGACTGGTCCAAACAAAAACCCTGTATCCTTTCCCCCCTAAAAAGGAAATATTTTTAAATCTAGAGAGAGAACATATCAGTAGCTGTCTTTATTTAAACTATGAACAATATTGATGCTTCATATGTTCCACTTTGAGTGCTGTAAAATGACCTTCAGGGACCTTTGCTTGAGGTGATTGATGGTTTATCACAGAGCCATTTAGGTTGGAAAAGACCTCCAAGTCTAACCTTTGACTGGTTGACACCTTGCCACCTAAACCAGAGCACTGAGTACCATGTCCAGTCATTTCTTGTACACCTCTAGGGATGGTGACTCCACCACCTCACTCAGCAGTCCATTCTAATGTTCAACAAATCTTTCCATGAAGAGTTCTTCCTGATATCCAACCTGAAGGCCTAGCCTTTTAGCTAGAGAAACACAAATATGACTAGGAATCCTGACTTGCTGTTTGAAGTGTAAACATTCAGGAAGTGAGTCTATGAAACTTTGTACCCATTTGTGGAAAGCTGCTGAGGTTCTCTATCAGTACATGTGGGATATTCAGTTCTGCAGTTATTCCCCAGCTCTCCATGCAACAGAGCTCTGACACAGTGCTTGGAAAGAAGGCTGATGATCCCAGCATTTCCAGACATTTGGTTGAGCAAAGACACCACAGGCAGCACTGTGGGATTTTCCTGGAGCACATTCAGGCTGGAACCGAATTTCACATGTTTCCAGTTAATGAGATTTCTTTTTTTTTCTTTTGTCTCTTTCAACTATTGGTTTCACTCACAGTTTTACCACTGAATTGAGGAGGGCCACCATTTTACTCTAACAGTGTTATGAGATTAATTATTATGAAATCTTTTATTAATAGGTGACCCTGCCTTGGAGAGAGGTCCCAGAGGGCTCCAGAGGTCCCTTTCAACTCTAACAATTCTGCAATTCTGGGAGATAAGCCAAGTTTAACTTGCTTTGAATGTAATCAGAATACCACATCAGAATTGACAAATAACAGGTGGTGAAGGTGTATCTATGGTACAGCAGTTCACATCAATTACCAAACTGAACCCAAAAACTTACCCTGCTCGCAAGCAGAAGGAAATGCACCACCCACATGGATCTCAAAACCCTGGAATTCTGAAGTGTATTGCACAGGAAAGATGACAGGCACAAGCACAGGATATTACTCAAGATAATCAAAAAATCCAGTGAGGTTTAAATCTACACTAAAACTGTGTGGTCAATAAATCATAATATGAACTGTACATAATTGAAAAAAATTAATGCACAAAGAGTTCAAAATACATACTGTGATGGGAATAAATTCTTATTTCCTGGATGAAATAACTGTGTTTTGTGTTTTTTTGCTCTCTGAGTAACCTAAATTTGTTTTATTGGAATCCCAAATTCAGCATGACTTTCATCTTTTTAGAAGAATAAGAAAGAAAACAAAGAAAAACATTACATATTACTTCAGTAGAGTACTGGGAAATTTCAAGATTTCTAAAGTTTCCTGGCCGAAACACACTATCCAGTAATTAAGGCTGGATGTATTTCTCATAAATGCTAAAAGATAATTATATTAAAAATTGAAAATGTTACCTCAGAACTCAGGAAGGCTTAGAAACTTTTCCAAATGAACTCCCCTCAGCTGCTGTTAAAAGGAAGTGTGTGTTTTCAATTTGTGGCCACCATCACTAGTACAAGAAAAGGAAGTGATTTGGTGTGGGATTTTGTTGTTGTTTTACTTTTGGGGGTTTTAGTAATGTGCTGATTTTAACAGAAAGTAGGTGATTTTTCTTCTGGGAAACAGAGTCTTCTGGTCAAGTTGAATTCAGGTATCTCCATACATACTGTTTTCATTTATATAAATGCTGCAAAAAAAAAAAAAGAAAAATTAATATAAAGTCTGTTTTAATAAGGTTTTTTTCCCATTTTTCTGACTCAGTTTTAGCTGTGGTGAAAGGATGCAGACAGACTTCTCTCTCAGTAAATGTCAGTCTTTAATATTCTCTGCTTAATTCTTTCATGGTATTTGTAGCATTTAAGGACCCTGGTGTTATTTTGCTCACAATGCTGTAAAGACCTCAGATTGGTCTTCACTGCACTTCTGTAAAAGTTCAGCTCTCTTTCAGTGTTCTACTTTTTACATTCAAGGTCTTTAATGTCTTAAGCCCACCCTGTTGATCTCTTGTTTATCTGACACATCAGAAATGTACAGCAAAGCTTGCTATCCACAGTTTAGAAGTATAGGGGGTTTTTTGGGAAGCAATCTGAATTTATGGAATGGAGCCCTAAGGTGGTAAGAGTTACATCAAACCTTAATACTTTCTGCCCTGAATTCAAAGGAGCAGCCCACTGCCTTGGACAGCAAATAGAGTAACAGAATAACATAGATTGGAAAAAGACCTAAGGGGCACATCTATGTGTCTTTTAAATACTTACAGAGATCATAAACCAAGTCATGCCCTAAGCAGCCTGTTCAAATGCTTGACAATCCTTTCAGTGAAGAAATTTTGCATAATATCCACTCTAAGCTTCACGGTTTCCCACATTACCCAGCAAGGGTCATGGGACAATTAAGCACTGATACTGCCTAATTTTATGCACAAAGTGACACTGTCAGATTGCAAGCTGTCTGTATTAAACAACTTCAAGCCAAATAATAATAACAATCTTATTGTATGCTTCTTATTTAAAAAGAATAGCAGCAAATAGTAAAAGAACCTAAAAACCAACCAACCAACCAACCAACCAAACAAACAAACCCCAAACCAGCCCAGGACACAACATTTCTAGTTTTTAAAATGCCATAGAAATCATCTGCTAAAATGAGTTAAAGTATGCAGGATAGCTTATAAGCCAAGGAAGACATTGCACAGAATAGAAATGTATTCCAAATTTCTCTTTACTGCTCTAAGATTGTGCTGATATTGATACTGTAATTCATTATAAACTCATAGAAAATCTATGGCCTCTGAGACAAGGTGTTTTGCATTGTATCAGTTGCTCCTGTTTGAATGCCAGTATTATGTAAGTGTAAGTTATTCCCCCTTAACAGATAGCAAGTCACAGGCCATCTTCCATTTATGTTGTTAGGGTTCCCAACAGCTAAGCACTGTCACAGCAGTGATTTGCAAACAGCAGAGCCTAGTTCAGCTTTGTTCTTTTGCAGTAGTCAGAACTTGAGGCTTAGCTGTGCTATGGAAAGAAGCTTCAGTTGGGCTAAGATTCCTAGAAGAATGGGAAGCTTCTTCAATAATTTCACAATGATATTTCCAGGTGAGCATATACTTCAAAGGTCTGTAGTCTCTTGAATATTTTTGGGCCTAGGAAGGCAAATTGCAAGTTCATGGTCATGTATTCCTGCTTAAGGAGAAGTAATTTGACTTAATATCCACACAGGTCATGTGTGGTGGATATCAC
This sequence comes from Myrmophylax atrothorax, assembly GCA_026770055.1. Classification (NCBI taxonomy): domain Eukaryota; kingdom Metazoa; phylum Chordata; class Aves; order Passeriformes; family Thamnophilidae; genus Myrmophylax; species Myrmophylax atrothorax. Next base: position 118,159,184 of record JAOXXN010000001.1, on the reverse strand, counting down.
TAGAAACAACATTACACTGTTCATATTTGAACAAAGTCCCTGTTGGAGCAAGTCCAGAGGAAGCCATGAACTTGATAAGAACACCTCCTCTGTGAAGACAAGCTATGAACATTGGGGCCATTCAGCCTGGAGAGGAGGCTTTATGGAGACCTCAGAGCAACCTTCCAGTCCGTGAAGGGGCCTACAAGGAAGCTGGAGAGTGACTCTTCATCAGGAACTGTAGACACAGGACAAGGGGGAACGGGTTTAAACTGAAAGAGGGGAAATTTTGGTTAGATAAACAGAAGAAATTCTTCCCTGTAAGGGTAGTGAGGCCTTGGCACAGGTTACCCAGAGAAGCTGTGGCTGACCCATCCCTGGAAGTCTTGAAGCCCAGGGTGGACTAGGATTGAAGCAACCTGGTCTAGTGCCCTTGCCCAAGGCAAGGGGTTGGAACAGATGGCTTTCCAACCCAAACCCATTCTGTGATTCTATGTTACTTGCATACATCTGTTGTGAAAGATTCTTTTGTATTTGTGTGTATTTACATATTTATGTTTGTGTTAAATATACTCATCAGCCATATGTTTTTTTTTCAAGTGTGCGTGACACAGATGATCCAAGATCACTCAGTATCAGTGACTTCTGAAGACTGATGCAGGTTGCATATTCCTCCTGCCTGCGAGTCAGAAGGGAAAAAGGATACAAATGCTTCCCCTTGCTAAGATGCAGAGAAGCCATACAGGCTGCCTGAGAAGAGCAAGTAGTGTGCGTTGGAAGGTTAGCAATTATCCTCTGCCAACCCTCAACAATTAAAAATCTCTGAAAACTTAATAAGGTGCAATCACAGATATTGCCTTAATCTGAATCTAAATTATTGAGAAGTTGTTACTTTTTCTTCAAAAGCACATATTGAAAGTTATGAATTTCAAACACGCTTCTGTTCCAATCAAGTGAATTTGAATATTTTGTATTTTTGTGTAAATTATACAGGAAAAAAACTTAATAAACACCCTTACCTAGATGAGATGCTTCCAAAAAGTTTTGATAATAATTTAGACTGTTTCTTATAATTGTCCATATGATTAACTACAAAAAACACCTGAAGTTCACACTCATCATTCTCTGAGTTTGTCAACTGACAAGTCTCCCAACAATGTCTAGAAGTTCTCTAAAACATTCAGATGTGAAGTGCAAGCACCCAGATCTGTTTTAAGTCTGCTCACTCGTGCCTTGAATATAACTGGATGCATAGGCCCTGATGATGGACTTCTGTCTGCAGCAGCCCCACATTTCCAAAATCTCACCCAGCAGCCATGCTCTGTTTTATTCCTTTGAGGTACATTATTGACTCTTGTCATGGCTCCAGCAGTCCCTCTGAACAGTCTGGTGCTTTTGGAAAGGTTATTTCATGATGCTAAGCTGTGTGAGGGTGGCTAGTAAAATGAGTCCTTCTTGTCAGCATAGTTGGACTATGGTGGCTAAGAAGCTGGACATGACCCCTTCATGTGCACTATCAGAGGGATTGAGCACCTCTGCTTTGAGGAAAGGCTGAGAGAACTGGGATTATTCAGCCTGGAAAAGAGGAGGTTTGGGGGTGACCTAACTGGGGACTTCCAGTACCTGAAGGAAGCCTACAGGAAAGATAGAGACAATTTTACAAGGATATGTAATGACAGGAAAAGGGGGAATGTATTCAAGCTGTAAGAGAGGAGGTTTAGATAATATAACAGGAAGAAATTATTTACTGTGAGGGTGGTGAGGCACTGGCACAGGTTGCCTGGGGAAGCTGTGACTGCCCAATCCCTGGAAGGGATCAAGGCCAGGTTGGACACAGCTCTGAGCAACCCGGTCTAGTGGAAACTGTGTTTGCCCATAGCAGTGGGGTCAGAGTGAGATGATCTAGAGAGGCAAGAGAGATAGGCTAGAAAGATGGGCTGATTCCAATGGGATGAGGTTTAACAAGGCCGAGTGTCGGGTCCTGCACTTTGGCCACAATAACCCCATGCATTGCTACAGAGTTACAATTTAATAAAAATATTACAATAAATGCAGTGATACAAAGATAAATTAGTTTTAACCCACAAACCCCAGAAGTATAACCTAGGCCCCTGGGGCACAAACACCATGGTGTTTGTTAGCCCCTGTGCTGAGCCCCACGTGGTTCCCCCTGAGTCCAAAGTAAAAAGAAGGGAAAGTAAAACCCGTTGGTGCAGATGGTGGTCACAGTCTGGTCAAGAGTGGTGGTTGCAGTCCTGTCAAGGTTCTGATCCTCCTCTGGATCCAACAAATGGTCCCAGAAGTCTCCAAACTCCAAGACTATATACCCTCTTGTTCAGGTGGGAACTCCCAGTACTTCCCCCAGTGTGCGGAGTTCCACAATGGGTGATCTGACTCTGCGAGTCATGGGGTGTTTTGGAATTATTGATGGCCCATTAGCAGACACGCTCCCTTAGGTTGGGTGTGAAGGTGCTAATGACTTCCTGGAAGGGAGTTATCACAGCTCTTATGTCACAGGCTTCTTTAACATCCAGCTTACATCCTGAGAGGTTGGGTGTGCCCTGGGCAGCTGGTGCAAATGGTCCATTGTTAATAGTTCATGAGAAACGACATAGAGGGTTTAGAATACATAGCTTTGGTCACAGCCACACAGTGATAAACTAGTTCCAGCTTGCTGAACTAAGACAATATCCACCCCTTATTCTATACCATCTATGTCATGCTCAAGTGCCCAGCACAGCCCTCCTGGGATAGTTTGACACAGCCCTTCTACATCATCCCTAGGCACCTGCTCACCCCCCTCACCTACAGCCTAATGGCCAGAAACATTCAGGGCGGGGAGGCACCAGGGAAAATGCTTAGGACAGCCATGGACTGCGCAGAGAGACCATTGGAGTAGTGAGTCTGTAGGAGGAAATCCCTGCTGCCTCCCTTCTGAATGGCCCCAAGGAGCTGGACAGGCATGTGTTGTCTTGTGGGCAGTAAACTGGAATTGTGGGATATGGAAAAAGCCTTTGGTTTCAGGGATACAGAGAAGTTTGGGCAATGTCATTGCGAGAGCTCTCTCAAACCCCTTGGGAAGGCCAGACCCATCCAAGAGTTTCCTGGGTGTGAAGGTGAATAAACTACACAATCCAGTCATAGGAGCAAGAACTGAATGTTTATTAGACACTTGCTTTGCAATATATCTCTGAAGGCAGGACATGCAAATAAAATGGAAGGTTTATGCAAGCAAGGTAGGAACAAAGGAGCTTCAGATACACTTGTGATATCACCAGGAAAATACTTCTTATCTCACTAAGGCAGGCAGGGCTATAAAACATTGTTAGGGTTTAACAAACACTGTCTCTACTGTAGCTCCTTGGGCCCCTTTATCTCCAGGCTTGCAAGATAATTTTTTCAGCTTTGTCTCTGCTAAATGTTGTTTGAATCCCGACACCTGGGGACTTGAGAAAGGCAGCTATAGAACCACTTTGCAAACAGGGCAGGGAGGAAGATTGGGAGAGTTACAGAGTGGTGAGGCTCAGCAGGGAAGGGATATGGCAAGTCCTCCTGCAGCCATCTCCAGGCATGGCAAGGAAAAGGGAGGGATTGCAGAACACATGTGGGAGGGAAAAGTAGCCGTTGGTGTGGGCCCAGACCTTATAAGGCAAGGCCTTTGACATGGTCTACTGTGGTCTTCTTATGGCCAGATTGGTGACAACCGGACTGAAGAAGTAGAACATATAGTTTGTGTGAATTTGGCTGAATGAAGAGTGTCAAATCAAATCCATGGTACAAAGTCCTCTTGGCAGCAACTTCCAGGTGAGATCAATCAGTGATCAGCTCTTGACCACAAATGTAGAACATCTTTATTATCTCTCTATACAATGGGACAAGATGCATTTTTAAGTTCTTTGTGGAGATGCCAAATTGTGGGGAGCTCTTGAGCAACCTGTCTTGGCTTAAAGATAAATATTGGTGTGGGAAATCCAGAAAAATTAACTCAGTCTCCATTTATTCCCCACCAATAGAAAGAGACAAAATACAAGGAAGTATAAATGAAAACGTAACCATTTACTGACAATACAGCAGCAGAAACACCACCAACAGAACAGTTCAACCACAGAGAGGGAAATCGCTTCATCTCTCCCTGCTCCCACCCCAACTCCCTTTTGTGTACAGATAGAAATGTTGATCAACATGTGCTTCCCTTCCCCCTTTTCCCCCTGGGGCAGCAAAGAACAAAAAGTAAAACCATGGGAAAGAGGGGGCAAAACAAAATCTGAAAACAATCCAAGATAAGTTCTGCTGCTGAAGCAAACACTGACTCTGGAGGTGCCCAAGCAGTGGCAGAGCTGCGGCTCTGGTCCATGCAGTGGTGAAGGGGAGGCAGCGGGTCTGCTGATCCCATGGAGTTCTGGGGTCACAATGACCCCTTGGTTCCATGAGATTCCACTGTGTCCCAGAGTTCTTTGGTTCCATGGGGCCCTGCAGTGTCACAATGGCCCCTTGAATACATGATGTTATGATATGTATCAGGATTCCTTTGGTTCCATGAGGCCCTGTGTATCCAATGGCCTCTTGGTCCCATGGACTTCCACATTGTTCCTGGGTTCCTTTGCCTCCTTAAGGGCTTGTGGTGGTACAATTGCCCCTTGATTTGAAAAGATTCCCCGGTGTCCAAGGGTTCCTTTATTTCAATGAGACCCAGCAGTGTCAAAATGACCCCTTGATTCCATAAGGTTCTGAAACATTTCATGGTTACTTTTGTCCATGAGGAACAGCCTGTCACAATGCCCCCTTGATTCCATGAGATTCTACAGTGTTCCAGAGTCCCTTTGGCTTTATAAGGCCCTGCAGTGTGACAATGTCCCCTTGACTTCATGGGGCTCTGCAGTGTCACAATGACACCTGCATTCCATGAGTTTACACAGTGCCATCACAAAGCTGAGCCCATCTGGATGGAAGTGTTGGGGAGGTTGAGAGGAACTGGCACTAAATGGATAAGACATTGGGGAAGGAAAGAGGGGCTTGGACAACAGAGAGAGACAAGATTTTAATGAGGTAAAAGTGGGTTCAGGTAATGCTGAGGGTGCTGAAACACGGACTTCTTGTTGTAATTCATTGTGGTGGACAAAGGGACACAGGTCACAGGTGTCACACACAAGTTAATTTATTAAACTATTGTGCTGGTTTAGAGGTAAACCAGCAGGAGAAAGGAACTCCACACAAGAGATTATGAGTCAGAATTACAATTTT
>JAOXXN010000001.1:118133801-118145747 GCA_026770055.1 Myrmophylax atrothorax | reverse complement strand
TCCAAATGAGACCCAGATGTTGACTTCATAACACCGTAATCCAAAGTGATAACTTGATAATTATTACAAAATAATAATAATCCATGAACTGGAGACTCAAGGGGTGATCAGCAAGACCCACTCAACCTTCAACAGCCCCATTTTGCCTGTGTGTAAGTCTAATAGAGTTTTACTCATTGATGTGTCCAGGAGACTTAAACCTCCTGCGCCTTTTGGCATGAATTTGTACCAAAAAATAGAAAATATATTTTACAATATGGTCCTGATGGACTTTAAACTCAATACACACATGGTGACACAAGAACTGTTTTCCTTCTTTGCTTGAGCCACACGTTGGGCACCAAGAAATGTTTCACTTTAGGGGAAAACCCAAGTGTCTAGACTAGTCCTCAATAACCACTACACCCCTTTAAATTTAAAAGACTTTAATTAGAAAACATATAGAAAAGGATAACAGATCTTAATTTTTATATATATATATATCTGTAGATAACTAAACCAAACCAGAAAAAGACCACAACACCATAACCAAACCCCTTAAAACCCCATCTTTCGGTGCAATTATATTTAGGGACAGGAGGTGGCGATGTTGCGCCTTGGCTGGTCGCTGCAGAACGGATGGGCAGGAAACTTTTTTCATGGTTGGGGGGTAGGCTCTCTCCTGCCCTTTGCTCAAAGAAAAGAAGCACTAGGCATGGGGAACAATAGCTTCTTGCAACTCCTCTGCAACTAAAGTCGTCCTCAGAAATGTCTGCGGCGAATCTAAAGGTAGCGATGACTCCCCCAGGCATCTGCCAAAAAGAAGAAAGGGTCCAGCATCAGGAAGGAACCTCTCTCTCTCTCTCTCTCTCTCTGGACAGCACTGGTCACCTGGAGTTGGTGAGGGGGGCTCAAACCCAAAAAAGGGAGCTCCTAGTGCCTCCACCAGTCCAGCAAAGGAACAGGGCTCTCCTCCACACTGCAGCCAGGGCAGCCAAAGAAATGTCTCCCAACCCTGGAGAAAAGGAAAGCCTTTCTCTACCCATACCCCACTCCACCTCTCCCAGCAATCAAGTTGGAATGCCCACCAATTAAGCACTCTGTTGTGGGCTAGCTCCAAGTGTTGGCACTGGGGGCAGGGCCACAGCTCCCAAAACCTTATTGCTGGTAAGGGGAGAAAAAACTCAAAAAAAAATTCCAAACCTATAACAACAATTTACATAATTTAGAAAAAAAATGGCTATGGAAAATTTCAAGGATGGTTTCTGAGGTTTTGTAGAATTGCTAGTATGAGTCTGTTGTCCAAAATGTTAAATCAGAGAAGTTGTGTTACAGATGATTCACATCTTCAGAGAAAACATATCATGGGCCAAAGTCATGCTTGGCGTAACTCCAATAAATTTAATGGAGCTACATGAGGGATTGATTTTTGTTACTCTTGGATAAAACTATTCAGTTACATTACATTTTAGCTCAAAAATAATAAATGGAGAAGGGTAGCATTATGGCTTGGTGCCTTGGAGCCCTCAGGCCTGATTCCTCAAGGACATCATGAGCTCATTTGTAAGATTTGTTCATAGATATTAAATGAATGGACTTCAACCTACTCTCCTGAAAATGACAGTGCAGTGGAACTCTCCACTCTATGTTCCTCTTCCCTCAGTGATGACCAGCTTGAGACACTGATCCCCACTATGGGAAGGAGTTCCAAAACATATCTGCTTCTTTTGGGAAGGGGGATGCACTTACTACAGGAAGTGATAGAACAGCCGAATGAGACATACAGATTCCGAGTGCTGTTTGCTGTAGGGTACGGAGATCACCCATCATTAGCTTGCACAGTGTTAGATATAAACAAATGAGAAACTTCAGCTTTTCACCAGAGCAAACACTTTGAAAATGGGTCATGAAAAGTAATTATCTTTTAGCACTAAGGACCTTTTCCTCCCACAGCCATACTTTCAGAAATCCACCCAGTGGGATTAATCACTTCTTAGATGGCTCTTCCCAGGTGAAAGGTTCCAGTCTGTGTGGCAAAACAATTTGAAGATGCTTTACATAAAGTGGTTGCCCTGATCGACACTGGCTAGTTAAGGCCCAACATCACATGACCAGCGGGGGTTGGCACCTGAAGAACAAAGTCCAGGGAATTTTCTTTCTAAATCTCATCAGGTGGTAATTACCCTGTGTTCAGAAATGTGAAAATTTTAAACAGACATAATTGTTTCATTCCCCTCCTCAGCCTCCACCTAAGGATAGCAGATGTTCAAATTACATGCTTCAATAATAAAAACTTAAAAAATTACTTCTTTCTCTCTTTTTAATCTTCCATGTAGTCACTGACAGGACAAGGAAAAATTATTGCATTTATGTATCTGATATAAAATAGGAGATAATGAGGGGTTTTGATAAGGCAAAACTCACTGCAGCCTTTGATCAGCCTGTGGCTGGACAAATCCAAAACATTTACAGCAGTCCTTAGCATGTCAGACGTCCTTGCTCTAGTGGAGCAGGGACTTTTAATCTTTGGGTTTTTTTCCTCACCATTCACAAGCCCACCCAGGCAGCATGTAATTCATCCAGACAGGAAATATTCCATTGTGTGGGCCAGATTACTTGGAAATTACTTACTTGTACCTGAGTTCAAAGCTTCTGGCAGAGATCTATGGTACATTCTAGTCTGTAGTCATTCTTGCCTCAGACTTCTGTGTTCCATGCAAATAAGCTGCTAAAGCAAATCGTATGAAAGTTCAGTGGCTTCAAACTATCTTGGATTTAAAAGTTTCATCTGGGATTTATGAAAAGAAAACAGAGAATAAATCTTTTACAGGGAGAAACCCTGCACAAAAAAGCTACAGTTCATGCAATTGCCAACCCAGAGGAGAAAGTTTATTTTCCCCCTAGGCTGTAAAATGATTTGAAGTCCATATCTTAACTTACCCCATAATTATGTGTATATAATATTACACCACTTTCCTGGCGATCTTCTTCCTGATTTATTCAGAATTATAGAGTGTGGCAGTTCAGCACAGGTGGAGGAAATAAAATAAACACCACCTTCCATGCAGTTTCTCTGTCTTGCTATTAATGTATGCAATGAAGCCATCTGTGAGAAATCTACATCATACCTGGCTACAAAGAGGAAATTATTTTCCCATTGCATGAAACTATTTGAGATCACTCTCATCTGATAATATTTTCCATCATGGTCATAAAAAAGATCCCTTGAAAGGGAATGCAACAGAAAGGTAAGAATAGTAAAAGATAAAAGTCTTCTGCATCCCTCAGTGACCCAAGGAATGGATGGGCAACCCAAAGCTTGTGGGATTACATCAAGTTGCTTGCACAATTCTCTGGGAAACAGCAAAGGCAAGACTCTCAAAGGTTCTTAGTGTTCCTAGGTTATTAGTGGTTTTCTGCATCACTAAACATATCACAAAGCACTTAGACAACACTCTCAGTCACTTGATGGGATCCTTGTGGCTATCCAGTACAGGCCCAGAAGTTGGACTTTGATGATCCATGTGGGTCCCTTACAAATTAGGATATCCTGTGGTTCTGTATATTCAGATGTAATATTTTGAACCCAACAGACTGAGAAAAATTTTGCAGTCTTTTGGCAGGCTCATTGGTTAACAAAAAAGATAGCATCATCTACACTAAAGTTGTTTTCCTCTTAGTAATTTCCTGAGCTATCTAGTTTATAGACATATCTTCAGCAACCTGAGTTTATGTACCCACAGAAGTGTTCTAAAGACTTCCTTTTCTTCCTTCTAGATGATTTTGAGTATTTTTTAACAACTCCTAAGATGTCTGTAGAAAACCACTGATACACTTTGCAAGATATTACACAGCATGGACTAACCCTTCTGTAGGGATCATTAAAGTTGCATGACTTCACATTAGAGATCACCATCAGGCAAAAGATTAGTACCAGGAAATGGTAGACAATAGCAGAGGACAAATACAGAGCTCCTCCCTGTATCCCTGTTTCCAATTTCCAGCTTTATTTGGCAAAGCAGTTTCAAAGGAGCTGAGGTCAAGCTGAAATTGGAGGGCCCATGACTAAACCACAGGAACAAAAAATGCTTCTTCACTACTTTTTGGGCTGGTATACAGTAAGTAAACACCCAACATTAAGAAGGGCAGCTGATAGAAGGGGAAGCTGCTGCACACATGATGAAAGTCTTTATTTTGAGTGTCTTGCAAACTTTTCAAGGCAGAAACAGTATCCTCTCTGAAAAGCTATTATAGGCTCACCAGAGAGGAATGTCTGTCTAGGGAGAGACAGATAAATGTCTAGGTTCAGACAGATGAGATGGTGTCATAAGGGTTTGTGTAAATAATCAAAACTATTGCAAACAAGCACAGTTGTGTGGAAAAGCAAGCAAAAACTCTATTGGCATTATTATTGGAACCAATATAAAAATAGGAGAGTTCCAGTTGAAATGTGGGCACATTGTACTCTAAACATTAAGTAAGAAGCTACCTGTTTCTCAGAGGATTTGTGATTCAAAGCTATAAGACAGATTATGCAGAGGGAGGTAGAACAGTAGCAGATGGAGTGAGTTAACTGGCTTCACACTCCAAATCCATGCTGGATTTGGAAACTGATTACTCTCAAGTCCAAAAGTAATGCCAAGGCACTCTACTACACTGCCTTTCATACTGATACTGAAAGTTGAATAGGAGATAAATACTGTGCTGGCACTTACTTTGGTTACTGACAATTGTTTTACTATCAGCTGGTGACAAGAAAATTCACTATGCTTCAGGAACTGAACTCGAGTTTACATTTCACCTGAATTCTCCTGCATGTCAAGAAATCACCCCTTGCAAGATGGATGCCGTGGAGCATGCTGGGAGTTGTAGTTTATGCAAAAGCCATGAAAAAGGCTACCCAACCATGCATGCCCAGGAGATGGACTTTAAACCCATAGGCTAGGTTACTACGCATCTATGCCTATGTAACTGCCCCCTTCCCTGGATATAAAAGGTGCATGTGCATTTGAATAAATGATTCACTTATCTGTCTCTCTAGAGGTGTGGGTCTGTGTGTCTCAACTCACATGAGAATATGAAAGCAACAAAACTTGGGCATCTAAATACCTCAAAGTCTGGAAAACAAAATCACCATTTCCACCTTTAAGAGATAGTTTTAAAGTCTTCGTAAGAATCTGCTGTCTTCGAAACCACTTCTTAATCAACTACCTGACAATTTTAATTAGACAAAAACACTTGGAAAATGACAAGACTTTTTCCTGTTGGAATGTTTGGGAATGGCTTCAAACCAAAAGAGAGTAGGTTTAGATTAGGTATTATTATGAAGAAATTCCTTACTGTGAGCCTGGTGAGGCACTGGCACAGGTTGCCTAGAGAAGCTGTGGCTGCCCATTCCTGTAAGTATTCAAGCCTAGGTTAGATGGGACTTGGAGCAACCTGGTCTAGTGGAAGATGTCCCTGCCCATGGCAGAGGGGTTGGTCCTTTCCAACCCAAATCACTCTATGATTCTGTGAATGACTTAGAGGACTTGTATGCAAAAATATGGACCAAACAAGATGTTTGAGAAACAGAGGGCTGTGGGATCTGCCATTTAGAAATTATTTAGTTTACTGTGGGGAAATAAAAAGCACAAACATCCTTTCCACTGTTTCTTGAAAAAAAAAAAAGGAATGAGGATCAGTAATTTAGTTAATCAAAGTTTTCAAAACAGCTGACCAGCATTTTCTAGAAACACATTCAGAAACCAAAATTGCTCTGACTGGCAAAAAGTTCTTCATGGGAGATTACAGTAAATACAATAATAAATGTTTGTTACCAGATGAGACCATATAGTTCTTGAAGAAAAACACAGTGGAAAAATATCTCATATTAACAACTCCTAGATGCATAAGATGTCAAACACCAGCAGATTTTCAATAGTCTGCTTTCTAAGTCATAGTTTCTGCATCAGAATTCTTTATCCTGATTTTGGAAGATTACCTTCTATTTTTATTCACTGGTCTATTCTCACTCACTTGTGGTAGCTGTGAAAAAAGGTGAAACTTTTGACCTAATCCTTCTGTCTAGTAGATTTGAACTTGTGCCTATTTACGCATAGTGATTGTTTAGATAAAACTTGGTAGAAAGAAGCAGTTAATGGTCTCTTTCAACATTAGATCTTACTTCTAGGACAGAACAGAACAATGCCTCCTGTTATATTACACATGCTTTCTCGCAGACTGTGTATTATCTTTTCCCCTTAACCTTCTCTGCTTCCAATTTTGACACAGTTTGGATTCTTTTCCATTACAAATTTGACAAAAGAAGGAAAAAAGTGTTTCATTCAAATAATGAAACTGAATTGCATTATGGTCACACTTCTAAGTCTATTCTCTGCATAGATCCATGCATTCTGCATTCCTGTTGTCACACACAGGAAGAACACTGTCTCAGAGCTGTGGCACAAGTAGACCAGTGAACTATGCTCCTCAGCCACTTGTAAACCTCTTAAGTGCTCTTGAGATAGAAAAGGACAAACCGTTTGGGAAATAAGCATGTCACAGGAGTCAGATGAGAGATGAACAGATAAGAGAGAAACCCCAGCAATATTTCCTTTTCAAAGATTTTCTCTAAGGAACTAGATGGGGTCATGAGGATCTGTATTGAGAATCTACCTCATCTGGCAACCTCTGATGTGCTTTTGATAAGTAAATATAAACTCTGGGTTTCTGCCATGTGATCTGTAAAAGGGGAATTCTAACATTGATGGCCACTATTTTCTGTTAAAAAATAAATCAGCAAAAATCCAAACCTGTTATTTAAGATTAGTCCAAACAGTGCTCCCATAAATCTCACAATAAAAGCTGAAAGCACAGTCACTCGTGAGGAAAATGAAAGTTAAGCAGAAGGGAAACATTTTCTCAAGGTCACAAAGATAGCAACAGGGAGAGCTAGTGTGTGAACTTGGTCACCATTGGCCAGTCCTGATGATTTCATGGGAAGGAAATGAGGTTGCACATCCACACAGCATAGCTGCCTGTGATACATGGGAAGGAGACTCTATTTTACCTCCAGGAGCTGTTATTGCAAAGTTTCTCCATAGTGGACTCTTACACTCTTTGACATGAGCAAGGATTTGAAGTCACAGTCTTGACCTCAGAGTTGTCTAAATACAAATTACTCAAATCCCAAGAAAAGGTCAGAGACTCTTACTCACAGGTGTTGTTACAAACAAGGTGCTTCATCTGTTCAGTGTTTAAACCAAAAGAAAAAATTCCTTTTGGCTAAAATTTTGCTGAATATTATCAAGGGATTATAAATATTCCACTTTACAATGGTATGTCCAGCTGCTACTTGTTAATTATAAACTTGGGTTTACTGTTTGTTTTGAAAAATATATAATATGAATGAATATTCCCATCGCAAAAGGTTTTGTTGTCAGTTGTCACATAGATTGAGAATATTAACTTCCAAATTTGTATAGCTAGTAAAGTAAATATGAATCTCATATATGCTTACATAGAAGTCTGATGAGAATGTAAAGTTTTTCTTATTGTGGGAAAAGACCAGTCAATCCTAGTGTAAATGAGGAAGGCCACAGTGTCAGTTGGCTAATGTGTAGTAGAAACAAAAATTAAGAACACCTTGTATTGACCTCATTTTCAATCCAAAATACATGAGAAATAGCAAAAGTACACAAAAAAGTCCACTTGCTACACTGTTGGTTAAAACCAGTTCATTTTGATGCAACCATTTCATTCCTCTAATAAGCTAAGTTATACTTTTTATTTTATTACACACTAAAGACATCTGAATTTACTGTAAAAAATCCACCTTAGTATTTCCTTTTGCATTTAGTTCCTTCTTTGATTCATTTTTGCGGAGAAGAAGACTAATGGGAAGGAGAGAAACAAATACAAATGGTCTTTAAAAGAGACTGTTCTGATTATGGATGTGCTTGTGGCTAAGGCACTTGACTGAAACAGTTTCTTGTTCAGTTCTTGGCTCTGCTACATACCTCTTGCATGAAATTGAACAGGTTACAGGATCTACCTCAGTTTCTTCATCTGAAAAACGGAGGTAATCTTTATTTTGCTACAATTTTGTCAGGATAGCTTCACTTACAGTTGAAGGCATCACATGTACTTAGACGAAAAGCAGTATCCCTAATCTCACCACTGTGGGGAATATGCCTATTCTCTATAATGTTTATGTTAAGTTTTTAACAAGTTGTTCTCAAATCTCTTTAAGTTTTGTGCTGATTCTGGACAGCCCATCTAATATGGAAACGGAAACACACTGTTTGTTTCATGACTTTTAATCAGACAGTGCCACCAGCAAGCTTGCAGCAAGCGTGGGTAGTGCCCTTCCCAAATCTTCATTCGCGAAGCCTAGCCATGATCTGATGATGAATCAGACAGTAGACAGAAACAACATATAGCAATAAGGTAAGAATCAGAATTTTTCTGGCAAATATTTGAAATAAACCTGCATTGAGAAAATACACCCATTTGCAACCAGATGGCAAACAAAAACAAGTAATGAGTATTACCTCAGCAAAACCATTCCTGTCTTCAGCAGCAGTCCAGCTGTGTTGCGTATAGCTGCAGGAGATCTCAGGGCTGAGCTCCAGCTCTGGGATTATTGATGCTGTCCTATCCTGAGAAATATACTCCTGATAAGAAAAAGTTTCTCTGCCTCTAACAGATCTCTTCATTCTTTTGAAAGCTCATAGTATACTCAGTGTCAGCCACTCAGGCCCACTTCATATGCAGTGCTAAACAGGTTCAGGGACTGACTGTGCTCTCAGAAATGAACACAGTTTCAGAAAAATTAAAATTCAGTGATAGCAAACAAATGAAGTAATGAGATTGAATCAGTTCTAAATTAATACCCTGCCACTGGGATGTTATGAACAGGTAGCAAAACCACATGGTACTTCACAGGAATTTTATAAGCAAAGTTCCTGTGAATGTCAGATTCTTCTGTCTAAATAAGGTCTCCTGATTCGCCTCCTTTTAAGTACAGTAGGCCTTTCAGATTTGAAACTGCTTTGGCCAAAATTCTCATAATTTCACTTTTAATTTTATGTAGGTACATCAAAATATGTTTGCATAAATATCTTTCTTTTTTCATCTTGTATTTAGAAATATTTCAAAGCTGCATATACATAGCCTGGCTTTCATTTGTTTAACCACATTGCACATTTTAGTCCAGGACACCTGCAAGTTAATAGCTGCCTAGACAGCCAATTCTTAGACTGATTGGAATTTCCTTTAAGACAGCAATCCAAGTGCCCTGGCCTTCTCCTGCCTCTGAAACACATGCTGAGCTTGAAAAAAACCCCTGTAAATGGACTGAAAAGAAACGGTAGAATGCTCATTCCTCTGCCCCCTCCTCAGTGCTCTGCTTCATGGTGTTGTGGTAAAGGGCAGTAAGGCAGCCTGAGAAATTCCTCTGAAAAAAAGCTAACATGAGCCTCATAGCATGGTCTTTACCAGGAAAGGCCATTGAGGACTGCACTGGTGTGAGAGAATTCCCAGAGCCCTAATTTATTGCAAGGACTAGTGCAGCTTACTCTTGAGATTTGGCAACAGGAGGACCTGTAAGCATTAGAAATACTTGGTGTCTTTTTTTTTTTTTGTATTAAAGGACTTAAGTATGGCAAGTGACATCTGATATCTGTCATGTAGACAGGAGAATATCCAGTCATTTTCAATTATTTCACCTGGCCTAGCACTGCCACATTTCTGTCAACAATATTATGAAACACAAGAAGCTCTATTAAAAATCTTTTCAGGCATCAGATGGATGACCTTCACTGTTGGCAGGAAGTTCTCTAAAATTCACAAATCTTAACTGAAAATGCACTGTTCAGTTTTCTTTAAAACTGCCAATTATACAACATTCATTTCCTCTTCCTTTTTGGGAAGTACTTAAATATTCTTATGATTTAAGAAATTCAATCATTGAAATGTTTCAATAATCTCCTTTCCTGAAGATACAGTGTTTTGGTTTAAAACGTTGACAAAATGCCAAGTATAAACCAAAACAATTAAGCTCCCTCCCCTTGATGAGAAAAGGGAGAAAAAAAACCCTCTAAAATTTAAAACAGGTTTATATATCTATACAGAGAAAATTAAAAGAAAACTGCAATATAACACACACCTACACAAGTTAGATATAAAAAATAATTCCTTCACCTCCCCACCCAACAGAAAACTGAACCCTCCGAACACAAATTTCACTATTCTGGCTACAAAATCACCCCAAGAACCCTTCCCAAGAAACACACAGCAAGGAAAAGGGAGAGAATAACAATAAAATATTTACTTCTCTGAACTAAACCAAAATGTGACGTAGCGGTAGCAGCAGCAAAGCCCAGCACAGCAGAACAGCAGCCGTGTCCTGTCTCTACCTCAGCCATGATGGCAATTGAGCTAAGCACCTCCCTACACTGTATTTATACTGAGATGATGTCAGAATATGGTATGGAATACCATTGGCCTGTAGAAGTCAGTTGTCAGCTGGCCTGACCGAGCTTGAGTCAGCTGATAATCTAAGGCCTGCTCTTAAATCAAAGCCAAAAATTAGGCCTAACTAAACCCAGGACATACAGAAAAGACTGTGTAGTCTGCAATCTTGCTTTTATACAGTGAGGCCCAGATCTAAGTATCTGTCCCTGTACTCTAGGACTTTTGAACAGTTTACCTTTCAAAAGCATGAAATTCAGCTAAACTTTTCACTTTCAGTTTATCATAATACTGGCTATTATTTCTTCTAGCAGGTCAAAAATCACATCATGCCAGTTGTTTTGCCAATTTTTTACTCTCATTTTTAAGCTTTCTACATCAGTTAAGGCTGCTTATGACTCAGTTCTCAGCTTTCAAGAAACAAAAATTCTAGACAAGATATAGGAAAGCAAATGCCAGATACATTGTTAGGTGTCCCGTTTCTTAGTGAAGAAGGTGATTATATTCTTGTAGAGTTTTTAGATAGATAAAGAAAAAAGATAGCTCTTCTGGTAGACATTAAATTTCTTCAGGATTAATTTCTTCCTGCATTAGGGTAATGACTACCTTTCCCTTTTTTCCTTTCAGATCTAATCAGAAATAACATATTTTATTAAGAAAGATTCAAATAAAACAATTTTATTAGATAATGCAGCTTTGACTTTTCTCTACATGACTGTTAATTTTTTGCTCCAATATAATGCTTTGGCTACAGAAAGCTTTTAACAGAGTATCCCATAAACTTTATCTTTTCTAAAGATTAGCTACTTTTGGAAGTTCATTTTTGAGCTAATTTTAAAATAGAGTTTAATAGTATAGTGCTGAAAGGTAATACATTTTATGTACAAACATGTTTTATGGATTGTTTGTTAGAGAGGGCTGCAAAATATGATTATAAAAATAACTAAACAGAACACTGTAGATTACTACCTTGACATTAGTATGTAAGAATTTTCTCCCATAATTCTAACACACATGTTGCAGAAAAAAATTTAAAGATGACCCATAAAGATAACAAAATAAGAATTTTTCTGGTAGATGGGAGAACTGTTGTGTGTGGGAAAGAAGCACAAGAGAAAAGCAGATCTTTTTCTCTTAAGTAATTATAATTAATTTTTTCTCTTTGTTGTCGTTTTGGGATGTTAAAGGAAAAATTCTCTCCCTGACACTAATTCCCCATGCCATTAGTTAACAAAAGAAGTAGTCAACTGCTACCAATTCCTGATTGGTCATTTTGGGTGGGGAGCAGACTGGGGGGAGGTGTGGCAGGGAATGGGTTTGCACTGTCTCTTTTGTTTTGGGGAACATCAAAGCTCTGGCTGAACGCTGCAGCTGTGTGTGCTGCTGTGGGAGAGAAGCCATTCTCCTGCTCATTGCTGCTGCTGTTGAGTAAGCTGGTTTTTTTCTTTCTTGACACTACTATTCTCCTGGTTTGGCATTGCGGCCCTGGTCGCCGCCCCAGCTTCATCATCG
>JAOXXN010000001.1:118090404-118100792 GCA_026770055.1 Myrmophylax atrothorax | reverse complement strand
ACAGAGAATGGAGGTTTTCCTTGCCCCTCCTTTTGTTATTAATGTATTTATAGAAGGACTTTTTGTTATCCCTAACACAATTGGCCAAATTAACTTCAAATTGCACTTTTCTTTCCATGATTTTTTTTTTCTGCAAGACTAGGTAAATCTCACAGTTTCCTATGCTGAGCATTTTGCTATTCTAGTTAGAACTATTGTTGGAGACATAAGTGGAACAAACCCCAGGTTTTATGTTACTTCATTCATGATGCTTGTATTTCACAACCATGTTTTGATTCAGTAAATCAGGAGGTATTCTGCTGGAAAAACCCTGAGGATATAGAAATTGGAGTAATCTTTCCTGCTCTGAATTAATAACTCTTCCTTCCAGTTTTCCTGAAAATGATATTCTGTTCTTCCCCTAATTACTCAGAGCAAGCCACATCCTCTCACCAACATGAGGATGTAATGCCACAAGACATGTGTTCTTAAGAGCATGGTGAAAGCGCTTAGGGTAATTCAATCCCTGATCCAAATTTAATCTTGACCACCTCAAATACATTCAGAGATTATGATAATGCAACCATGAAAGCAGATAAGTGACTGTATGCTGCCTGCCAGTAAATTAGGTATTTGCCTGCAACAAATAGGTTTGCTAGAATACAAATGTTGAATTATTATTTCTTCATATAAATGAAATAGAGTGCCCTGAATATTTGAAAGGAAAAATCCTAATAGACTAATAGATAACCTAGTCTTGAAGAACATAAGCAAATAGCATCCACATTAATCTCAACAGCTGTCAGACTTAGCTGTCTGGGGATTCAATGCCACTGCCTCCATCTGGCCATGATGAAAAAATGTCATATCCCATGCAAACTGTGTTATGTAACAGTGAGGAATATATCCTCTTCCTTCTCTATTAAAATAATACAAGAAATCATTACATGGAATATTTTCCATGTAGCAGAATGAAAAAAAATAATAAACAAAGTCCCAAGTTCACACCACACTTGTTGAATGACATCTCTATGACTGCTCAGGTTTAATATCACAAGCATGGGCCAAGAATGCAAATATCTTGTGACAAAGGACTCAGAAGTGGAGACAAAGATCCAGGTGATATTTATATGTTGCCTTCTGAGAATCTTGAAGAAAGAAAGCAAAATGAAGAGAAAGGGAAAAACAGTACCTCTGGTTGACCAGAGAAGTTGTGGCTGCCCCAACACTGGAAGTGTTTAAGGCTAGGTTGGATGAAGTTCTGAGCAACCTGGTCTAGTGGAACATTATAAACTAGATATTCATTAAAGTTCATTCCAACTCAAATGATTCTATGAGTCTATGATTTAAGTTTTGCATTCAATTCAAGAGTGACCCTGTTCCTTATTCTTTCTTCTCAAGACAGATGACATTTTAACATGGATTAGTAAGGTAACTTTCACTTTCTTTCTTGCTAAATGCACACCTATACAAACAACTCTTTCTTCTCTGGGGACACCCACTTGTCATTGGGGAGAAGAGTGCATGCACTCATGAGGTTGTGTGCTATGCTGGCGGTGGTTTGTGCCTCCAGTAGGGTGTCCCATGCCAGACAGGTCTCAGCTGAAGGGTCAGATAAAGTGTGTCCACGGGCAGGATGGGCTTGCTAGCCCCCTGGCAACCATTTCAGGAGAAGGACAACTCTAACTCCAAACCAGGGCAGATGGAGCTCGCTTAGCCCTGTAAGGCTATCCATCTAAGAGAAGGATACTCTACTTAAACGTACATCCTGAGGACTTCACTGTCACCGTCCAAGCTCGCTAGGCCATGGCAGATGAACCTTAGGAGTAAGGGGTGAGGGCAGTTCTGTGCATGCTGTGCCTTGCCTAAAAAATCCATTGTGCAGGCTCCAACAAACACTTCTTTATAGAAATGCATTTTCCCCTCTTTTCCACAGCTATTGTAAGTCATAGTCTATACAACAGAAGTACATTTTTTAAAAAAGGAAATTTTATACGTCCAAAGAATAAATGTTATTGATGTACCTGAAGTAACTCCATGTTAAAATATGTTTTCTAAACTCATATATGTGACTTACTGCCACATATCTACTCTGCATCTTTGGTCTGCTGGCATGGAAGCAACATGGCCTTGCATCGGTCACGAACAGAGCACAAGGGTAACAGGACTGAACCTGGTTAGCTCTGCCAAGGCATGAGCCACTTGACACTGCAGACAAGAACAGAGTATGATAAGCTTTGGCACAGGCTGTGCATCAGTCATGGTCAGTACTGAAGCTGATGGACACGTGAGCTATGGTACCACCAGGGGTTGAACAGACTGGAAGGCAGTGCCAACATCTGATTGATGGTGCTAAAGACCACAGGGTGGGACATGGGCCAGACACACAACTGCAGAGCTGAGCTGCTGCCCCAGCCAACCACTCAGAGTGGCAGGAGCAAGCACTGTGCTGCTGCTGGACCTGCCATCCTGTTCATGACAAAAACCCACATGTGAAGGAGCAGAAAAAGACTTGGTGACTCTTCCAGCAGCTCTCTAGTTCTACTGGTTTAAAAATTGTACCTGAAAGACTACAATATAGAGATGATAATCCTTTTACTACCTAGGATAATAAGGTGTTACTATGTAATAGAAATAATAATACTCTTACTGCCTCTTCCCAAATATACCAGTGAAATAGCCTAGAAATATTAACTACTACAAACTGTAGCCACTGGGAATAGTTGTACAAGTCATTGATGAAAAGCATTAGTACACTTTTAAAAGTACACATTAGTGCATATACTACATATTTAATTCCACGAGTAAAATTTTTTTAAAAAAAAGGTTTTTTTAGGCCACCAGTCAACTGTGAGGCAACTTAGAAAGCTCTGGCATAGCAGAATGCACATTGGGACTAACTTCCTTTTAAAATCTTTACTAACAAAAGCAAAACAGAACATAAAATTGCCTGAGTGTATCAAAGAATTTTTTTCCACTGCAGGGGGAAAAAAACCCAAAAAACAACAGCATAAACCCCAAACAAAACAAGAAACCAACCAACCAAAACAAGACAAAGAAAACTCAACAACAAACCCCAAACAAGGGGAGGAGCTGATGTGAGTTGAATAAGAAAGACTGTGAATGATGAAGGAGTGTGTGGCAGCTGGGGGAAAAGCTGCCTCCCTTAACTTCTCATTTCCAAAATGTATTTATATCTTTCTAAAACAGGCCAGAGCTTTAGCATTCCTCCCCAGCTTGGGAGTTTGGGGTAAGGTTTTTTTCCCCCCAAGTATAAGAGAAAGGTGGTTGGATAAGCTGGATGCCTTTGAAACACATTCCACTATCGTTGTTTTTCCACTCTATTTGCTATCTG
Organism: Myrmophylax atrothorax; assembly: GCA_026770055.1. Classification (NCBI taxonomy): domain Eukaryota; kingdom Metazoa; phylum Chordata; class Aves; order Passeriformes; family Thamnophilidae; genus Myrmophylax; species Myrmophylax atrothorax. The sequence continues at coordinate 118,097,458 of JAOXXN010000001.1, read as the reverse complement.
GGAATACATAAAAAAGGCAAACATAGCTTTGACTTGTCAAGCTATGCACAGTACTGAAGGATAAAGTAGTTAATATAGCGGTTAAGGGAGAAGACAACATTTGTGGGCATATTTTATAGTGCAAAGGCTGGTGGTGAGGATAAATACCATTTGTTTTATTTCAAACACCAAGCTCAGGAGTTTGGAAATAGACGAACTCAGGAAAGGTAAACGTGCATTAAGCCAAATCCCCCCTGGTATTAAGTGGTCCCTCTCACCTAGATAGATGCAACAAAGTGGGGTTTTTCAACGGTCCGTGGGTGCCACCTGGTGCCCATCTCCCTGCTGCCAAAGTCACCGTGTCTAATCCCTTCATTCCAGCGCCCTCTCTGAACGCTTTTCAGAACTTTTTTTTTCCTCTGAACTTTTCAGAACCAACACAGAGTATTAACTTGAAAGTACTCTGCTAAGCAGTGCCAGGGAAGAAAATCTACTCCAGGGTTCAATGTATTAGAATTGCCATCTCATAGGAAAAATTATCCAAATACTTCACATTTAAGGAATCTTGAGCTCCACAGGTAGTTTACCTCACTAACTGCTGCCACAGAAACATATGCAAAACTACAGCTGTCGTAGCTCAGATGTCAAACAGGTCTTCATGTAAGGAAAGACTCAACATGAAGTTATAAAAGTGCTTTCAGAATAAGACAGTAAAAACTCAAATGACTCTGAAAGAATTGCAGGGTTCCTGAGATCCAAACCATATTTTCTGTAAGTTTACCTAGAAAAACCTCCATCATCTATGCCAGTATTATCTTGCAAAGGCAGAAAAAAATCTGCTGATACTATTTCTGTTTACTGTCTGTTTTAGAGTATCACCAGACTACCATACTACATCAAAGTTTGACTAATGGTCTTAACACAATCTTATGATTGTGGATTTTGGCAGTGTGTCAGTGCTTCTGTCCACCCTCTGAGAGCACTTTCCCTCTGGGGATGTAGAGCAGCACGGACATTCATAGCTAAAGATTAGGGTTTGCACCCACATTCCCCAGCCAGGGACTCCAGGCATAACTTCCCTTCAGCCACTATGCTGCTTCCTCTTGCATCCCTCCTGCTGCCTCTTCTCTGATGCCAGAAGCAGCAAAATCTTCTGCTGCGTGCACAGGGGAGCAGGGAATCAGCAATAGCAAGGCAGGAGTGGGAGATGGGGACTAAAGAAGCTAAGGATTGTGGGAACATCCAAGAAATAATCACATACACAATCTGCTTCCAGGAAGCACATGAGACAGGATTTGAGTCTGTATTAGACTCAAATCCCTTGTGCTAAACCTTGGAGAAATTAAGGGTCATGTGCTGTTCAGGTCCCTGCTCAAATCATAACATTTGAAGAAGGTCAAATCAGACCTGGATTTATCAGCTGTGTAAATCTTTAGAGCAAAGTCATTTGTCATTAGGAGGTGTTGCATAATATACATATATATCTATATAAAGCAAATTAAACAAATGCTGGGAGCTTAGCAGCATGATAATTACCAAGTAATATTGCATTACAGTAGCCTAAGATTTAGCTTTACATATGGATCTCAATTTTAGATTTTTAGGAATATTCAGAGCTGCTTTCCATTTTCTATTACATTGTTAACAGCACTCTCTGATCTATTTTAGCCCAGCAATATGGACAAAATACACTAAAATAATGAAGAAAAATAGCTGAAAAGAAATGGAAAAAATAACTTTTCCTCTTTCTGCACTAAAGTTAGTATTTGTTTGGAGAGTCTATAACAAATCTACCTAAAGATTAGTTTTAAAATGTAAATAGTATCATTCCATTCTGGTTTACAGCTTTTTCTTGATAATGTCTCTAAGGACAAATACAATTCCCTCTCACCTTTCTTTTATTTGGCCTGACCTCTAATACCTTTTCCTAGGGCTCCTCCTGTAAAGATGCTATTGCATGAAGTCAATTAGGAAATGCATTTGCTATTTATTATGCGTTAAAGAAAGAATTTGAAAGGAGTATTTTTATAGGGTACCCTGCATGGTGTCAGAATTCTAAACTCAAGAGAAGGACCTTAAACAACCTATGAAAAAAATTAAACTAAAATAAAGCTGCCTTCCTCTTTCCCCAGGAGCACTGAAACATGTGTGTTGCTCTAGAGTTTTATTTCTGAATGCTATAGCCTAAGCCTTTCATTTTCTCTAACATGAGAGAGAAGGTAAGAAAGTGTTGGAACTATATGAAGAGGACAATAAAATTCTCATAAAACAGAAAGAGGCAAAAAAACACGGGAAGTGAAGGAAGATCCCAGTGAGGAGAAGATAAAGTAGCAATGACTCAAGTTTCCTTTAAAGAAAAAAAAAAAACAAAACAAAGAGAGAGAAATGGAACAGCTGAGAGCAGATACAGTGAGAAAGAGGGGGGATAGATTTTCATACAGCCTAATTTCATGTTATTTGAGTTGACCTATTTCATTCAATTTCCCTTTTAAGGAAAGTTTGGATTCTGCGGAAAGCAAGGGAACACAATTCCACATTCTGCCAGGAACCTGCTTTGTGTTTCTGATCATAGATCTCTTCTTCTTTGCCTCTGCTTACCTTTTCATCATTTTCTTGGCTTTGGTCTGGGCCTCAAAGAGCTGGAAGAGTAATCAGTGTCTTCAATACCAAACTGAGAAATGCAGGGAGGAGAGAAAAGGGGAAATTACTCTGGATTATGTGCAACTTTTTTATATTATTTATTTTATTACCTTTTTTCCCTAACCAATACAAAGAGCCAGGAAGAAAAATCATCTCATACAAAAAAATTGACTCAGCATAAGACATTTTGTTCAAGGTTTTTAAGAAAACTATAAGAAATGAGCAGCAGCCCTGCAGCTGACATTTTCCCCAACACTCACGTACTAGAGCACTCACATAGCAGTACTAAGTCCAAGCCCCTCTTCTGCCTAAGAGCACCAGCAACATCTCAGATATGCACATACCCCACCACACTACAGAGCTCTTCTTCTCTGCTTTTCACCAGTAAAGAATCACATAATAGACCTGGGATTGTTCCAGTTACAAGGTCTTTAGGAGGAAATCACTAGCCCCACCCATTTCCAATCAGCATGGGAAAAGTTTATACCACAAGTCACTGCCCTGACTCTGAGGAGAGTAGAGTTACAGCTGGGTATTCCACCTCACAGGTGAGCATCTTACCCCATTACCACAGGCTGGAGAGTTTTCCAAGGACGCTCTGTGGCTGCCTCCACCTTTGAGAACCTCTTAACTAGCACTTGGCCTGAAGGAAAGTGACTCCTCAACTTAATGGCAAGGGCATTCAGCTTTCAGCCTCTGTTTTGTTATGTTTAGAAAATGGAAAACCAAGTCTTATTACAGCCATGTGGCATAGCCTGGTAATTGGGGCACTTCCTAAGACTGTGGGAGAAGAGGGAATTCATCCTGACTTCACACAGTTTAGGTAAAGCACTTTCAAATAACAAAGATATAGCTGCACCAGGACACATCAGGTACTGAACTTCTGGAGTACACCCTCTATGCTAAAGAATAAATATGAGAGTACAGGACAAGCATTTAGCTCAAGCTCTGATGCTTTCAGGGAGGGTTAATTAAAGAATTCTCATTAAAATCTATATTCATGGTGCAACCTTTACTTACACCAGCAAAACCAACCAGCCAAAATAAAACAAAATGAAAATTCTCCACACAAAAATCAGTATCACAACAGTGAACTGGACAATTTACACAAGACATGAGCACAAGCATCCCACAACTCTGTTGCCTGACACTACCCATTTTTGACTGTTTGGAAACAAATGTGTATCCATAACCAAGAGCTTGCATGCCCTCAAGCTCCTTTCCACCTGTGTGCTCCCCTTCTACTGTGAATGTTTTGTTGTGCTGAGAAGCTACTACCCTACAGCAGAGTATACTGTGGAAAAAATAACAAGTGAACAGGTAACAAGTGCAAAGGTGCATTTACAGAACAATATTTCTGACTCACTAACAACACAGAGTTAGCTTCCAAGCTTGGCATAGCACCTTCTTAAAATGTGAGAAAAAGAAAACTAATTTGATGTCTTTTGTGAGACATTCAACAACAACCTTTACCAAAATACATGTTTGAGTGACTCAATCAGACAAAGTAAGTAAGCAGAAGGCCAGTTACCTGTAGTGATTTTCAGACATGTTCAGGACAAAATTGTTTTATTCACACAGTCACTTCATGCAAAGCAGATCTTTCTTTATATGCTCACTGCCTGAGTAAGCAATGATGGTGACAATCCCTGTATCTAAGAAGACATGTTAATACATGGTGAGCTTAACTTCCTCAGTCTCCAACTATAAATAAGTTGCATGATCATCCTCTTTTGCAGCATGACAGGTTTCTCTGGAAACAAAGGGAGAAGCAAAGCTTTTTTATGTTGGGTCTGATTTTTTTCCCCTCAACATTATTGCTGTTCTAATATAGATATCACAGAAAAGCAGTCTGCACTCTATTCTTTGAGACTCAGCAGATGTCTTTAAAACACTTAGTCTATTAAAACTTATAAAGCATGATTAATGACCTGAAAGCTGCTGATCTGAGGTGAAAGACTCAGCAGAATTTGCCCAATAGCCTTTGCAGATTTATGTACCCTTCATTGGAAACCAGAACCAACAGTGTAATTATTTCTCTAAAGCTCAGACACGATGCTCAAAAACCTCTCCAAAACACTAAAAAGCAATTCAACAAGAAAAGGGGAAGTGCTCTGCAGCTCCAGAGTGCAAAGTTCTGTTTGCTTCTTCATTTTCTCCCCATAACCATACACCAAGAAATTTTCTTATTTGTTTATTTTCATAAGGTTCCATTAACATTTTACCTGATTTAAAGAACTTTTTATTCCTATCAAAAATAAATTAATTTTTTGTAGAGTTTTCACTTTAGCCAAGGGCATGAGTTAGTGAGTTTTGTGAAGGACCTTCCCCATTTAAAAAACAGCACCCTGCAGTGCTAATTTGTGTGATGAAAATACCACTTTGTTCAGCGTAAAAATAAAGGTCAGACAAAAAAAATACATCCATTTTGTATTTGGTTTTGGATGTGTAAGTAAAGGGGAGTGCTTTAGAGATAAATATATGCTTCTTAGGGTAAACATCAAGCTCAAAATATTATAAACGTGTGTGTATATATCTATATCTATATCTATATCTATATATATCTATATATAGATATAGATATATATGGAAATATGCAATGTTTTCCCCAGGGGCTTTGAAATTTATAAGACTAACTTCTCAGATGTTTACATCCAATGCACAATCTCAACACTATTAGTACTTGATACTGCACTTGAACTTATGGTTGGTCTTTAGCTGAGAACACATGAGGAGCTGTACATGACTGAGGAGAGAAATTTCTTCCCTTAAAGTTATTGCCATACAGAAGATCAATATCGAGAAAAAGAAATACATGTAAAGGAGATGACATGGGCTATCTGAGGTTGATGGCATTGTCTAAAACACAGATCTCTGCTGCATTTTGTAGCCCAGATCTTCAGCCTTCATAAGGATCTGTTAACTGGTAAAAAAGCAGTCAGCTGAATGAAAAAAAAAATATTATGATAAAAGGTAAAAAATAGAATAATAAAGCAGATATTGTTAAGACAAAATCATTCAGGTTTCTTTAAATTTCTTTAAATTTACCCTCTTTCAGTTAAAAAAATCGCCTCTTTTCCAGTCACTACAGGCTTTGGTAAAAAGTATGTTTTTCTTATAAGGCCATTTTATATAATGAAAGCCTCAATAACTTCTAAGAACCCTTTTTTCTCAAGACTAAATAACAAACTCTCTCGATTTTTCTTGTAGGAGAGGTGTTTCAGCGCTCTGATATTTTTCACATTCACCCTCTGGACCTTCTCTCACAGACCCATGTCTTTCCTGTACTGGGGATGCCAGAGCTGAACACAGTACTCCTGGTCTACATGACAATCCAGGGGTCCAATTTTTCATCCACCAGTTTCCCCAAATCCTCTTCTGCAGGACTGGTTTCAATCCATTCATCCCTCAGTTTATGTTGATGGCCCTATTGCATTTCATGAGGTTCATGCAGACCCACCTCTCCAGATTGTCACAGTCCCTCTGGTGTATCAACTACACCACTCAGCTTGATATCATCCTGAAACTTGCTGAGGATGCACTTGATCCCAGTGTCTATATCACTGATGAGGATATTAATACTGATTCCACTGTGGACTCTTGAGAGACATCACTTGTTACAGGTTTCCACTTGGACATTAAGCTGTTGATTGTAACTCCTTGAACACAGCCATGCGGACAATTTCTATCCATCTAACGTCCATCCATCAAACCCGTATCTTTCCAATTTAGCATCAAAGATGTTGTGGACAACCTTATTGATGTCCAGGTAGTTGACAATTTGTATTACTTAGAGAGCTATAATGTCACTGCTATCCAAACTGAACTATGAAGTTCCCACCAATTTTATGTACAAAGCAAGTTTTCCCAGGTACAGATTAATCAATAAATAAATTGCAAGTAAGAATGGGGGTAAAACATAGAGAAAGGCTTTGTACTTATTTTTTTGTGGGAACCTACTCCCCAGAACTGTTTGAGTCACTTCCAGTTCTCTCACTACATGGACTTTTGCCAGAGGCCACAGCTACTGTGTGGACACTTTTCAGCCTGATAGCAAATCCAGGCATGCAACAAGCCCTGCAGAGAGACTGATTGCTCCTGACCCCATGAAGTCTTTCATGAGGTCATGAAGTCTCTATAGAAATGGTTCCCAGTCAGCAAAACAGGGAAATAATTGAAATGACATAAGAAGCAACCACTGGGTTTACCTCAGGATAAAGGGGGAAAGGAGAAACACATATAATTATGTAAATTCCTTTGTTATGGGTTCACCTAGGTGGGCCTAAATTTAGGTTTTGGGGGCCAGGCTAGGCCTGGAATTGTCAGGTGACTTGAGCTGGGCTGGGCTAGCTGACAGATGACTTCTTCTAACCAATGATGTTGTATTCCATACCATCTGACATCACCTCAAGAAGGAGTAAAAATCCAGTATGTG
>JAOXXN010000001.1:118045507-118061181 GCA_026770055.1 Myrmophylax atrothorax | reverse complement strand
GTGACATGATTATTGTGGAGGAATCCTCTCCTCTGCTTTTTGGTAAACATTTTGGTTTTTCCCTCAAACTAAGACACCACTCTCTAAAGAGAAAAAAACACGTAGAAGAGCAATTCAGGGAAATTCCATTTTGTAGTATGCAAAAGAAAACATCTGTCATGAAACTTGTTTTTTACTTTTACAATTGTATTCTGAACAAGAGTCCAACTTATTTTTATTTGTATGGCCAAAGAATTTGTGGCAGATTTTTTTCTAAGGAATGACCATCAAAATATATTTTTTTAAATTAACTATTCACATGCTTCAATATTTCAAAATTTCCTTAAAATATGAGTAGAGTTTTAGCAAAGGCAGCAGTACCCTCCTGATCATGTCAGCATTATGGAGCAACAAATCAGAGTAATTTAACTATTTAATTTATTTCAGTGGTCCAAGAACTCTGAAGCCTAAAGAGGGAGGACCAAACTGACTGAAACTCTCAGTTATTTCACAGTCCATCATTTTCACAGCAGTATATATTTAATGCGCTTAATACATAACCCCAGATGTTTCTGACACCTGCCCAGCTCCCAAGGACCACTTGTTTCCATTCAAGTTTCTTTAACTCTTAAGGTTTCTTCTAACAGCCTGTTCAATATTGTTACACCTTCAACATGTGTAAAATTGCAATAAAATACACCATAAAATAAACATGACATGTAAAAACAAGTGCTATTATGTCGATACATATAATTACCTATTCCATTCAATTAAACTCTTTTAAAGCTGTCACTGACTTTTCAGCTCATGTCTTGTTTATATGAGATATTCACATCTTTTGAGTCTTGGTGGAAGCAGGAAGCGCCTTGAAAATATATTTGATGCTAGGGTGTGGAGCCCCCTGAATTCTCATACATTTGTAACAACATTTTGGCACAGACCACCTTGCATGAGGACAGCACCTTTCAGGACTGGGACCTCCAGTTACACATTGGCCAATGCACAAGAAATATAAATAGAGTAAAATATAACAGCTTTGTACCTCATGATTATGTTGGGAATAGTGGTTTTACTTGAAAAAGAAAAAATATAAACTATTTTTCTATATTTTATTAACCACCCCTGATAGTATGAATTAATTCAAATAGAATAATGAAATGATCCAGGAAAAACTTACTGAACTGAGCTGGTTTTCATGATTATTATACACTCACATGTGTCATGTAGTTTTCTCAAAATTACCTTGGCCACCTTAACTAGAGAAAAACCACAGAGACTGAGACTAACTCATATATATTTAATTACAGAAAATTTCTTCTCAGTCTTTCACTGACACCCAGTGGTAAGACAAAGGTTTTTGTGGGAAGCAGAAGAAAAGCTTCAGCAGCCAACGGCTGAAGACATCTCAGTGGAGAGCATTTACCTCACAATAGAAATCATGAAATTTATACTTAGGCTTGCAAAATCAGCAGTCAATAGGAATCAAAACCAAAAGAGCAATCTAGTCCTACAAGAGTGTAATAGATGAATTCAATAATTTGCTGAACTCAAACCAAATAGCATTTTATTTTATTTTATTTCCTTGAATTTAGAGGTAGATTGCTTAAATGTAGAAGTAAGAATTTTTAAAACCCAGCCAAGCCATTGTTTGCTGGCTTGGGCCCAACCCCCCCGCATGGGGCCCAGGGGCAGCTGGGTGCTTAGCAAAAGAGTGTGAACTGCACCCTGCCGGCGCCGCCGCCGCAGGGGAGAGAAGGATGGAGAACTGAGCCCTTATCGACCTGAACCGGCAACCCCCCCCAGTCCCGGGCCCGGGCCAGCACCTGCTCTCCCCCCCCCGCCCTAGCCCTGGCCTGTCTGCGAGCTGGCAAACCACCCCCCCCTTTCGGCAAGGAGCTCGCTCCACAAAGAGCAGAGCCCTCCCTCCCCCCACGCCAGTCCCGGGAGGCCGCAAGTCCTGGGAGGGCGCAACCAGTTGCCTGGTCTACAGCGCTGGTCCGACTTTCCCCCAGCCCCAGCTCCGACGCCTTTCTCGTGTCCCGCAGCCCACTCGGCTCCTGTGCAGAGTCTGCCCAATACCTGCCGTAGCACCACCAGTTTCCCCCGGCCCCACACCGAACCCGATGTCCTCTCGTGTGTGTCCCATGTCCTGCCCAGCTCCTGCCCGGGGCCCACCATGTGGTCTGGGGAGCTGCCGCTGTCCAGCAGCTCCGCTGGTCCGCGGCCCGCAGCACTGCACCCCCTCCCTTCTCTGCCAAGGAGCCAAGCCTGCCACTGGCCCCGCTGTTTTCCCCCAGACCTGGCCAAACCTGGCCGCTCTGGAAGCTGAGCCTGCCCACAGTTCTCTGGTTTCCCCTGGCCCTCCTGTGTGTGTGTGTGTCCCACCCAGCCCCCGTGTGGGAGGCCGCGAACCGCTTGCGCCTTCCTTCTCTGCCAAGGGCCAGCCCGCTGCCAGTCCGGTACGCAATGTGAACCGGCCCCTGCCTAGAACTGACTTGCGGCGCAATTCCGCGCTCCCTCTCCCTGCTGCCCACAGCTACCCAGAGCATCTCCACGCCGATTCCAGATGGAACATCCTCCACCGCCTGGGGTGCCCGGGATGCCACCACAGAACATCCCACACAACCACCACCGCGTTGCATCCCAGAACTGCACCGCTCCACTCCACACTGCATAGAACACTCTGATCCTTCCCCCAGACACGGGACTGCCATGAGGCAGAAACTATGGCGCAACACACGCAAAGAGCCTGTCGGACCTGGTTGAGGACTGTTACCACACAGAACTGAGCCTGCAAAAAGGGGCATAGCTTAAGCAACTATTACGCCACACAGAACTGAGCCTGCGCAAAGGGACGTAGCTTACACAACTATTTTGCAACACATGAACTGAGCCTGCGCAAAGGGGCATGACCTATGCAGAAAAAGTGAATAAAAATGGAGCACTGGCTCAGATCCAATGCGTACCTTTGGGAGCTGGACTCCGTGGTCGCCCAGTGTTCTGCCACCTGGCAAACACTGTGTTGCTCATTTGCTTGCCTTCTAAAAGAGCTAAAATCACTGGGGCTTGAGCTAAAAGAGCTGGACACTGATATCACTTGCTAAAATCGCTTATTGCTAATTTTAAATAAAATTACTCTTTTTTTTCCTTTATTAAATAAATGCTGATATCTATAGCTGACATCACGCCTCGCCTCGGTGCCTATAACAAGAGGATGTGGGTTTTTTCAGGTTTCTTCTGTTTTCCTTTCCCTTTGTAGGAAACATTAACCACTCCTCCACTGAAAAAGATACCAAAAACCCTGAAACAAAAACAAAACAAAAAACAACTTACAGTGTGATTATTGTTTGACATTTCTGATAACCTTTGTTTATGTATTGCAGAACCATGCTTCCTTTAAAAAAAAGAAAAGAAGCCTTCACTGGCCTTTTCCTGCATAGTGAACTGAGATAGCTGATCAGCTAAGAATCTGCCATGTGCTTATAGCTTAGATCTGTCTTTGATATTAAACAGAGCTGGATGTTAACACAGATAAATCCGACTTATTTTTATTACCAGCTCATTTCCAAGCCTCTGATAAACAAACAGCTTAAAAATTCGCTCTGCAGTCTCTTACTGCAGCAATGATCAGGCACAGGCAGCACTTGCTTTTCTTCTTACCAGAGGCACCAAGCAGGAAGGACTTTCCACCTCCATCTGGTAACAAGTAACCAGCCAGTTGGGGGAAGAAAGGAATGGGAGTAAAAGCAATACATCTCTTCTTCCCTGAAATTTGCTGTCTGCAGTAAGGTACCACAACATAAAATACAGAGCACCCCCAGGAAGACACAGCCAACTACATAACAGTTATGTATTCTGCACAGTGATAATGACACCTGTGATGTCATGGCTGCCATTCACAGCTCTGCCAGACAGACAAAAAAAATGTCTGGAGCATGAGGATTTCATGCCAAAACCTCTGAAACACCTTTATCTGTAGTGAAACAGTCTGGCGAAAGGGTAACTGAGAAAGCCTTCTGGCATTACAGAAGACCTACTGAATGATGTGTGTGGACACAGCATGTTGTTGAGAAAGCGTATAGATAAATAATTTTTAAAAAATTGAACAGAAAACCCCAAGAAACAATCACTCTTTATTGTAAAAGCAGAGTGGTAGTCCATACCACAGGTCAACTCTTCGCTTAACTTCAGTGGGAAATTGCAAAAGCAGCTGCATAATCCCTTAGCACACTTTGCAAAGGACTGTAGATGTCCGATGTCGCTCAGCTTCATTATCACTCCTGAATGTTGTTCCTCATTACTGGGAGGGGGACAGGGAAAGTAGACAACCAGATGGGGAGTGTGTACCTCAGTGAGGTGGGGGAAAAGCCACAGTACTTTTAAACTATGTTTTCCATGTTGACTCCTGGAAAGCAGGCTGTCTACTATACCTGCCGCTCAGGGCAGTCAAAGACAAGCCATTTTTAGGAAGCAAGGTCAGCTCCATTTAGCAGCACCTATGGCTTCACCATGGCTTACACTTCACCTGAAGCATGACCTGCCAGCCTGATCCTCAGGTGTCATTTTCTGCCTCCTTTTCCATGTTTAGCTCATCAATTTCTCATCTACTCCACACTACAGGAGAAGCCTGGCTCTTTATCTTTTGGTACCCACAGGTTTATGCCTCTGTTACTGATAAGCCTGGCACCAAACCAAGACTCTGTCACATCACCCCAGGGAGCAGGGTGGAGCAGCAGGAAACAGTGAAGAGCAGCAACATCTACAGATGTGCAACAGGCAATTCCTCGGTCAAGCTACCTGCAAAGTAGGAACCAGCAGAAAGTTAGTGCTGCAGATGGACCAAGTAATGGCATGTTCCTCTTTTTTTTGTTTAATTTTAATGAACTTGTAGACCAACAAAACTGCTTTGCATTCCTCATAATATGTCTCAGGTACTTTAATATATAAATGTTACTTGTATAGTGCACCCAACATGCTGAAGTAACAAGAACACATATTTGCAATGTGAATAATGCATCTGCTTTGCTCGCTTACTAATGTATAATGTTACATAAACTTATCCTTTCTTTATCTTTCCAGAATAAAGATCACAGAAATCAGTTTTCCTTGAACTCCAAGTGGAGAATGCTGTAGGTTCTGTAAAGCTGCTATTGCATCAGAAATAGAAATAACAGTACTACTAATGATGTCAAACACTAATTCCTATGGAAAATCTCTGCTGAGACGTCTCTTCCTGCCTTTCTTGCCAAACTAAAAAATACAGATGAATGGAAAGGCTGAGAGAATTGAGATGGTTCATCCTGGAAAAGAGTGACATCTAGCAGGGTGACCTCTAGCAGCCTTCTAATAGCTGAAGGAAACCTACAAGAAAACTGGAGAGGAGCTTTTCATCAGGAACTGTAGTGATAGGACAAGGCACAATGGGTTCAAACTCAAAGAGAGTAGGTCTAGATGAGATATTAAAAAGAAATTCTTCCCTGTGAGAGTGGGGAAGCACTGGCACAGGTTACCCAGAGAAGCTGTGGCTGCCCAATTTCTGAAAGTGTTCAAGGCCAGGTTGGACAGGGATTTGAGCAACCTGGTCTAGTGGAAGATGTCCCTGACCAAGGCAGGGTTTTGGAACTAGGTGATCTTTAAAGTCTCTCCCAATCCAAATTGTTATGTGATTTTATGATTCTATGAAAAGATGAACAAAACCCCAATGGCATAATTTTTGAAAGTTTAATGGAATTTAACTTGCCATTTAAAGTTTTTCTTTACTATTTGATGTATTTTAGGATGCAGGACTTCTGCTACAGTTTTCAATAATGATGCAATGTACCATACAGCATGCTTCACAGTAGGGACAGGTTTACTGAACTAAAAATAGTCAAAACAAATATCAGTTTCCACTCTCAGATGCTTGAGTCTGCCATAATGGATCACTTGTCCATCTCCATTTGAAGTCAGCACACAACATAATGTCAGGATTAGTAACTGCTTGTTTTTATCTTTAACAATAAAATACATATTCTTCAAAACATGTAAGCAAGCTTATTCCCAATGTTGCAGTAGGCAAACATAAGGACTTTCATTTACAGAACATGAGATACTGACCATTTTAATGCAAGTTTCTACATCCCTTGCCTTTTTATTCTTTCATGCCTATAGAACCCATCTGCTTTATTGGCACTACAAGTGGTAGTATTTAACCATTTTGTTGATACTGGATACAAAATTGAGATGTAAACACGGTATCTTGGCAACAAAACCTCCACCACAGCTGGTATTATTTGGAGCTGATCAAAGTTGCAGCTGAAAAGTTTTACCCAAAATATTCTAAAAGAAAGTGGGTTGTTACTTATTATTTGAATGAGAATGATGCTGTGGTGTATCTGGGTTACTTATGTGTTATTTCCTTATCCTTGGGGTGTAAGAGGAAGGTTGTTAAGAAAAGATGCACAGAAAAAAGAGTATCAGTTCTGCTACTGTGTTTTTAATGAGATTACTAAAACAAAACTCCTAAAATAGTAATATTTTTATCTATATTTAACTTTTTTAAAAAAGAAAAAATTATATATAATATTGTTTCAGATCTCACTAGAGAGTTATAGCTTCCTAAAAGTCAGAAGTTATGGTTTTGGACATAGAAGCTACCAACAGAATTTCACTGGTTTACAAGGATTCAGAGGTACCATTTTACAGAAAACTTTGCTCCAAAGGTAATAATGAACTTTAAAAATTCTACCCATCACTTTCTGCTACTATAAGATCACAGGCTCTGAGAAGTCAAACTTAATTGATTTCTTCTTCTGTTCCTGCTCATCTTACAATAAGGAATATTAAAATAGATTCATTTAAAATTCAGTTTTTTCCAACTCTATCTCAGAGCATGGAGAAACCCTTTTTCCTCCCTTAGAATTAAGCTCTTCTTACTTCAGCATTGCTTACTTGTTTGTCTTGCCCTTTATAAAGGATTAATGAGGTAACTGAGTAATGTAGTTAGTCTGCTGTTCAGTTGAACTCAGGAACACAGAGATTGAGGGAGAGTACAAGTGTTCCCAAATGAAAGGAAGAGAAAGTACTTTTAGATAATACAAATAACGATCATTAGTTGCATTTCCGTTCAGCTGCTGAATCCACAGGCTTCTTTACGCAGGAAGATGAATGAAATTGTGGAAGAGTGAGCCACTCTGACACTTTGTGTCAAGTCAAATTTAATCTAAATAGTTTTGTTCTCATCTTTAAGAAAATGAGACCCATAAGAGAGGTCCTGCTGTCCTTTACAATAAGTCACAACATACTAAGTCTCTATTTCTATCTGTTATATCTGATGAAGTCCAAGAAAAATCTTCATCTGCAGTCTCAGAACTGCCACCAAGAATCTGAAAAGCTATAAAAATCTGCTATTTACTTGCACAAGAGCTACTGATTTTAGTGATAGACCTTCCATTTTTCTCACATACTTGTGAGGTTTACATTCACAACTACAGCACACTATGTGCAAAATCAGTGAGGAAAGACTCCATATAAAGCCATTGTGCTGTAAGAGCAAAACACAGATACATTTTGGCAAACAAAGTGTTCTAGTTTGCTAAGTAGGCCACATTTAAAATTATTATTTTGGATATTTACAAAGAGCAAGCAGATATAAGCTAATAAACCCCAAATTCTGAAGAAAAGCAAAACTGACCACAAGAATTTGGAATATAGCCAAAGCCCTAAATGTCATGTTGCTTTTATTGTATGGCCAACTTTGCGAATGAAGATTTGGAAAGGGCTCTTCCCACGTGGGTGTGCCCTTCCAGCCTGAGCAGTGGATTTTTTAGGTGAGGCACAACATGCACAGAACTGGCCCCACCATTTAACTCCTAAGGTTCATCTGCTGCGGCCAAGTGAGCTTGGACAGTGACAGTGAAGTCCTCAGGACTGTCTAAAGCACCCCGTACTAACCGGGGCTGACACTTCTGAGCATCCAAGATCTGACAGGATGGGATGGCAGGGAGGCATTTAACCGCCAGGGAACAGTCCCTGCTGAGACTTGAACTTACGACCTTGGGATTCAGAGTCCGGAGTGCTCTCCATTACACCACAGAATCACCGTGTTGCTTCTATTAGTCCATAACCATCTGACCTTTATGAATGCTGTGGAGGTATAACCCTAGCAAGACAATGGAGCTCTGCCAGTTCCTAATAGATTTGGCTCTTCAAATACATTTGTTTTCTCACAATCATTGCAAAATTCAAAAATAAATACATGTGTAGAGGGGAAGAAAATCTTTATTCAAATGGTCAGAGCATCAAATCACAGTTTGAGCTCTCCAGAGAGAAAATCAACAAAACATGAGATGGCCAAAACTTGGCTATGCATGAGGTCACAAATAGGCAACACTATAAAGATTTGCACCACAATTTTTAGTCCAAGCATTCTTTAAAAAAAGCTAAAAAAGAATAATTCACAGATTGCTGTGAATATACCCAGGAATTCCATCGCATTCCAGCCCATCCAACGTTTCTGTGCCAACAAGATGTTTATCTCATTCTGGCAACATGGGACAGTAACATCAGGGGATCAAAGAACATGTTTAATGTTTACCTTACACCACAAAGAGCTGAGTGTTAGACAGTGCTAGTAAATCTCAGTGTTGCTTTTCACATTTAGACTGTGCTAAGAATTTGAGGATGCTTGGGAGGAAAACATGCCCCTCTGCCATGTAGCCTTTTGAAAAGGAAGAGGAAACCAAACCCCCAAGAGACAGTGCTGCAGAAAACAAGGTTTAGGACTTGATAGCTAATTCTCTCTTTACTGGTAGTTTGGTCTAAGATCACAGAAAGTTAAAATAGTAATATCTATCTCATGTTACTCTCCTTCCAATGTAAACACATGAGGCTGAAAAGAGAAGCATGAAGATCAGGTCTTTAATAGCAAAATTTTGTCTCTGAGCTGTCTATACTCTGAATACATGGGAGCAGTTTGCCTGTAGCTGATTTGGGCTAGGGCAAACCAGATTCTATATTGCACTACAAACTGTGCAGTTACATAAAGTGGCAAAATAGGATTCTATATCCCAGTATAGGTTTTATAAATCATGGTAATGTTGTGGAGTTAATTTCTATTTCCATAACATTTCAAGAAATCTACATAAACATTTGCAAATTGTATGGAGGACTGTCATGTGGTGTACACTCTTCAAGTATCCAGCAGATGAAATGTTGCAAAATATTTCTGGGCCATATGATGCCAAAGTCAGAAGACTAGCAATAATCAGTGAGATTGGCAGTTTGCTTTTGAGGGTTTTTATTATTTCAGTGTAGGGTGTTAAGAGAGTGTTAGATACTTTTACTGCCACCCCTGAATTTTCAGAAGGAAGTAGTGAATTCCTGACACAATTTTAATTCAGACACTTGAAATCTAGACATGCTGATGGAAGAAGCTCGAAAGGAAGACATTCTCTTCCACAGGGAGCACTTGAGACATAATCCTTCCTACATTGCCCATTATTACACAATCTGAGATAACTGTCGTTCACAGTCTACAGGATTGAAAATCTCTGCATTTTCTTCTAATTAAGAAGAACAATAGAGCAAAACCTCACTCATATCAGAAAAGCCAGGTTACAAACAATAGATGCTCAAGAACCCACCAAGTAAATTCTGCTCTGAGTTATATCTTTAGAAATCTTGGGAGATCTTGGAAAATCTGGTAAGGTTTAACAGAGGTGTTATATGTCTCAACATTTGGGAAAAGTTGGGAGTATTTCTTCATGAAGTGTGCTTGTTATTTATTATAAATAATCATGTTTGACACAAAGCCAGAGTGTAGAATATATACAACCTAATGAAACAAGGCCAACAGATTATGTGAAGTTCTTCTACTGAACCTCTAGACAACAGTTGATTTCCAGTATGCACACAGCTCCGGTGAAAAGTTCTATAAGCAAAAGGGACTAGTTGCTGTACTGAACTGTAAGTAAGTTTTCACAATGCTCTAAGAAATTCAATTTACAGCTGTTTTTCATTTAACAAAACAAGGAGTCAGAATATCACTCCGTTCACATAATGGCACTAATGAATTTGAGTTTGTTTCCACCAATGTACTGTAAGTGGTATCTCACAGCCCCAGTGTATCCTAGTTAGCACGCTATATACTAGATGGGTGAATTCTAAATGGGTGAAAAAATGATTGATGTGTCAGGTTTAAAGGGTTATGGCTGAAGTCCAGGTCACACTAATTGAAGGAAAGTTACCAGTGAAGTTCCCGCAGGACCTTGTCCTGGGATCTATCCTGCTCAAGACAGAATCATAGATTCATAGAATCATCAAGGTTGAAAGAGACCTACAAGATCATCCAGTCTGACTATTTACTCAGCACTATCACTGTAATCCCTAAACCACATCACCCAGTGCCAGAACCAGATACCTCTTAAACACATCCAGGAACTCCACTACTTCCCCAGAAAACCTGTTTCAATACCTGAGCAACCTAACAGTGAATTTTTTTCTAATATCTTATATGAATCTCCCCTGTCTCAGTTTAAGGCCATTTCACCTGGTCCTCTCATTTCAGGCATGGCAGAAGACACTGGCCCCCACCTCAGTACAATCTCCTTTCACCCCAAGAGGGTCCCCTTTGACCCTTTTTCTCTCCAGACTAAACAAACCCAACTCCCTCAGCCATTCCTCAGAAGACATGTTTTCTAGACCCTTTATGAGCCTTCTGGACCCTTCTGTGGATGTGCTCCAGCACCTCAATGTTGTTTTTCAAGTGAGAGGCCCAGAACTGAATGCAGTACTCAAGATACAGCCCCACCAGTGCCAGGTACAGGAGGACGATCACAGCCCTAGTCCTGCTGGCTGCACTATTCTTGATACAGGCCAAGATGCCATCGGCCTTCTTGGCAACCTGGGAACACTATAGGCTCATATTCAGAAGGCTGTCAGCCAGCACCCCCAAGTTCATTTTCATGGAGCAGCTCTCAAGCCACTCCTCACCCAGCCTGTAGTGTTGCTTGGGGTTACCACAATCCAAATGCAGGACCTGGCACTTAGCCTTGTTGAATTTTATGCAGTTGTCCTTAGCCCAATATCTCTACTGATGACCTGGACAAGGGGACAGAGTGCATCCTCACCAAGTCTGAGGACACCACCAAACCAGAGAACGTAACTGATACACTTAAAGAAAGGGATGTTATTCAGGAGCATCTAAGCAATCTACAGGAATGGGTCACCACTGGCCCTATTCAGCAACTGCAAATGTGGAGTCCTGCCTCTGGGATGGATTGTTCATTTGTATCAGTGCAGCCTGGAGGCTTGCCTGAAGGAAGCCCTGAGCAGTCTGGCCTGATCACAGAGTTGGCCCTGCTCAGGGCAGGGACTTGGATCAGAGACCTCATGGAGACCTCTCTCACCTGAGTAAGTCTATGGTTCTGTGACCAGGTTGCTTTGAACAAAGTACTTTTAAGACATGTATCAGTGTACTAATCTGTGCCTTTTAAACTAGAAATCTTATCCCAATCTTTTAAAAGGGATCGAGCTCAGCCAACATAACTTATCTTTCCTGAATATTTAACTATAAATTATACTTGTAAACCAAATGTAGTATCATATCCAGTCATACCAAGAATTCTATAGACAAAAAATATTCCTTGACACACATACAGACAATTAAAGATCAAATAGTGGATCTCAACAATCAAAGGTTTGACTGCCAAACCTTTAAAATCAGTATGTTAATGAATCCATATGCTTGTGGTTTCAAATTTTAAAGAACACTTTAATCAGCACAACTCAAAATATATGTCTTCTATAATAATGATTGAATTATCTCCAAACTCACAAAGTAAACTCATGAACTCTCCGAGTATTCAGATACTTTAGCATGAATTAAAGACAAGTCCCTCTAAAAACAAAGTAATTATTTATGTATGTCATTGCTGTCATGTATGCAGCATTTTGAAGAACTAGAGCTTAATCGGTTATCAATAGTTTCCTTTTAACCGCTAAAATATAAGCACTTCAAAGGGAACAATTAATCACTACTGTGGGAGGAAAGCTCAGGAGGTATGAACAGACATTTCCTGCATTTGATTGAACAAAAAAAAATCAGTATGATTCTCTTCATATGAAACAAACATGGCAGGCCTCCACAGAAAACATCTTAGGTGAAGGGACTAATTGAATGTGCTTGCCAATAGGCTATATTACATTATTGTCATCAATTGACTAAAATGAAGAAATTGCATAAGCGCAATCTTTCTGTGCTGTAACACTGCATGAAACAGGGCTTAAACTAGGTGGAAGTAAGCGTGAAATTCTGTGTGAGTCCAGAGGTCTGGCCTACACTTTTAACTGATGGCATTTTTAGCTAATAAATACTGTCTATTAAGGCAAATACTCAATAATGGTCAAAATGAAAGACCCTGACTCCCATGTCCCCAGACTTTCTGACTCACTCCCTGATGGAGTGGGGGACACAGGACTTCTCCTGCAGGACTCCTTCCACAGAAGGGACAGAGAAAGGCCTGGAGATCCCCTCCATGCTTGAACAAGCTCCTGCAGTACGTCCTACAGTTTTAAGCAGGAGAAGCATCCCCTAAAAATAAGGCTCTTCCATTCCTTTATAATCACCTACCACCTTTTCTTTTCATAGATTATTTGACCATAACCAGCACATGATCACAGACTTTTCACTAATGACCTTACCATTAAGTTACTTGGATAAAACAGATTTCCAAAACCTGTTCAAAACAGTGCCCATGGTAGAGGATGTAACCAGCAAACCACCTGTTCAGAGTATCAGTGTGCTATGAAGATAAAAATAAGCAGAGAACTCAGAGATTCTTACACTCAGAAAAGAACTGGTATTTCTGACAAGGGTGTCAAATTTTAAGAGAAAGGTAGAATGCCTGACACAGTAAAGTCAGATGACAGTAAGGTACAACAGCTTTCCCAAGTTTCTGTTACCAGAAGTAACTTAGAACAAAACTTTAACCTCATTCTTTAAGAAATTAATGCAATAACGGTCTGTGTGTGTTCGCATACCTTTCCCTCAATCCCAGTTTTCTGATTTCAATCAAGTATGAAGAGTCTTAAGTAGAGGTCTGATAGAATTCTGAGTTCCTACAAGATTAGGAACATGGGAGAATGACTAGGAAAGAATTTACTCATGACACCTCGGAGGCAAGTGCTAAACAACTACTCATTTATGAGACCAAATCGTGGGAGGAAGTCCTACATGGGAACAGAACTTCCTACTATTTGTTAAGGTTTTTGTTTGAAAGTGAAAAGAATGCCAGAGACCTTGATCAAAATATTCTTTACCTTTCGTATTTCTTTTATTTGAAATATATAAAATTAATACAGAAATCCTCAGCATTACTTTACTACTTATTAGCTACTTGATTCTTTCTTAAATCTATTTGCAAATTTGTAGTCTCTTGTTTTGTTTCTATAAAACAGAGTGCATGGTATTCTGCTTACTAGATAGTTCGCAGAAGTTAACAGTTATGAACATGTTTGTCATTATAATATGAAAAAATACACAAGAACACAGTTCATATGCCCATAAATATAGTTCTTAAAAACAAAATATTATTTCCATTTTATATCATTTTAATGTAAGATTATACTTTATTAAGAAAATAAGAAATTTATCATGCATCACATAAATATGAAGTGAGAAACAACAAAGCAGAAAACCTAACACAAGGTTGCAGTTAATTTAAGATTGCCAATTTTCACCATTTACTGTGCTTTCTCTTCCAAATGTTCCCTTTTTTTCCCCCAACAGAGTAATTTCTATAGTAGTTTGCCAGAACACTAACAATTCTGCCTACAGGACAATATGTTTTATTCTTCCAGGTCTCTACTTATTTGTTTTGATGCTTCTCTCTTTGTCTATACTGCCACCAATATAGAAGCTGCAGTGCCATTCTGTAAGAAATATTCCAAATTGCCTCCACTTATCACATGCTTGTTTGGCTTACAGAGTGGGTTTGGTGCATGTCATTCCTTCCAGAGAAGATTCAGGGGTACATCTACCTCAGCATTTCAGCTGAATGAGAGGCACATTTCAAAACCATCTCCTAAATACTATCAGTCACCATGCTTTGGTTCATTTTGCAGAGGGTTGTATTCCTTTCCGATGAAAAGGCATGGGAAGATGAGCTCCAGGAACATATCCCATACACTGACCTACCAACCAGCCTTTAGTTCCTGGAGGTAGACAAGAGCTAAAACAAACAATGTGACACACTGACACGTCTAGTACAAGCTCCTACAGGACCACAATCACACAATCACAGAATGAGTCAGGTTGAAAGGGACCATAGTGGCTCATCTGATCCACCTTCCCTGCTCAGGCAGGGTCATCCCAGAGCACATGGCAGAGGACTGTGTCCAGATGGTTCTGGAATATCTCCAGTGAGGGACAGCCCACACTGTCTCTGGGTGGTCTTGATGCCTAAAGATTTTAATGTGTGTTTTGTAGATTTTTATAGAGCTATATAAGCTGAATGAGTTTTCCTAAATTTCTCACATTTTAGGTGGTATTTAGAAGTCACTGAGAATTCTAATACATATGCCAATTACACGTTGTTTTGAAGAACACTTACAAGAACTTGAATTGAGACCATAAGACATCTGGTGGTCAAAACAAGAGTCAGCTCAGAGGACGGGCTCTAAGGGGCAGTTCTGAGGAGTTCTGAGGGTGGGCACCAGAAGAAATTGGTATGACAAGTTGGCTACAGATATCACTTATAATAATCAATGAAAGTTATAAGAACTGTAACATTTGACTGATGCAGGTGTGCATGTTTTTAGTGTGCACCTAGAAGCTTCTCATAAAGGAACTACTCTATCTGTCTATCTATCTATCTATCTATCTATCTATCTATCTATCTGTCTGTCTGTCTATTTATATCTATCTATCTATCTATCTATCTATCTATCTATCTATCTATCTATCTATCTGTCTCAACTGATGCTGTCTTGAAAATCTTTTACATTTTTTTTAGGCCTCAGTCTCTTCCAGTGCTTGGTCATTGCAGAGTAAAGAAGTTCTTCCTCATGTTCAGGTGGAACTTCCTGTGTATCAGTTTCTGCCCTTTGTCTCTTGTATTGCTGGACAAAATCAAGCAGAGTCTGATCCATCCCCTGACCCCTCCCTGCAGACTTTGACAGGCATTGATGGGATCCCCTCTCAGTTATATCTTCTTCAGGCTGAAGAAGCCCAACTCCCTCAGCCTTTCCTCACATGAGAGAAGCTCTAGTCACTTCATCATCTTCACAGCCTTTGCTGGTCCCACTCCAGGAGCTCCATGTCTCTGTTGTGCTGAGGAGTCCAGAACTGGACACAGCATTCCAGATGCGCCTCACCAAGGCTGAGTAAAGGAGCAAGATCACCTCCGTCAACCAACTGTCAACACCCTTCCTAATGTATACCAGTATCCCATTGGCCTTCTTGGCCCCCAGGGTACACTGCTGGCTCATGGACAGCTTTTTGTCCAGCAGAACATCCAAGTCCTTATCCACAGAGCTGTTTTCCAGCAGGTCGGCCCCCAGCCTGTACTGGTGCCAGAGGTTTGTCCTAGTTCAGCAAGTTGGGACCAGTTTATCACTGTGTGAGTATGACCAAATTTGTATATTCTAAACCCTGTATGCCATTTCCCAAGAACTGTTAACAATGGACCATTTGCAGCAGCTGCCCAGGGCACACC
>JAOXXN010000001.1:118028640-118039250 GCA_026770055.1 Myrmophylax atrothorax | reverse complement strand
AAAAGGGAGGGGAAAAAACCCTGGAAAATCTAAGATTTAAACTTAAACTAATTTATACAGAAAAGAGCAAAAATTAAAAGAAGACTACAATATAACACATACTTACACAAGTTAGAAATAATAAAAGATAACTCCCCACTCCCCATTGGACACAAATCCTACCATTCTAGCTACAAATCACTTGAGAGAACTCAATTCCCTGAGGGACAGACCCAAGCAGAGAGAAGACTAAAAACAAACATTTTACTTCCCTAAGACAACATGGTGGTAAGCCAGCACTGGGCATAGTCCTCCTGTCCCTCCTGGAATGGCAACAATGCATCCTACTGGGACCACAGCTGTGAAGGAACTGAGAAACTCCTCCTAATCTACTGTATTTATATCTCAGTTTGCATCATCTGATATGGAATATTTCTTTGGTTGTTTAAGTCAGGTGATGCTTGTCCGATTATCAGGACCTACTAAAATTAAGGTTTACATCTAGGCCTAACTAAAACTACCACAGTATTACATGTATAAAATAAAAACATGAAATTTTCTACAAAATCCTTGCAAGTATTAAAAGGAAAAATTAGAGAAATTAGAGCAGATACTTTTTAATTAGTAACAACTGATGGGTCTAGTGTTCTTCTTAGCCAGATGAACTAACAAGGGAAAAATCTAAGTAATGTCAATATAAAGTATATTTCAATTTAAAAAAATCAGCAAAAAAATTTAATAGAGGATACCATAGACCTGTACAGAAACTGGCACAGTGTAAACAACAAAAGTTGAATATTTTTTCACTGTATACATCTATTTGTCTTATGTCTCTTTGCAACTGTTACTCCTCTACACTTCCTGAGAAGTCAGTAAAACATCTTGTGAAGTCAACTTCAATTTTTTTGTTTGTTTCTTCACAGTGTGCCTGTTTCCATAAGCAACAACCACAAAATTATAGAAGGAAAAAGTTTAAAAGGTACAGAAATATCAGATGTTATCCACTACAAAATATATGTAATTATTGAGGCCAGAAGCCTATACGTAAAGTATTAGACTATAGAGGCTATCTTCAGCTGATATAATTTTACAAATATTTATATGTGACCCTCAGTGATTTTCAACAGAAATGCCTATTTAAAGGCTCAGGTGGATATGTTTCTCCTTCAAAAATTGTACATAGACTTAAAATATAGCTTTTTAAGGTGTTGAAGCTGGACAAATAAAAATGGAGGCCTCTACAGGCATCATCATTTCTTGAGCTCTCAGTCAAGAGCTCCTGCTTACATCTGTAGTACACAAAATCTGTCATCAGCTGCAGTCTTTGCACACAGGTTTCTGAACCCACCAACATCACCTCAGGATGTTGCATAAAGGGAGAAAACTAAGGATGACATAAGTAGTATAGCTTAACAAAGTAGTTCTGCAGAAGAGTAACTCAGCTCTTCCTGTTTCCTTGGCAATAGTTGCTGGCTGTAATGTTAACTACCTGGACATCTGCATCCTTAGAAAAATTTATTCCTTTAGTAACAATTGTAAACAGTTGTGTGCTGCTAGGAACCAGAATATGTAACTACTCGACAAAGGCAACTGAATGCAAGGACAGAACTCAATCTACTCTTAAATTTAATAATCTTGATTTTAATGCCTAGGAGAGAATGGGGTTTCCCCATCCCCCCCACCCCACCCCCCTACTTTCTTTACATGAAAATGAGAAGGACATTTTTAAGGTCAGGAATTTCCTGGGCTTTGCCCACTGTGTGTATTTTGAGTTCTATTATATGCATGTTTTTCAACTGCTCCTGCAGGACTTTTTATTGTTATTAACTTTGAGTGTAGCACCTGATAAAGGTTAAATCTTGTAGGTTGTAGCACACTGGCAGCAGTGACATAGAACCCACAACCCAGAAGACATGGTAGAAGGAAACTGTCAAATAGCCTACAAATCTGTTTCATTTAGCAAAACTCCTTGCCAACTGTGTGTAACTGAAACAGGCAAAGCATGAGGAACAGCTTTCATCTGTAACTCTGTCTCTAAGTCACTGTCTAGTTGGTTTGATAAGTGAATAAAGCTGAATGACCAACTGAAGAATTTTCTTTTCCATGTAAGAAGGAGAGAAGAGGGCAGTAATTTAAACATCTAAACATCTAGAAGTTCTCCTGCTTCATGTTGCAAAAGTAACTGCATATATCACAAGTTAATTTGTGATGCTCTGTGTATCTGTAAGTCATGTGCTCTGGTCCTAAGTAATATTCACATCAGAAATGTGCAGATGTAGAGAAATGGTTGTATTAGTTACTGTTAATTAATTCCTGGTCACCCAGCTTCTGAAAGGCATCTCTGATTCATAAAGGAAATGCTATGAGCTGTTAGGATGCATTAAAAAAAACAGAATCAGCTTTGGTAGTATGATTTCTTGTTTATAAAAGAAGCACAGCAATGTCTTCCAGATGCCAAGGGAGTGAGGGATTCTGGGTTGGAAGGATATGACAGGCCTGTTTACCAGGGAAATGTGTGGCCAGTTTTTCAGGACTGAATACATTAAGGAGTCTTATAAACCTTTTGTCATTTTTCACTTATAAGTAGGTAGACTAGTACTTATTTCTACTTTATTCATCTGTGTCCTTTGAAGTACAATTGTGCTCCACAGCCTGAAGCATATAATAACAGGAACAATAGCATCAAGCTGCAGCATACTGGAGACACACCACTTTTTGGATCTTCATGATACAGTGCAATGTTCATAAATTGCCACTAAAAATAAAACATTAATAAAATCTGAAGATATTCTGGAACAGACTTTTTCTATCTCTTTAAGTACAGGACTTTGGCTTATTATTCACCTTATTCTGTTTAAAACAAAACCATTGTTTCTGGAAAAAGAGGTTAAATACAACTCAATAATCAGTCTCATTTTTCATATACTACTCATACAAAATAATGGGAAGAACAAGCCAGGGAAGATCTGAGATGGGAACCAACAAGTAAATAATTTGTTGTAAGTGCTGCATGACCGCAGACCCCATCCTACATATGTTTGTTTCAGTCTGTAAACTGTTACCATCATTGACCAAGTGCCAAGATGGCATACATAAAGACTTTTCAATGGTTCAGGTCTCACTAAGCACCAGTACACTGAGCTATAGAATATAAGAAACATAAAACCAAACAACAACAGGGGAAGATTTAGCCATGAACTTCTCAAAGCAATTTTAAGGAAAATACATTGAAAATCACCACAGATCAACTGCACAATGGTGTTTATTCCCTATCTGCAAAAGTGGGTATTTTCCTTGTATTTTCCATAGCCTATTTTTTATAGTGTCACGTGTTCTATAAACTTTCTGAAAAGAAGACTGCCAGTACACATTTGAGTTTGCTACAAATTTGTTCCTGACAGGCTTTTCAGATCAAGGCAAAGTAACATGAGTTCTCTGAAATGTTATTTAAAATTAGCAAAGACTAACTGAAATATGCAACCTTTATTTTTCAGTATGTAGTGACTTGCATACCTGATCTCTCATATACCCTTAAGGTCAAGCCTAGCAGTAGAGGACAGACATAATCATAATTCATTTCCAGTTTAAGAATCATTCATGCCTCTAAAATGCCTTAATAAGGTCTCATTTTGACAAGAATTAGGCTGAAGATTTTTTACTTTTAAAAATGTACTGAGGGTATTTGTGTGAAAAAATACATGTGCCCTAAATCAATTTGACTTGCAGCTTGTTTTCAAAAGGATTTCCAGTTTTGTCCTTTTCATTACCATATTTGACCACTCCATTTATTTGAGTCTCTTTTGTGAACTGCACACAAACATCTGATCTCACTTGTATCTATAATGGAAGAAAAAAATTTTTTTGAAAAAATTTTTTTTCCTGTTCTACTACTCTAGCTCTTTATCATTTTAAAAAAAAGTATTATTATTTTGCTGTCATACTTTAACAGTAGTGCTAACTAGCTAATCATCCTGCTTTGGGAAAGACCTTCCCATATGAGTGTGAAGCAATGTAAACATAGCAAGAGAGTAAAAACCATGGTGAGATAGTCCAGAAGGAAACAGGCAGAACTCCCTTGTTCTCTTTGAAGAGGTACCCACTAACAGAGCACATCCATAAAAGTTTATTTAGTATTCACATGTTTTAGGGAAATTATGCATAGTGCTAGCTGGCTGAGCTCTTAAATTCTTTTCAGAATAGTACACATGATCATCATATTATTATACATCACAATACAGCAACACTCTGCTCAGAGTTTTTAAAAAGACCTGCAAACCACAAGAAACCAAGACACGGTAGTAGCACAGAATATTGAGCTGGCAGTGCAAGATTTTTTGCCAAAGAACTGTCATCAGGGCACCAGCCCAGAATGGGAACATGTTACTGCTAATACTTCTGTCATTCATGCTACTGTATGTGGTCCAGAAATTATTTTTCCAGAACAACTTGCTATCAGTAAAAAATAAAGATGAGCTGAAGTGGGGAAAAAGCTTTTGCTGCCTATCCACCTTCCTCCTCCACATTTCACAAAGCTGGCAAGGACAACAAAGATCTGGTGGCAGGAGCAGGAGATAACTCTTTGAAGGACCTCCCTTCCCAGATCTTCCTCAGGTCTTCGGCAATCTCCAGGCACTTCCTTGAGTCCATTTCCATTTTGTCCTTGTGAGCACTGCATTGTCACCCTGAATTAGTTCTTTGATTGTTTTTCCTTATTAAAGTAAAAATCTTTCATGAAAGGGACTTACTATTTATTTCAGGGTAGAAGCCTTCTCAGAAGATACCTGAGAAAATCTAGTTTCAGTTGCATCAGCATAACTTTGGGGCGTGCTCGCACACATGTGCAGAATGTAAGCAGGCTACTAGAGCTGTGGGAATCTGTAGGGACAGACAAGCAGAAGTGTACAGGCTTGCACATCAGTGAAAGGCGTCACCCTGCTCACAGCCCAGTGGGACTGGGCAAGTGTGGGCTATATGAGACCTGGCAACCACCCCTGACCCAAGCACATATTTTCAATTTGTCCTGAGGTGGACAATAGATTCAGAGTCTCAGTTCAACAGTGGTGAGGATGTCCACCTTGCTGGGAGAAAGTTTGTAAGGAGTTTTGGGAAAAGGAGGGAGCTATGAAGGCAATAAAGTCTACCTCCTAGACCAGTGTGTTTTGGACTGCATTAAGTAATGTGGTAAGACAGGGACCTGTACAGGCTCAGCTGGGAGTACCCGGTATTTTGCTTCAGCAAGGAAAGACAGTGCTTCATGCCCACAGCTGATGTGATGGGGGTAGTAGCTGAAATACAGGCCTGTGACACATAAATTAAAAGTGCATTAGTCAGCATATAGCTAACATTAACTAGCCTGGAATGTGAATATAAGTATAATAAAACAGTGTAACCGACAGTGTATGAACACTTTATGAAATTGTGATGGCACATAAATACGTGAACAAGTTGCCCACTGAAGGGGCAATAAGTGTAGCTGCATGTAGGAGACACAAAAAGTTGCTGAAGGACGAGATAAGTACAAAGAACTGCAAATAATTAGTACATCCTGCCAAACGCATAAGAAGAATGACCAGCATAATAAAAAAATACATAGTATCAGGAGCAGAGGAGACCACTCCTTTTGAGAAAGAGGTGAAAGACCACTAATAATTTCAAGGTCAAAGAGGACAGACAGAGAAAAAAAAAGTAAGCCCACTGTAATGCTCACCAGAAAGATCTCAATCTTGATCACCTGGACCTCCATATGCCAAATACTGCAGCTGCCCGCACTGGCTTACAGTGTTAAATTCTGAACATTTTTGAATGTGTACAAAATTATGATTAATAATGTGTAACAGTGAACAATTAGCAAACACAGCTTTGTCAATGAATGATTTGGAGAAAGTTCTGTTTTATAGTCTAAAAAATAGCTTGATTCTTCAGTCTGCTAAGCACTCTTATCACAGTGATACCTGAGCTGACACAGATAGATTTACATTCATATATGTATAGTTAAAAAAGGAATTGACAGATCTGGAAGACAAATGGAGCAGAAGTGATATGAGAATCAAAAAGAAGAGCCAATAAGCAAGAGTTTTCCAATTTAAGTTTTACCTTCTCTGTTCATACAATAAAGCAACACCATAATAGTGAAAAGGGTTAGAAGTGACAATAATCCTTTCATGCCAGACTGTAAAATTACACTTTCTTTGGAAATAAACCAGGAACAAAAGCAATACCACAGAAATACTCTAAGCAACTGTCTATACAATGACCTGCTCATTAGATAAGAGGACCTGCCATTTAAGAAAAAGCCTTCATCAGAGTAAATAATATGTCTTAATGCTTCATTTAAAGTACACTATGCATAGATTTGGGTTGGTTTAGTTTGTTTTGGTTGGGTTTTTTACTAGTGCGTACAGATTTTATTTCTTGGCTCTTTTCTTGTGTACACAGGCCCATCAGAGGAATGCATCAGCCCTAAGCAAGGAAAGAACAACTAAAGAACATTTAATTTGCAAACTTAGAATAATTACAACTTATTTAACATATATATGGCAGTTCAAAGGAAAATATCCCTGTAAATTTACTAGAACTTCAAATATCTAACTGATCTTACAAAACCTATGGCTTTCCCTCAACACCTTCTCTAGTTCCACTGTAATTGAATAGGAGTTGGCAGTCAAAGTTTTTTATCTTTCTTTTAAAATCCTAGTCCACAGTAACAGAATTGTCAGTAGACTTACGGACATAGTGCCCCAATCATTTGTAAGCAGAACTTTTCAGAGTATTAAATAAAAGAATTTCATGCAAAATTGTTTAGGTATTATGCTCTTCTTGAGTTGTTTTATGCCTCTCTGTGAAAGCTGACTCAGAGACAGTTCCCAAGATTTACTGTATTTTGATACTGTATTTTGGTTATAGTGCAATAATTCTTCATGTTAGAAGAAAGGCTAAATAACTGATGTTTGTATAGTTTAGATGTAAATTACAGAAAATGACAGTAACACTTTCACCCCAAGCTGTGATGAAAGGCCAGCTATCATGTGTGTTCACAGCAGCTATCAGAGTATAGATGTTGGCAATCATCCACTTTTCATCATTAAAAATCAAATTTTGGCTTCATATGTCTGCATACAAAATGAAGGTATTTCATGAGCAGATACCAGACTCTTGGCCAGCTGTGGGACTGCACACGAAGGTTGCACTCAAAAATGGATATGTGCAGGGCATGGCTCAACATTGCCCTGGCAGCCAAAGTTTGCTAAAGATTGTGTGGACACAGGCTTTTTTGCAATTGAACACCTTTAGAACTAAGTATTTTCTCTCTGTGCTCTGGTGTCCAATGACATTACAATTTAGAGTCAAAATAGTGAGATTTCCTTCATTCAGAACTGAAAGCCTGCAAATGATTACAGCTTTGTCACTATACTGAGTCAGAGGCACATGCTTAGGCAAATCCAAGCAATTTATACTGTTAGCACTCTTACAATGTTGATCATACTACTACTAGGACAGAAAACCACATGTTTTTACCATATGTAATAAAATGTTTATTGTCGATCACAAAGGACAAAATGCTGGTATGACCCTAACATACACTTAGTGAGCACCAGCAAAGAGAAATTTGGTTATAGCCACACCAAGGACCAACCTCAATATACTTGAAAGTCAGTGTTTCTCCTGTTTCAAAAGCTAAAAGAATAGATTCAAATGCAAAAAGAAATACAAGAACATTAAAGATTTCTCTCTCAAGTTATGATTAATCCCCCACCAACCCTAGGAAAAAATTTTCACTGAGACTGTTCCAGGACCTTCTTCTCTCATCTCTCTGTACTGGGAACTGATGAGAACACATCTCAAGTTCTGTATCCAGTTTTGGGCCCCTCACTCAAAGAAAGATATTGATGTGCTGGAGCATGTCCAGAGATGGGCAATGAAAGGTATATAGAGTAAGCCATTTGAGGAGTGACTGAAAGAGCTGGAGGGGCTCAGTTTGGAGAAAAGGAAGCTTAGCAGGGAACTTATCACTCCCTACAACTATCTGAAAAGAGGTTGTAGCAAGGTGGGGTTGCCTTTCCTCCCAGGCAACCAGCAACAGGACAAGAGGACACAGAATTAAGCTGTGTCAGGAGAAGTTCAGGTTGGACATCAGGAAGACTTTTTACACTGGAAGGGTTGTCAAGCATTAGAATGAGTTATTCAGAGAACTGATGGAGTCACCATCCCTGGACATGTTCAAGAAACAAGTGGACATGGAACTTAGTACTCTGGTCTAGTTGACCAGGTGGTATTTGGTCAAAGGTTGGACTCAATTATTTGGAGGTCTTTTCCAAGCTAAATGATTCTGTGATTCTGCAATCTACTTCTGGTTCCCGGTAGCATAACCTATAGGCTGGTCTCCTTTTTGGTTGGATGAATGGAGGGGCACTGGAGGGACATCAAAACAGAAAAATCTTCTTGTTAATAGCTAGTTCAAAAAGGGTTTGTGATTTTAACTCCCTGCATGGGATTGCAGACAGTATAGACATTCTCTGATCCCTAGTGTAACACCTGTGTTCTTCTTACTCATACAGTTATTGTTAGAGAGCCTGAGTGAGTAATGATCTCTGTGTTTTAGAGATAAGAAATTAAAACCAAAGGCCATGTTTGCATTGTACAATGCAGTCCAGAATAGATAGGTTAACAGGGATAATTTAGCCAGATGGAGATTCAGAGTAATTAGTCTACAGGGCTTCTGGTGAGGCACAGACTGATGTTGAAATATACAGAAAATATCTGAAACACATGACAGATTAAGGCGCTAAATGCATACCTCTGAAGCAAAGAACTGTAACTACAAACCCATCCTTCCAGATGTCCTTAACCTCAAATCTCATCCACAAAATTATGATGGTTGAGCATGATTGTAATTGCACAATTCCATCACTAACTTACTTCACAAAACATCTCACTGAGATCAGAGGGACATATGCCATTTATTGCAAGAGGGAAAAGCTTTTACCTCAGAAATACTTGTTTCATGCATAAATAGTCAAAAGCAGCCCTGTCAGAACCATGCCAAAGTACTAGAAGAATAGAGGGTGTCTGATGGCTTTGAAAAATATCCGAGTGTAACAAAATGGAGATGGTTGTGCTACATGAATGAGTAGCTTATTTATTCATGATGTTTTCACTTTGGTTATACCCACTCAGAGATACTACAGACAGACTTGGAAGTATGAGAAGTGATACACAATTTCTTATACATAAAAGTATCTTTCCTGCAGATAGGAAAAATTAAACCCAAATCTTTAGTACAAGTTGGCCAACATTTCTATGAAAAAAAGAAATAAGTTATATTCAAAGTGAACCATTATTTAAAGTCCCTCTACACCCTATTTGCAAAGAGATATATAGAAAACCTTTCAAAAATTCTAACTTGCTGGTGAAACAGAAAATAATCCCATATCTTATAAACATTTCACAAACATATTTAAGCTAAAAAACTAACCTGTTTTCATATTACTTTGTGGAGAAATTGTAAATATCCAGGTCTTTATTATGAGAATAGCCTATGGCACACATTTTTATATTAATGTCAAGGAGATAAAAGGCCTGTTAAATTATTTAAGGAATTAGATAACAAAAATAGAGTAACGTGTACCTATGGCAAGAATAAAGGACAGAAGGCATAAAAATAAACATTGCACAAAGTATTTACTATTTTCAGCAGGTTGATGTTGGACTTACTACAAGTGTCTGTTGCAATAAGTGAAATGCTATCATGTGTCACTTTGAAAAGACTTAATAGGAGAATCATGACATGAAATTCGTGATGCACCTATGCTGCAGAATTACCATAGACCTAAGCTCTATTCCTTTCTTTGAAGAGAAACCCTCACCTTCTGAAAGAAAGTTACCTATGGGAAAATAATCCTGTTGCAATGAAAACTGAACCAACCCAAAAACTACTAAGAAAAATAAAATACTCAGCAATGAAGACACAGAAAATACTGAAATGTGCAATACTGACATCCTGAAACTGCTGCTCAGCTTCTCCATTTATGTCACTGCTGAATATGACAGAAATGGAAAATGCACTACTTAGATTTGACGATCTGTTCATGTGTCTGCAAATAGTGAGAAAAATATTTTCTGATTGATGGAACATTATGTATTCAGGCTCATCCTAGCTATGTTTTTGTTTTGTGGGATTGATTTTA
The DNA here is from genome assembly GCA_026770055.1 of Myrmophylax atrothorax. Classification (NCBI taxonomy): domain Eukaryota; kingdom Metazoa; phylum Chordata; class Aves; order Passeriformes; family Thamnophilidae; genus Myrmophylax; species Myrmophylax atrothorax. The sequence continues at coordinate 118,029,087 of JAOXXN010000001.1, read as the reverse complement.
TTTAATTGTTTTCCTTAGGCAATGAGAGAAACAGGATCCAGGTCACTATAAAGAATGTAAAAATATTCAGGAGGAAGTATTCCATTTTCCCTTCTCATTAATGACACCGGAAGACATGTTTTTCCACTGCTTTCTGACCTCATAGTGTTTTAGTACACAAGCTTACAATTCTTTTAAATGCTCTGTGAAGCATGCATTACTACTGTGAAGCATACATTACTGCTTTGCCATTTTTATTTCTGCATAATCTTATTCGCTGCTAAGTTTGTTTCTGTTTCAGGCATGCATCCACTCTTTAAAAATCCAAAGCTCTGACACATGTGTACTTCTTGATTTGCTGGCAGTTCTCAGCAAATAGAAAGAAAATAATTTTCAGTTGACCATAACCAGTTTTCAAAATTTCTAAGCAAAGGACTTTTTTACTACTTTTGTATTGGGGATGGGGGG
>JAOXXN010000001.1:118002964-118015067 GCA_026770055.1 Myrmophylax atrothorax | reverse complement strand
TATTTAAATAGGAATTAAAAGACACAAATAACAAATTTAACATAGTAATGGAGCCAAGCAAAGAAACAAGCAATGAACTTGCCACTTTAAGAGTGATGCCTTAAAATGACTTCTAAGAAATATATGACTTTTTAAAAAGGCACAAGGCAAGGCTTTAGACTCTTGCTCATTTTTCTTCCAGAGTAACAAGGTATGCACTTTAGATAAATAATTAAGGAATAGTGTGCACTTGTTGCCAGAGTTGGAACCCCCTCTACCCTCGATAAGTTAGTATTAGTATGAAAGAAGATTCACTTCAGGAAAAGAGGGGCAGGTGTCCTGAGGCTGGAAAGTGAGAGGAAATTTTTTCAGGTCAAATCTTTGATTTTGTAGGAAATATTTCCTTCTTGTTTTATCTCACATTTAAGCAAATAAAAATGTAAACATTTTGAGTTTCCCCCTAAATACTTTCAGTATTTATTTCCTAAATAAACAAATTTAACAGGTCAGAAGCACAATACTTTTTGCTTCAGGAATAATTTGCTTTACTCAGTATGAAAAGATGTGTTCTCCAAAGGATTATTAATTTTTCTCTTTACACAGATTCAACTCCTCTAGTTTTGAAAAAAAGTATTTGGAATTTAGTGAAAGTATGAGTTGATTTCAGTCTATATTAATGCCTCAACATGTTTGCGCCTTTAAACTCACAGAATGTCTCCCATGGCTGATTTTAAAATGTAAGATATGTTCTAATGTTATTCACATTAACGTCTTCATATTAAGAAAACAAATATAAATATGTATCCAAATTCTTCCTTCAATTACACATCCATTGAAAATTTGTCTGTCCAATCTACCAAATGACTCTCAGGAAAATTTACATCCACATAGTAGCTATCTAACACTTCTTGATAGTAATTCTTTTATGCTTTAAGAAAAAAGTTCAAAGATGTCCTTTGCACAGTAGAATAATTAACATGTTTGAAGTCACAGGTGGGTCTGCTTTCTTCTTTGGGCTGCAGCTAATTTTCTTGCAATATAGTTTCCTGTCTCTTGCTTTTCCATACCTAATAATGAACACATCAGAAGGGTTCTTGCGTGCTGTCAAAGATTTTCTCTTAGCTTGCAAGGATTTGCCTTGATCCTGGGTTATAAACATAACAGTATCTCAGCATTATCAGTATTTTACCCACCCCCTGTAGGCAATTATAGCCTAAAAAAAAAAAAAGGATGCTTTTCTCCAGGGAATAGCTGGAGCAATTTTTGCTGGTTTTGTGACAGTGGATACATCTTAAAAGCAGGCTTCAAAGAGATGGTGGTCCTGAAGCAGTACAGATTCCCCTCACATTTCTTCACCCTTGTTTGAAGAGCACTGAAACAGCTGTTCAACAGAAATCCATTACTGGGAATTAGTTTAAATAGGTAGATATACCAAACAGATTATAGCGTAAATCCTACATTAAATATAAAAATTACATTATCCAAACCTATCTGTGCCTTTTGGGAGGAATAAACTGTAAAGGATAGTAAAATTGCTAGCCCTTTTTTGAAGATCAGTAAGACCAAGCTGCAACACCAATGATCATAACATTGTTAAGATGCACCCCACAGATACTTCTAGGTATGTCTTACAAAAAGGTATATCAAGGTAGCTAAGGGAAACTAATCATTATTTTTAAATGTTCCTTTTTTTTCTCTTTTTCTGCTAGAGCAAGCTATAACAATCAGATGGCTTTTTTTAATAACTTTTTTTAAAAAAAGGTCAAACACTTACTCAAACAACCACCCATCAAGAGCAGTAAGTTTGGGCCTCATAACTATTTTTCTACAGTCAGTACTTGAACTGGATGAATCTGTGCATTTTAGTGTCATCGTCTTAGCTTCTGTCACTTTGAGTTCTTATAACTACATTACAATTCTTTTCATTAATGAAAATTACTTCAACAGTTAATAAACCCTGCACAGAATTATGGCTAAAGATGTACATACTATCTTAAAACACTCCAGACCAACATAACTCCTGATCTAAACTGTTACTACTTTTTTCTGGGTCAGCTGCCTCCACCTGTATTCAGGTTGAATTTATTTGAAGGAGCCAGGTCCACCACAGGGCCTGATTTTCACAGAAGTTCAATCTTCTTTAATTGCTGTGTTCCGTTTCACAAAAGGACAAACAGGTTAAAGTCTTTGGGAATACAGGACAAGCATCTATCTCTCTGGAGAAATCAATCTATAATGGTGTATTACATAGTTATTAGGCACCAACATCATTAATTCATTAAACAAAAGATTACTGGTAGTTTCTTGTAACTGAGAAAGTTCTTCTAATACAGTAGACTAAGAAGAACAGATCTGGAAGCAATAGTGGCAATGACAGTAAGTCAGGTTTATTGGTTGTCCTGCTGCAATGGAAAGTCCCCAAAAGTATCATGTAATATTTTTATTGGCTTGCAAATGCATAACAAAACAGAATTTTTGTAGAAAACAAAATCATCAAATTATGTTCAAATAGGAAAATTGTTTAGGGGGATATGTTGCAAATATTCTAACTGGAAAAGATTTAGTGACAAAATTTATGTTTTTAATAGAACAGTATTTCATAGAATTATTTAGGTTGGAAAAGACCTCTAAGATCATTGAGTTTGACCGTTAAACCAACACGGACAAGTTCACTACTAAACCATGTCCACAACTGCCACATCTAGATGGCGCTCAATCCTGGATAACATCTTAGGAGATGAGAGAGATGAATTTCTGCATTCTCCTTTCTGTTGCTGCAGATAATTAATGAGCAAGGAAACCATGTATTATGACCAGCAGAGATAATTGCTTTTAAAAATGAAAAAAAAATATTTTTTCTACAGAAATAATACTCTATTTGCTTGGAAAAGAAGAGCTGTGTACATGCAAGTATGTATAGCCTCATTAGGACTCAGAACAGAGCAGACTATGGGTTTGCTAGATGCATTCTTCTTTAAGAAGTCTCTTAGGTCACTTATTATTTGAAAGGAAGGAAATTCACTGATAATAGCATGGTGATTTTTATGTTTGAGACAAGATATAGCAATAATAGAAGGTTGTTACCAATGGAAGCAGTCACAAAAAATAGAAGTCATGACTTACAAGGAGTAGCTGAAGATAAGATGTTTTTTCAGGTTAGAGGAGACTGAGTGACCTCATTGCTGTCTACAACTTCTTCAAAGGATGAACAGAGAGGGAGATGCTGATCTCTTCTTTCTGGAATTTGGTGATAGGGCATGAGGCTGTGTCAGGGGAAGTTCAGATTGGACATCAGGAAAGAGTTTTTCCCTCAGGGTCCAAACAAGCACTCCAACAGGCTCCCCAGGTGTTAATGGGTTTATCTAGGCCTAAATTTAGGTTTTGATTTTTATAGCAGGCCTTGGATTATCAGCTGGGTCAGGCCAGCTGACAGCTGACTTCTACTGGCCAATGGTGTTCCATATCATATTCTGATGTCATCTCAGTATAAATACAGTAGAGGAAGAGGTGCTTGTCTCTTTCCTAATGGTTGCAGGATGTGCTGCTGCTGTTCTGCTGAGATTAGGCTCCACTGCCGCCTCACTGCTGTGTTATCTAGGGAAGTGAACATTTTATTGTTAGCTTTTTCTTCTCTCTTGCTGGGTGTCTTTTGGGTTTTTTTGTGAGCTGAGGTGGTGGAATCTGTATTATTGGATAGGAGTGGGGAGTTATTGTTGCTTCTTCTTATCTGTACATAAATTTATTGTATTTATCTTTTAATTTTCTCTCTTCTATGTAAATATAAAAAGCTTGCCATTTTAAGTTTTTGTTTTTCTTTCTTCTTTCCCTTTTCACTTGTGAGGGAAGGAAGCTCTGACTCTGTGTTTGGGTACTTGGTATTTTGCCAGCTCAACTGAAGACACACCAGGGAACTGGTCAAAATGGATGTGGCCCCAAGCCTGTCAGTGTTCAAGGAGTATTCGAACAACACTCTTAGACATAATTTTTAGGCTGCCCTGTGTGGAGTCACGAGATGTACTTGACAGTCACAGAATCACAGAGTGGCTTGGTTTGGAAGGAACCTTAAAGATCATATACTTCCAACCTATCTGCTATGGACTGGAACACCTTCCACTAGACCACGTTGTTCAGAGATCCATCCAGCCTGCCCCTACTTACAGGGATGGGGGATTTAGAGCTTCTCTGGGCAAGCTGTGCTAGTGCCTCACCACCCTCATAGTAAAGAATTTCTTCCTTATATCTAATTAAACCTACTCTCTTTCCATCTGAAGCCATTCCACCATGTCTTGTCACTACAGGCCTTTGTAGTCTCTCTCCATCTTTCTTTTAGGCTCCCTTCAGATACTGGAAGGATGCAATTAGGTCACCCTGAACCCTTCTCTTCTCTAGGCTGAACCATCCCAGCTCTCTTAGCATTTCAGTTCCTTAGCATTTCCTCCTGGGTCTGCTCAAGTTCAGGATGTTCTATGACTCAGTGATTCCTTGTTGATCCACGAGCCTTCCCATTAATAACATCATTTTTACAAAGATCTGCAGAACTAGGATAAAAAACCAGCCTCCTCTGTGAGACACTGGATCAGTAAAAGTATTTTATTGTTGGGTTGGAACTAACTCAGGTGTGTGTATGTTGGGGGTAGGGGGAAACTGCAGGCCTGCACTCTCATGGAGTCCAGATGGAGTAGCTGTAAGTCAAAAGGGCAGCCTGCGAGCCCGATCACACCACACCCCTGGAACCATTAACCCAGCCTCTGATTGGCTCCCCAACTTCTCATTCCTGCCTGGGAGGCACTGAGTAGTCAGTGCTGGACAACCTGCCAGGGAGGAATGCCACAGGTGGCCAAAGTACATAAATACAGGAGCACAGGGTCTCCATTTTCTCTTTCTTCTCTGTAGCCTGTCATCACCATGTAGGACTCAGCAGTAGCTATTTTATCCCTTTTTTTATTCCTTCTCTCTTCTTCTCTGTCTTTACTCCTGTTTCTTCTCTTAATGTCTTTCTCTTCTTTCTCAATATTTTGAGTAACTTAAAACCAGCGGGTTAGATTCTGCTAAGCTGTGTGGGTTGGCGTGGGCTAGGTCAGTGCTTTCTGGAATGCTCTACTTGGTTGTATTTTACCCCTTTTAAACTTTTGTCAAAGTTTCATATACCATATTAAAAGTCTTTTCTACTTAAACATGTCAGCATTCTCTCTTTAGGCTATCTCAAAGTATTAAGAACCAAAGACTCTCAAAACATTTGGTGGGCAAATTTTAAGAGTCTTGAATATGTTTTGAAAGTAATACTCCTAGCTGAGCTTGTCACTCCAAGGCCAAGGTCTTACAGCTTCATATCTGTGGTGGCTGATTTCTCAACTAATTTCTCAGTGTGAGCATGAGATTCTGCTCAGGTAAAGCTGGTTTGACTTGTCCAAATTGATTTTCTTCTCTACTGCTATGGTTCTGTGATGGCCTTGTGAGCCAGCAAGAAGAGCATGCTCTAACCCAACCAGAGTCATCTGTCACATGCTCCAAAGAAAGTTCCAAATGGTTTCCTTCTGCTCTGGTCAACCAAATTGTGCCATTTGCCCCAGAAGCTTTCCAAGACTTAAAGTAATCTGATTCTCTAAGACAACAGACATCTCACATCTGTAGAAAAAGTCTGAACCAAGATGATAAGCACTTCAGAAAAAAGAGTGAATGTGCTGTCCTTTCAGGCTGCTACTTCTACAAATGTGCAAGGGTTTAGTATTTGTTTATCATTATCATGACAGAGGAGCTTGCAAAACATCTGCAATTTAAATGAAGTAAATTGGACATGGAGGCCAGTAATTTTAATCATAAGATTATTTTCTTCATTCCTCAGTAGCAAGTGATAAACTACCTTTACAGTGTATTACAATTATTTTAACAGAAGATCATTAGTATATTATTATTGGCTTCCATTTCATTATTGCAGAAATTAAATTTTAGTTTGCACACATTTATAGTTAACTACATTAAACATGTATCACACCCCTTCAGCTTAATTTCATATACCATAAATATTACTGCATTACTGCATACTACATATGTCCCTGTGAAGACATTGCAGGTTAATGTTTGACAAGGTCAGTAATAAATGTCCTAGAGTGAGCCTATCAAAACTTTGGCTGTTTACGCATTTCAAAACTGTAAAGAAATCATATAATTAACACATTGTGGCAAAGCAGAAAAGCTTAATAGGTGTTGATGAAGAGGTTTAGATTTACACATTATAAAAAAATCAGCTATCAAAAGCATTAGGAAAAAAACAGCGTGTGGATTTTGAAGATGGCTTTATTGCAAAAGCTCAAATCCAAAATCAAACTATTTCATGTAGAGTTAGGCAAGATATTAATTGAGATTTGTATCTATTAAAATATACAGCTAACTCAGTTCAGCTTCCCTAATGTAAGCATCAGGTGTCATTTGAGATGTCCAAAGGATCTGACATGTTAGCAAGTGAGTGGCAGATACGAGACAAGACCTCTAGGAAACCCATGCCCTTTTGAACTGACAGCTGGAACCAGGTAGGTCCCAAGAGCAGCTTAAGCATCATCAGTTGTTTGGGAACTGGATTGTGCCATGGAACGCTGAAATTTTAGTTTGCTAAAGATTACAGGAAAGACAATGTTCCCTCTTTGGGTATTGCAACAATAGAAGAAAAAAAGAGACCAGTTCAAAGTTCTGTTTGAAGTCTGCTCCTTTGAAGCCTTAGACCCACTTTTAACCTTAAAGGGTAATGTTTCTCTCACTTAAGGCAATGGCAGGTCTTCCCTTTGTTCCTTTCAAGTGATCTTTTGAGGTAGAAGATCAATTATAGATATTAGCAGCAGGGTGTATGGTCACTGCACTTGTTTGGCACAGGGTGTGAAGGTACTAGGATTGGTGGGGGGTAGTGGAATGCCTTGCTGAAGGGCTGAAAGACAAACCCCATGTGGAGAAAGGAAGAGAATGGACTAAGTTTTTTGCTCATTGAAAATGTCTTCCAAAGGACAGGGAACCCTTCCATAGACAAAAAGTACCCACCAATTTTTGACCTAGCTAAAGGCTACTGTAGTTTTCTATTATGCTTTTTGGCTTTCATTTGCTTTCCTTTTCAGAAAATAACAGGCTCTGTTCAAGACAGTTAATTCCAAAAGCAGTAGCCATATATTTGTCTACATGAGACACCTGACTTGACTAAAAGCTCTTCTGAGGATCAGCATGTAATTCTACAGAACAATTCAAGAAATGTAATTAGACTCCTCTTTTTCTGAATTCTTGTCTGGGAGAGACCATCTTCTGCTGTTTCTTATAAAGGGAAATTGTCCACATAACTTACCCGTTTAGCTGTTGCCAATATTCCCCCAGTGGTCATAACTCCTAGACATACCCCATACCTTTGCCATGAACAAACAGGATCAGTATGTGAAAATGGTGACTTCACATACAAGCAAACTGCCATTTCTATAAAGCATCAGACCTCTGACTTCATCCTCTCTCTCTGACATTGGCAGGGCACCAGAAGCTCAATATGTGAAACATGCGTCTGAAATAAAATGCTCTTAAATAGTCTCCTTATGGCTTAAAAGGCAACAGAGTACATAAAATAGAAACAAATGGGACGTTCATAATTTTGTCCCATTGTAGAGTTCCTTTATTCACCAAACTTATTAAAAATCTTGTCCAATTCTGCAAATATTATGAATATTAAATTCCAGATCATTGAGGGAAAAAGTTTTTTTGTATTTGTGGAGTGATAGCCCTGATAAGCTCTTGATGAGTTGAGGGAAATACCTCAGCCCACTGGAAGTGTGCTCCCAGAACCATTGTCAGAAGACAAAGAAACTCGAGTGGCTTTCCAGAAGTGCAAAAGCCAGATGGATAAGATTAACAAAGGGTGGAGTGCTGTGGAGATAACATGGCCTCCCTTTGCCACGTCTTCTGGGAACACAAGGAGCCAACCCTCGGGCCTATGTCATTTGCCTATCACCCCAAAACTTATTGACTGTATCCACTCAACTGACCTAAGAAAAAAAGGTATAAAAAAGACATGGGCATTAGCAGAACTTGGGGTAGAAATGCCATCACCTCTGCAGGGGTGGCTGAGAGGAGCTGCCCTGTCTCCTGTCACCTCTTCGGACAATGTAGGGGTGAGAAACTATGTACTGTCTATACTTTATATGTGGTTCTGACATTCTTTCAATGCCTATTACTTCATGCTTGCTGTCTTATGACTTTATACCATGCTTATTACTTTATAACTTAAAAGGTACCTTATACTGTCATACTATGCTTTTACTTTTATACTAATTTCACTGGGCTGTATCTTTACTTCATAGGCACCTTATTTACTAACTGTGTTTTGCTACTTTTATACTAAATATGACTTGCCTAACACCTCTTAACTTACTAGGTATGCATCTTAACTTTATAGTGGTTGTTGTGTTCCTTTAAGGTGTGTAGTTCTTTTTTAACATGTGTTAATGGGACACAACTATATTCTTTCCTTTTGCTTTGTGTTACAGAGAAGGTCGGATGCAGTTCATTTTGTTGCTCTGTATTACTGAGGGGGGTCAGATTTGTGTTTTACCTTGTGTTTCTGGTTAGTAGTTTTCTGTTGTTAGTTAAGTCTGTCATGGGGAGTATACTGCTTGAGTTTTATATTGAAACTTGTTTGGTGTGCTTGTTTGTAGAGTGTGTTTTGTGCTGGTTTCTTTTGGGGTATTTTGTCATCAATTAAATACAATCATGCAGCTAAACGTTATCACTGGCAATGCAAAACCCACAATAAATGTCACACACTTGTATTAATAAAAGTTACTTTGGGAGCTGCAAGAAAGTTCTTTCTTGCTATTAAGTATGGTCTCATAGCAGAGTGTCAAAAGCCTTTCCACAGTTGTCTCTTTAAGTGATACACAGACAGGCTGATCTGAGTTGTACAAAGCTTTAATGTTCTGGGAACGCTTATAGCTAATATCTTCATAGAAAAAGTTCTCCCTGGCTAAAGTGTGGTCCTCACAGGAGTGTCAAAAATCCTTACAGACTGTGTTCTGTCCAGTGCCAGGCAGGCAGTTCTGGGTTCATACAGGTTCAATGTTCTGAGGATGCTTATAGCTACTAACTTTATATTAATACAGGTGGGACAAGAAACCTTTGCATTTCTGCCCCTCCTTTTAACGTGACAGTACTAAAATAAATGTGAACTTGTATTTGGACATCTTTGACATGAAGGCCTTTGAGGCCCTAATAGGGTTCTTCTCATGCTAAATTTTAACCAATGAATTCAAAGTTTTAACAGGAAGAATATATCCCCAGATTAATATCAACAAGATTTTCTGCACTAATGATCTAAATACATGAATATTAGCATAAGTGATGTAGGTTTCCACTAGGATAAATGTGACAGAATGGGCAAAACCTCACTTAATGCCATAAGCACATTACTCAAACTGTTTCTAGTCTGTAAGTGCATTACATCATTAGTCACTCAAAGGAAAGGGCAGAGTTTCCTACCCAATTCATTACAAAAGGAAAGTGACATTTAGAAGGTACAATATGAGAAATGGGAATTGTATCTCACAGGTGGAGTTCTTTTTTATCATGAGAATTCTTTCATTTAAATAAAGGAGACAATACCAGAATTCTTTCTCACTAGCTGAAAATTGTTAAACTTGTTTCTTAAAGGTATAGGGCATTTAGATGGAAGAGACACTCTTAACTCCTACTATGTAATTCATGAAAGGGGTGTTTTCTGGGTGTATTTTTGCTTTGTTTAAATACTAGCATGTACCCATCAATGCATGCAAAACAACAAATCCCATTATAGTGTGGAAAATGCTGTAAAGAAGATACCAGACCAGCAATGGAAAGATTCACCATTGATCACCTCTTATTTACATGGTCTAAATATTTTTGGTGTTACTGAAAGACAAAAGGAAAGTCTGACCTTGTAAGGGTAATGCAGAATGTGTGTTCAGTTCTAAGCACTTAAGTATTTTTATAAACACAGTGAGATGGGTCTTTTTAAAGACTAGTCCACATCAGCATACTACTTGCCATGCCCTCCCCAAATGTGGGTAGATGTTCCACTTTCAGGTAGTACACTGACCAAGTTTGTCAGAGTAGAGATTTAAAAACACCAAACTAGCTGCAGAGGATGGAGACAAAGGTGATTGTATCAATTTTGTTGTGACTTTAAATGTCAAAAACTAGTCCAAATGCAGAGCGTCCCTTTCTAAAGTAAACAATCTTCTGTGGAGAGAAAGGACTGCATGCAACAAACCTATCAGGTTTATAGTGAAGACCCTTTATTACACACAGCACACGGTTTATATAGGGTTAAAGCTACATCTTATTGGCTAAAAAAGGTTTCACACCACCACGCTAAAATCTTTAACTGGTTAAAACCTATAACTCACAAGTCTCATGTTTATATTATCTCATCCCAATGATTTCAGGTCCATGACCGGAGATCAGCAAGAAAGTTGAGGCATTCTCATGACAAAACTTCCAGGGAGTTGATGGAAGCTCCTAGGGAGTAATCCTAGCCTAATGAACAAACAGCAGGTGTGTGTCCTTGCTAGCTGAAATATCTGTTTGAATGTCATGGAGTTGGTACGGCTTAGATTGCTCACAAACCCATTTTCTGAAAGAAACTTCCCAACATCTTTCTGTGCATTTGACAGCATCCTGCTCCATGGTGTTTGGAGATGAAAAGAATACCAAAAGCAGGATGTGAATTTCTGTGCTATGGGGATGAATAGTTCATCTGACTCCTGTATGTTAAACAATGGTTTAAGGCATCAAGACAGCAAATATCTGATGCCCACCTACAAAGCACCAACATTCTCTTCCTGTATATTTGTATATCCATATATTTGAAAAGGGATACCACAGAGCAAGTTGCGGACCCTTAGAACTAAAGAGTCAGCCAGGCTTTGGATTTGGTTCATTGCAGCTGAGAGATTTATCTGAGATTTAACATTGGGGTGCATCAGATGCTTACTATGACAAGTTTTCTACTAGAAGCCTTAAACATCTTGTAACAATGAAAACTAACAGTCCACCCACTCCTACCCCACTGCTCAGTGATTTTTTGGGGGTGAAAATTTAGTTTAGTTTTGCCTTGGTACTGGTTTTTCTCAAGTTTTCAGGACTTATTGCCATCGGAATAAAGCACTTACAAACTGAGAAGAGTGGTTTCACTGCACGCCAGTAACATCACAAGGCTTTTTAAAGCTGTACAAGAAACACGGATGGCACAGTGAGTTTGTTCTCGCTTGGAATTTTATTATTTCCCTATTTTTGGCTAGAGACGCAGACAGTTTAACCACACTTGCCTTCCCTGCTACCCAGGAGCAGGCGCCAGCCCTGCTGCCTCACTGAAGTGGCAGGTTTCATCTGCAGTGAGGCTGGAGACAGGGCACGGCTGCATGGAGACACAATCTAAGGGCCCTTCACTTCTTGCAACCTTAGTGTCACTTAAACTTTTTGTTACCATTCATTTCTTTAAGACAAAGCCAAGCCTCTGAAAAGGGGAGGGAGCTTTGATTTATATGGCCTTGATAGAGCTCTTCCGATCCGTATTATTTGGCCAAAAATCAGTTTTTCAATGGTAGATGCTTATCACTAACATGCTAAACCAAGGCTTCTGTTACGAGGATGATCTGCTCCATGATCTTCCTAGGCACAAAGGTGAGGCTGACAGATCTATAGTTCCCAGGGTCCTCCTTTCTACCTTTTTAAAGATGGGTACAGTATTTTCCTTTTTGCAGTCACCTGGGACTTCACCTGATTGCCAAGACTTTTCAAATATCATGAGACCACAAGAAAGATGAGAGGGACTTTTTACAAGGGTGTGTAGTGATAAGACAAGGGGGAATGGCTTAAAAACTGAAAGAGAGTAGGTTTGGATTAGATGGTAGCAAGAAATTCTTTACTGTGAATGTGGTGAAGCACTGGTTGCCCTGAGAAGCTGTGGGTGACTCATCCTTGGAAGTGTTTAAGGCCAGATTGGATGGAGCTCTGAGCAACTTCATCTATTGGAAGGTGTCCCTGCCCATGACAGGGTTAGAACAAATCTGAGCTTCCAACCCAAACCATTTTATGATTCTATGACTCAAGACAAGAAGAAAAAAGTCCA
>JAOXXN010000001.1:117974513-117987545 GCA_026770055.1 Myrmophylax atrothorax | reverse complement strand
ACACAAATATATGAAAAAAATATATAAATGTGTGTGTGTATATATATATAACTATATATAAATATATATATTATGTATATTACACATTTATAATTTATATTTATATTTATATATATATTTATATATATAATTGCAATGATAACAGCTCTAACATTCACAAGGCAGTATTTTGTGAGCATGCCCATATCTAGTCCTTTCTCTTCTTTCCTGAATAAGACCATTCTAAAAGACACAGTAATGAAACAGGGTTACTAATCTTTCACTTAGACCCTTCCATCTCTGATTAAAGGAAAGCACAATTTCAGATTTCAGGCAAATAGGACAGCCCTGCCTTGGCCATTCCACAGAGCAGCACATGGTTATCAATAGTCTGAAAATGGAAACTCAAAGCTCAAATTAGAAAGTAAAGGTTTCAGTTCCTTGAGCAATGATTTCTGTGGAAGATAATGGTTCAGGAAGTCACTCATGAAGCTCAGATTGTGCCCTGATAGCAGACTTCTTTCTGATATAATTCTATGTAACATATATTTCCAGAAGGATGTGTGTGTCTCTGCAGCAAAGATATTTTCTGATAACTTCAGCTAATTATTTTATCATGCAGTTTCATCTTTTTAAAAATTCTCTTTTGGAAAAAAATAGAAATCAAACCAACAACAACCAAACCAAAAACACAACTTCCCCCTAAAAACCCAAATTGGAAACTTTTGTGGAAGGTCTAATTTCTTTCAATCACAAGGAGCTATTTCACTGCTAACAAAAGGTTTAGTTGGTTACAATTTGTTCTTTGGTTTTGGTTTCTGTGGGGGATTTTGTTTTGTTCATTTTGGTTTAGGGTTTTTGTAGTTGTTTGTTTTGTCATTGTTGTTTTTTAATTAAAAATCCTCTGCTATTGATAATGACATTACTTGTTCTACTTCCCCTATATAGTATATTTTTAAGGTAGTTCAAATAAAATGTGCTAGTTTATCTCCCAGCAGGTGAGCTTGGATAGTGTCTCTCCTTTTTTCCCAATCCTTAGGCAAACATGAGCCACAGTTTTGCTCCTTTGTCTTCTGGTGGTTGATCCTTCACTTTTGGTGGTGGCTTTTCACTTAATAATTCCAATATAATCAATTCTGGTTAAATTCTGCCTCCAGAGCAAAATTTCCTCCCACCAAGCAGCTCTGCCTCCATCCTTGCTTTCTTCCAAAGGTTCCCTATGGAATGTGCTGCTGGGCTTTGGGAACAGTGTGTGGGAGGAACTTCTCCTGCACTCTTTATTCCACTGCACTACAGTTTTGTTGGGAATAAAGAATAACTTACTGAAATTTGATTTAATTTTTTAGTTACCATTTGTGGATCCTGTGGAAAAAAAGCCAAGTAAACACCACTATTTCACTCTGTGATTTTTTTTGTTTATTATTTTTTTCCCCGACAGATAAATAAGAACAATCCTTTGGACTTCTTAATAAGCTACACAAGCTACAGCTTTCATTTCAGCGTGTATGAGAATTTGTAGAGCGTTTTCAGAGCCTGCAAAAGGGTTTCTTTTCAGAGGCTTAAACGAATCAGGCATTAAACTCCCTTTCATTATTTTTTAGCTCTTACAGGACGATGCTTGGAGCTCAGAAATAATAATTGCTTTTGTATGTCATTACTGACTCATGGCTGAATATTAATGACTGATGGCTCAATGATTTGAGTTTCAGGTTTTCAAATTTTAGGAAGAAACCTGGTCTTTGAGAAATGGTTTTAGCCATCAATTTGGGCACCTTCTAGAACAAGATCACCAGAGTTAAACATATTTCTCAGGCTTTGTGAAATTCTTAGTTTCAATTATTTTGAACTTCAATAATCAAAAATCTGGACTAGACAAAGGCTTTTCTTATAATCTACTTGGGTTTTCTTGTTTTTTTCCCCTCTAGCAATTAAGTGTGGGAATTGGTAATGAACATGCCCTAAAATCTCTAGTTAACTTTTCCTCTGTCCCAAATCACACCTCAATTGGTAATAAAATGTAAGTGGACAAAAAGCAGTGGAGAAAATCCTTTTAAACCAAAAGGGTTTGGGACATGATTTGTATAGAAGCAAATATTTATGGCAAGATTTTAAAATACATTTCACAGATTTCCTTTAAAGGCCATTTGGCAGGAATAGGTCTTGGTGAAGATTTGGGCTTACATAACAATGTAAACCACAACCTCCTAGACAATGGGTGATTTTTTTTTTTTTTAAACAGGGGGAAAAAATCAAAATAATGAGAGAATTTCTTGGCTTCATTAATTGTCAGACAAGCAAAATACACTTGAGCACACACATGGCTTGGTGTGCTTTTCCTCTGAGGGTTTCAGCTTTTTTTCCTCTTATGAGAAGATCATGGTAGAGGCACTGTCCGCCAATTATGTTCTAATTATGCTTTTCAAGGTAAGTTTAATTACCCTTCTGTGACACTGTTATGAGCTGAAGCCACTTACAGGGTTTTACACAGCCTTAAGTTTTCAGTCTCACAAATATGGGTGGTCATGATGAATATTGTAATGTACATTTTTCAAGAGAGGAAAAGAATCTGTAACAGATGGAAGCTTTATATTTCACCTTCAAACTTGAACTCCTCGGTGAGATCCCAACTGACTAAAAGCACATTTTCTTTCAGGTCACCGGAGTGTTTCTGACCAGGCTCTATTGCACCAAGAATTAATTTGCACAAGGTAAGAAAATCTTCTCCCAGGGTAATGATTCCAAATGAAAGCATGGATTCCATGACTCGTGCAATAAGGAAATACTCACTACATCACTTTCATAAAAACAATTTTTAATTTTTTTCCCCTCATTATTGACTTGGTATATGAAATATCAGTGGTCAATTCTGTTTCTATTTGGAGTAAGGGAAACTTTGCAATACACAAAGCTTAAATAAGTTGGCTTCAATCTTCAACTTATTTTTAAGCAAACAAAAACCAAGAAAGTTTGGATAAACCTTTCGGGTAAAATGTAATTATGTTAAAAAACCCCAAACCATTGGAAAAACCTTTGGGTAAAATGTAAGTATATTAAAAAAAAACAAAACGAAACATCACGGTTCCATAAAGACTGACTTGCAAAACTTTTCTCTCTGTAATGCTCCTATGAACATTGTTTTTATTTTTGTAGTAGGTGCAGAAAAAGAAATATTAGAACTTGAAACAAAATAACCTCATTAAGGGAAATAAAATCAAAACAGTACCAGAAGTATATTGGGCACGGTGCTGTCTTTGCATCAGTCCAAATTAGAGGAACCTCTTACTCAAAAACTGTGGCAATTCAAAGTTGAAAGTGGGATGATAATTAAATGTGGTTAAGCAAAACAATTGCAGATAATGCTTCTCTGGTAAGGATAATTTGACTGCCAAATGGACTTAGCTTAGAGCTAGGAGGATTCCCAGATTCTAGGCACAGGCTTGAATGCTGCCAGAGCCTTTGGCCATGACCACAATCAAAAATGCATTTGGTCCCCAAGTACTGGAGTTCTTGTCTAGACAGTTACTGAATATTTCTCAATTATTACCATCCTCTTCAGGCAAATTAAGAGTCTCTGATATGGTAATAAAACAAGACACTTTATCCCCAGGGTACACTAAGCACTACTTTGGTTTCTGTTCTCCACCCATAATGTTTAATAAAAACACAGTCAGGTTAAATTATAAGGCCACATCTTACCGTAAACTTGATTGTTGCTCTGAGCCAGCATCACCAGGAGAGCGTAGAGTTGTATCCTTTTTATCAGCATGACTGGAGGAGCCTTCACTGTCTGGGCATTGTCAAAGAGATGCCCCTGTGGGTTTGAGAGGTGTGGCTCTAATGGGCTCTCTCATACCATGTGGTTTCCCTGGGCTTTTTGTCTGAGCCGAGTCCCTCAAGCAGCTCTTCTGCCAAGAAAAGGGGTGGGGAAGCAGCAAATCTGAAAAAAATCTGGTATGTGTGTGTGTGGTTGAAACGTGAACTGCTCCATTGTGTCACATCATCTCATTCTCCCCTCGCAGTGCAATGAACAAAAGCTGCAGGTGGTTTTTTGTCTTTGAAAGATGCTCCTGCCAGTGAGGTTTGAACTTAAAAGCAGAACAGAGCAGAGAGAAGGGATGCACTGCAGCATTCTAAACTTGTACAGTCCTTGGGTATTACTCCAATTGAACATTAAGAAATTAGGAAGCTGAACAAATTCATTGGTCACAAGCTGGTAGGTGTCAGAAACATGTCTGAATAGTCTTAATTTGTATTAGATTAATTTAAAACAATCTAGTACTAGAATACTGTTGTACTACTGTTTATGAGATTGTTTTTAATAATAGATACTACAAACAGTAGCACTATTAGAAATAATATTCTTTGTAATACTGTAATATTGTTTCTACTACTTATTTTTAGCATCCTCATAAAATAAGGCCAAATAATTTGGATTCGATTTTGTGGGTTCCTTTTCCAGCGTGTCCTTAATATCTTTTTTCCTCTCAATATTTCTAAAACATCTATGCTCTTAGTTGAACCTTTCCAAAAACTGATGGCAATGCCGTTTCTTCATAAAGTTAAAACCAAATTCAAGTCGAACAGGAACTTTGTCTATAGCAGTTACACTTCTGCCTATAATACAAATACAATAACCCCAAACAGAAATCAGGGAGAAGAAATTAATGAAGTTATAAACCAACCCCTGTGTTAAAATGGTGAAGTTTAGACCTGCCAAGAGGGTTGCCTTCCTACTGAACTATTCTAAACATTTCAAGCTTTCTAGAGAAAATATATGCATATTATGCTCTCATAGAATTTTTAATTATCAGTATTCTTTTTTTCCCCAAGTAACGTTTGGAGAAAATAATGGAACAACTTTCTGAAATGTTGTGTTTGGAAGTGTCTGGTCACAGGAGAATCATCCTGATGTTCATGAGAAACTGTAAAAGCCTAACAAAAATTACAATCCAGCCTTAATGGAAAATATTTATGAAAGAAAACTCATTGAGTGTAACTGCACACACAGCACGCCTGACTGGAGACAAAACACTCCTGCCACAGATTGCATTTCTGGGGAGTGAAGACACCTAGTGGTGAATCCACGTCTAGCTTAGAAAATCTGGTTATTCAGAGAGGTTTCCTGCCACAGCAATTTCTGCCTGTGTTGATGCCGAGTTATCCAAAGCTTATGCCAGGGATGTGATATTAGTAGTTTGTACTTAACCTCTGTACTCTTATTAGACAAACTGGTTTGGGCTGAGTCCTTTGCTACAGATTGAAGCTTTTTTGGTAAAACAAGGTTTTGTCTGTTCTCTGTGGTGTTTTGAGATTGGCTTTCTAGGAGGCCAATTGGGTTTTGGTAGTTTGTGGAAGTGTTTTGAACTGTAGGGCTGGTGCTCTCATCCATTAGTATTTAGGGAGAGGTGAGGTGGCTCAGAGTGGCAGGAAGGAGGACACATGCCCTGTCTGCACACTGTATATGGATTGTGAGGTTTCTTTACTTTGTATTTTTAATAGTAAATAGCCTGGACACTCATCTACACTCAGGTTAAAAGGCACTGGCAAATGAGACTCCACTGTCGCTGCTGATACATCATTACTTCCTTCATTTCCTGTTGGAGATAAAGGAATGTTGCTCTGGGGTTGTTGGTTTTTATGTTTGTTTTGGGGAGTTTTGTTTGTTTTGGCAGGGTTTTTTCTTGATAATCTTTCTAGAAGTTGGCAGAGCATCTGAGTTTCACATGTTTTTTGTTGGGACTGTACTACCACCTTGAGGCATTTCTGTGAGCTTCTCTGTTTTTATGATAACCCAAGACCAAAGTGGTGCTTTGGGGTTGCTTTTTTCCTGTTTGCAGGTGATCAGACATTGCTCTGCAGCCACACAAGTGAGACACAGCATTGCCAGTGTTGTGGGTGGGAGTGGAAGGCTTGGACAAAACTGATTAAAAACCCCTGCCCTTGAGTCACAAGGTGCAGAAAGGACTCCCTTGCTTTCTAAACCCCTTCTCAGAGAGGAGTCTGAGTGCAGCTAAATCCAGTCTTAGCCTTGGATTATGTCAACAGTTTAAGGAATTACAGAGGTGTGATTGAATCGCTTTGTCCTGCAGGTTTCAAGGATTGGCAAAATGAGAATATTTATAGAAAATGCATCGTTATCACAAATGATCAGAGGAAAATCAGAATTATTTACTACACAAGACAAAAGCTGAAAGTACTAATAGTGTAGTATAAGATAGGATAGTGCACTGTGTTGAAGCAATTGCATTAAAGCTGGCAAAAAGAAATAATAGAGATTTGATGTAACTCACTCAGACCAAGGCTGGTGGGGAGATCTCTTTCTCCCAGCCTCGAGGAGTGTCCTTGGAAGGAATCCCCAGCCAAGGGAGGAATTGCACACAAGAAAGGTTATGTGACTGTAACTCCCTGATAATGATCAGCCACTTTGTTCCTTCCTAAGTCCTCTCCTCTCTCACATCATGAGTTTCTCTGCATCTCCCTTTTCCCTCAGCAATTTCAGTCTAATGAGATGAGCTAAGCCTTGTTGAATCAAAGAACACAGAGCAGGTTCTGAAGTGCAGTCTGAGCCTGGCCCTGAATGCTCATCACAAGGGGTATCAGTTCATTCAACACAGAGTTGGTTAAGACTCTGCTCAGGGTTTTTCTGCACATGAAAAACACTTCCTTAAGTGAAAGCATGGGTATTGTATCTATTGGATTTTTCTTGTGGTAATGACAGGCTTCAGAAACGAGGGAGAAAGCAATTTAAAGCTAATTTTAGAATAATTAAGGTGAGGGGGCCTCATTTACTCCAGCAAAATCCAATACTGAATTTGAGAGCTATTTTGTACACTGAAGGACAGATTAAAAAACCACTTGAGGCAAACCAATACAACAAAACCCCTCTAAGAACCTCTAAAGCTCCTAATTACTTTTCCTCCAGCTTTGAACAGAACTGCTGAGTGATGTCCTCAGCTGAGCTGCAGGAGCTCCCTGTCCTGCCTTAGCCTGCACTTTCTTGATTCTACTGATGACCCACAAATTCCAAACCCCTTGTAAAAAAAGAAGTGGTAGGATGGGCAAGAAAAAACAAAAATCCTTACCTGCCATAAGCAGAACTGTCTCTCCTCCAGTCTCTGCTGCCTTGCCTGTGTAAATGCCAAACCTAATTATCAATAGAACTGTGGCCTGAAAGCAGTTGTTATTTTTCATCCTTCTGCATCCTGGATATGGGTGGAACTGCCTTGATTCAGTCAGAAAAATGTCATTGTAAGAATTTAGCATGGTCTAATTACTAAACTTTATATTTCACCCAGTTCTGCAGTAACTTCCACACAAATCCCTGCCAATACATTGATTTTGCACGTGCTGTTTCATAGAGGAATTGTCCACACAAGAAAACTTTACAAAAGGGTATTTTTATTCTCCTTTTCCATTTCAGAGAAGGGTAACAAAAAGCACCTGGTCTTAATGTGCTGTGACCTGGAAATGACTGAAAATGGGAAAGTAATGAGTAATAAAGTCATCAGTCAAGAGGTTGCATGAGTTTATAGTTGACCCATCACGAGGTGTCGAGGCAGGTAAGAATTCAGAATGTGTAAACAGTCAAATCCACCTTGGTAATTTTTGATGGGCTGATGTTATTTGCTCCATTTTTCTGAAGTCCCTAAGGGAGACAGAGATCAAACTGCGATCTTTTTGCAGCCAGTTTGGAAAGCCCTGATTGTTCCTCATTGCAGAAGCCCTTCCTGAAAAAAAAGATTCTGTACCTGCGATGTCAAAATGCTTAACAGTCATTTCACTTGGTGTTCACCTGCAGCAGGAGGAGCCATTAGAGAATTCCTGTCACCATGGAGAAAGCCACACACTTGACAGAAACAGAGGTTTCAATAACCAGCCCTGGGACAGACTTCAGTGTGACTGCACAGAGAAATCAGCTGCTTCAATACACACTTGGATATTGCCTTAAGCTACAACAAGGTGGGTTCCTTCATTTTTCCTGCCAATCTACTGTCTTACATTACATCATTACCACATGTTCTTTATCCACTTTATTGGCAAAATAAGAGATCATGCATAAATTCTATCAAAATTTTTTTTTAATTCTTTTTTTAAAGAGACCACTTTCCCATTACCAAGTGAAAACTTGCAATTGTCTTAATATCAAAACTTAAATCACTTACTCTGGTCTTAACTGTTGCAACAGAAAGTCTTGTGGCACTGCAAGATCCAGGTATTTTCAGTCTTACTCAAGTATCTAATCATAAGTTCCTGACTTTTTTAAATAAAACCATTTCTGTGGCCACTTTCCATCAGTTAAACATCCCTACCACCAAACCAGCAATAAAGCATCTTCTCTAGACCAAAAGGGACTAAACTCTAATACCATTATTACAGTGAGAAGCTTTGTTAAAAAAAAATTTATTTTGAAAGTTAGACACAACCTTGAAATTGTACAAAGACAACAAGCACTCAAATTACACAAAGAGTTAAGTAGCAGTGAGTACAATGTGAATGCAACAGTGAGTCTTGCCTCTCTTTATAGGTAAATATAAATAGATTATCCTTGCCAAACTTCCCAGCTTTCTTTTTTTTTTCCTTTTCCTGAAAAGCAGCTCATGATGCTGCAAAACCTTGTAGGGAGCATTTCACTGCTCCCTGCAACAGAATTGTTAAAAGGGGCTCTGGCTAAAAATAGCCCTTCTATCATGAGAATATCCCATACTTTGCAGAACAAGTTTCTCTCTCAACTGAAAAACAGATTCCCCTTTCATTATGTTGAATGTTTCACCTCCCCTAAGGACCTGCCAAATTAGAGACTTCAAAATGATCAAAAATTGCACACATTTTTTGATTTTCATTATTTTACTCTTTGAAAGTGTTGTTCCAAGAAAAGCACTCTGGAGTAACTTTAGCTGTGAGTTGACTAAACTAATTTAAGTACATGGTCAGAGAAGAAAATATTTCTTATTTTTATTTTTTTTAATATTACATTTAGAGTTCAAATATATTAATAAAACCACCTGGCGAAAAGTATCCCTTACAGCTTGTCCCCACATTTGTGTGTCAGGTGAAAAGCAGACATTGCATCCTCCCTTTCCTTTCTTCTTTACAGGAAATACACAGAAAAAATAATGCAATGTTCTTGCACAAGAAATGAAAACCCCCTGGAGACGGATAGCACAACTTAATTACAGGATTTAGTTATTAGTTAGTTTGGATATACCAGAAAACTTCTGCTGTAAATCTTCCCTCAGATCAACAGCAATTAAAAGGTTATGCTTTATCCAACTGTAGCCACGCTGGCAAAATGATGCTCTAAATCTGAGTGTTTGTAGGACTCTGTTCCACAACTGAGTGGGACCATTTACACTCATTTCCTCTAAGAGTAGAACAGTCTGATGATTTGGGTTATGTTCATGATTATAAACTTACTATAAACGTTATTCTTTCCAGATTACCTGGCAGTGCTGTATTTTTCCTTCCTTTACTCCATTATTACTCTTTGTTGCAATGGATCAGCATCTTGATTTTCCAAAAGCTTGAAAAACGCTGTGGCTCTTTTTTAAATGAAAATATCCCATTATTAAGACACCAGCATCCCTCAAGCTGCTGTGCATTGCAATTAAGTTCATTACACTGAAAATTCTGATGATGACCAACTTTTGCTGCCAAATTGTTATGACTTGGTATCCTGTGGCTGTGCTGAACGTTCCTCACTGGGCCCGGACCCTCTGCAGGGATTCTGCGTAAAAATAAACTGGTACTAGAAGAAGTAATGAAAATACTTCCAGAACTCTACTAATTCTGTAAATCTCTGTACACAGACTGCTTTATAAGTAGAGTCAGCTTTTGAGAAACTAAGCATTCTGATAGTCCTTTGCCTTACTGAGAATGTTTGGTTTTCTCTTTTTTTAACAAAAACTCTTGATGTTTGTTGACAACTTTTTTAAGTAAAACTGGAAAAGTAACTTGATTTTTTTTTTGTGCAAGACCCTACCTAATGTTACCATTAAGTTTTTAAAAACATCTATCAGTTTGCCAGTTGAGGGAAAAACAACCAACATTGAATCTGACATAGAATTGTATGGGGTGCAGCCTGAAAAACCCCACAGTAGCAGAAACTGAGCTAAGTGGCCCCAGTTCATACCTTTTTGTCATCCCATTTTCTCTAGATGGTTTTGTTTAATGGAGGCCTCTTTCCTCAATACTTCACTGTTTTCCATTTGCTTCCACTGATAAGGTTTAAAAAAAAAGGAAAATATTCAAGTGAGGATGTTGTGTTACTGTAATGAAACAGCAGCTGCTCAAGAACACTTTCAAATTCTCATCAGGACAGAAAAGGTTTGGCTTAAGAAGATTTACAAGAGTTTTAGCCCAAGGCAGCTCATGATTTTAAGCTAAACCCAAGCTTGTGCAAAAGTAAATGATATTTTGGAAGGCATATTTTGATAGTTGGGATTAGATTAGAAAATTGTTACTGTTATTTCTGTGTGGAGCTCCAGCCCAGGGGACTCCTGTGACTGTGAGGAGTCCCAGAGGAGCAGCAGTGGCCTGAGCACCCCTGTGCTGGGGCACATGGATAGGCAGCCTCCTGCTTTTTACTTTTGTCCATTTATTCCAGAGGGCTTCTTAGCAGGATAAGTGCATTTTTTTCAGAAGCTAAGTGCACAAAAAAACCAGTTTTTACTAAGTGTGTAAGTCCTTCTTAGCCCAGCAAAAGAGACTGCTTTAGAAACAGCTAGGGAAATAATTAGAGAAACAAAATAATCAGGTTGTTTTGTCTCTCTTTAGCAATTACAAATATCTGGAATAAAAGAAATACTGTGCAACTCTGCTGCAGAAAGGAAGCTGGACAACTGGCTCCACCCTAGGGAGTTAAAGTCCTGCTTATGCCACTGCACCCACTGAGTGGGAGGATTTCTGTGCTACCAGAAGATGCCTGGCACCTCTCTGAAGCCAGAGCATCCCAAGGAAATCTGGAGCAGGCAGAAGTCAGTTGTATTCCAGCACTTTGCACAATGCTCTTTCATTTCTTCTAGAGCACTTAGCATTAGGTGCACTATTTGGCATAATAATTTGGGACAGCTCAGTAACAGACTGACAGTTTTTGGAGTGGGTAATGTGATTGAAATTCTTCATTTTCCCATTGAACTTTTAGCCAGTCCAACAGATGTGGCCATGGCACAGAGCAAGAAATACAGCCCAGGTCTGTAATTCCAGCATAGCTTTGAAGCAGAAATGCTTTCCTACTTGTGCTTACAGGTATTGAATAGTCTTTGCAGCAACTGTTTTGAAAACTGCTTTAATCACTTTACCTCCCTTGACTGCAAGGCTGATGACAAGGCTAGAGATGAAGAGGACCTTCAGAGAAAGATGGAGGAGTCTCTTCTCCTGTGCGCAATGAAAAAACTTTCTCCACTCCACAATTTGGTGCCTCCCCCATCCCCAATTTGGATTTTGCATCCTTAGTCCTGCTGGTAGGAAAAAGCCATTAATCCTCTCTCCTAAGAACTTGGTCCAGCACAACTTTCACTTGGCAGCAGCTGCACTGCAAACCACACTCGGGTACTGGTTTGGCTACCCAGCTTTCAAAGACTGGCACTGGAACTGCAGGGGCAGGTTAAACCCAGACAATGAAATGGTGATTTTAGAAATGCAGACATGGCAAACATGATTTAGAAACGCAGAACTCCCAGCCCTGTGAGAATTGTGGAGCTCAAGAGCCTGGCTATTCAAGCTAATGAATACATCCACAGTTGCACCAAAGAGGGTAAGAGTGTTCTCTAAGAAAAAATGTTTGTTTTAGAACATAAACCAAACTTGAATAGAAATTTGCAGCAGTTCTCCCCCAACAGAGCAGTTACATTTGAACTAACCATTCCATAGCTTCAAAAGTGCAGTCACTCACAGACAGGATACTGGACAAAGCAATCCACTGACATGACTAACAATCCCTATCACACCGTGTTCCATGGACATTCAGATGCACAGCTTGTGTAAGGGAGGTCCTCCATCCAAGTGCCTTTTTCTTGCTGTCAGTTGCAGCTGGACTGAGCAGAGATAAGGGGTATGCCAGCAACATTCCCTACATTCACCACGAGTTCTGAAGTCCACAGCAGGGTTAGCAACAACCTGTGGCATACCACTAATCCAGGAATAGATTGTCATTTCTACAAGAATACAAAATAGCTTGTAAAATCAATATGTAACACTGTATATATGCATGAATATAAAAATAAACCACACCATCAATATGTAAAACTTCACAACAATGATGAAAACACTTTCTCCTCAGCGGTCTTCAGTGTTGATGAGCTGGTTCTCATTGTCATACCCATCAGGCAGATAAGCTTTCCTGAGCTGGTCTGACTTGGGTATGGAGCTGCCGTTCTTCACGTGGCGGGACAGGAAGGCTCGCACGGCCGGGTGATCCGCCTTCTCCAGCGGGATATTGGCTTCCAGGCACATCTTCACAAAGTCCTGGATGACGCTGGTTTTCTCTGGCTGGGCAGTGCTGTTGCACTGCAGGGAGGCCGTCAGAGTCCTCTGCCTCTTCCTCACGTTCTGCTCCTCGAACTCGGCCTTGCGCTTGGTGTGCGTTTTGGACTTGAGGTGGTCGTTGATGGCGGATTTGCGGACGTGGTTGAGCACCACGTTGCAGGAGGTGCAGAAGAGCTTCCCCCCGTCCTCGTGCAGCTCGCTGCCGAACTCGCTCACCCGGTCCTGCGGCGTCACGTACAGCGCCGTCTTGGAGCGGTTCCGCGACGGCGCCGACTTCACCCCGAACCGCTCCATGGCTGCCCCCAGCGAGGCGGGGCTGGAAAAAACCAAACGGGGGTCAGAGTGCTGATGATTCCAACCAAACACTGCTGGGAGCAGTGCACTGAATATCCAGGACAGAACTTAGTGACATCTAAAAGGTAGTTGATTACATGTAAGACTCATGTGTGAAACTGTTACTGAAAGGCTCTTGATTTTAAAGCCTAAAAAAATGGGAGAAGGGACTGGAGCACAAGTGCTGTGGGGAGAGGCTGAGGGAGCTGGGGGTGTTTAGCCTGGAGAAGAGGAGGC
>JAOXXN010000001.1:117957067-117970950 GCA_026770055.1 Myrmophylax atrothorax | reverse complement strand
AGCCCCTCAATCTCTTTCCTGACCTGAGGGGCCCAGAACTGAACACAACACTCAAGGTGTGGCCTCACCAATGCAGAGTGCAGGGGAGGGGTCACTGGAAGGAACACTGTCCTGCCAGAGGTGGACCTGGAACTCCAAAGAGTTTGGAGGTTGTTGGAGCCCCATCGCTGGAGCTCCTGCTGTCAGTGGTGCAGCAGAGCCTGCTCCAGGAGTGGGGCTCTCCTTTATGCAGCAGAGGCTTTCTGACCTGAGAGCTCCCACAAAAACTGGTCTACTTGTTGGACCTGCTCTGGGGCCTGAAGCCTTCCCTTAATGAAAGGAAAAGGGTATTACAGCCAGGTGTTAAATGTGCAGCATTTTCTTAACAAAAGCCCAGTTTTTCAATGGGAATATTCAGTAATCTGTTGGCTAATGTTGGCAGACAAAACTGAGGATGAGGTTTAGTGTTCTAAAGATGTTAATTTAAAAAAGGAGAGACCTTGACTTGGCTTTGATGACTTTGCTGTAGAATCACTTTTTCTTGCAGTTAATGACCACAGTTAGACACTGATTTCCCTTTTAGTCCTCTTGTTCACTGAGTTTGTTCCCAGATGTGCAAATGGATAGTGGGAATGAGAGGTTTTTTTCTTTTTACTTATGGCAGATGTTGCAGTGCATCTTTTAACAATTATAATCTGAAACCTGACACCTTGAAAAATATTCCTTAAGTTTTCCTTTGGGATGTTACACCATTAGCTTGCATAAAAATAAAGAGCTACAGAAATCCTGTTTCTAATAGAAATCTAAAGCATGTCTTCTAGCTGTTTCTTAATTTCCAGTTACTTAAAAGTTAAGTATTTTGAGATGACTTCACTCAAATGTTAGCTTTAAGATTATGTTTTAGATCTGAAAAACAGATTTCCAGAAATCAGGGGCTAGAATTAAGAGGTATTTAGATAAGAATTGTGTTCAGTAGCACTTTCAGAGGAAGAAAAAGGTGTGTTTTCCACTTTGGCAAGCAAAATCAAGGCATTCAAAGCTACTTAAGGCAACAGAATGTGGATTCTGATTCTATGATTGTAGTTAACTTTTTTCCCACCACTTTGAGGTCTTACATTTTAACGGTTAATGAGTATTCTGAGTTGGTTTAATTATTTATAATTATAGCTTTGGAAGTGATGTCCATCCTGTACTTGTGACAATCACCCAGACTCCAGTGCTGAGAAAGGAGGGAATTTTTAAAACAACGTTCACATCTTCTATATAGCATATATTTTACTAATGCTTTGCAGAACCTTGTGTTAATCTGTTAGAAACAAAATACTGACTCTTAGATGACTGGTTTAAGAAAAATAACAATTTCTGTTTCCAAGCAGAAGGACAGATTTATGGTATTTGATTAAATATTTGATAGATTCTTTAGCAGAGGCTTTATTTTTTTATATTATTTGTTGACGTTGCACTAATAAAAACAAAATTACATTTAAAATATTTGTTGGTTGGACTTCATATTCTAATTGCCTTTAAATCTTTCTTTTCTGTACAGTTAACAAATATTTAAGCTCTGAAAATCCACTGTTCTTTGAACTCCGTGCCAGATACCTTATTGCCTGTGAACGCATCCCTGAGGCAATGGCTCTTATCAAATCTTGCATAAATCATCCAGATATCAGTAAAGATCTGTATTTCCATCAAGCTCTTTTCACCTGTCTTTATATGTCACCATTAGAAGATCAGCTATTCCAGGAGGTATTGTTTGTCAGTATACATTTCTTTAATGAAGTGGTGCTTTGTACTTGCTGTATACAACTTGTCAAGAGGAGCATATGGAACTCTGTTTTTGTAGAACCAAATGTCATAAAATCAGGCAGCTACACTGATGATGCTTAACTCAATGCTGGCTTAAGATTTGAAGAGGTAAATGTTAAGTTCCTACAAGTTTCGTTGACCTAAATGCAATTTTTTTGGTTCCAGTGTACTTGTAGTTATATTCCCTAAATAACCTAAATCATTAATATTTTGTAACTTCAGTGTATTGACTGTTTTACTGTAGACTATTGTTTTAGTAAAAGCACTTGAGCCTAATTGATGCCAGTCCACTGTTCTGTACATTATATAGTTTTGTTAGCCTTAACATTTTTTAATGATGCCCCTGTGTGTAAAATGGCACTTGAGCTGAATGTGGCCCTGCTTTTACTTACTAGTTAACAGTGATTTTCTTGTTTTGAGAACAAGCTCCCATCATGCAAACAAGTGCTTTTGTGTAGTGTTTTCATTTCTCAGACAAATACTCTGATGGTCATGACTCCAAGAAATAGATACCTCCAGCTATTCCAAAGACATCCTATGTTAATAGCAATTCCTGAAGTTTTCAGTAGCTGCTTTAGTATAGCAAGGTCTGATAGGATTTTATTTCATGTTAGCCAATTTATCTAAATTGATTTTATTTTAATTGTATAGCACTTGTTGAGGACTGATTGCAAGAGTGGAATTGAGATCATCTGCAACACTGAAAAAGAAGGGAAGACTACCTTAGCCTTACAGCTTTGTGAATCCTTCCTAGTCCCACAGCTTCAAAATGGGGACATGTATTGTATATGGTAAATACTTTATTTCTGGGGAAGCAGCTTGGCAGGAAATAAATGCTTATTTGCACAATGAAACTCATCTCACTCAAAGATGTAGTGCAAGTTTCAAATACCAGATGACAACGTTCTGACACAGTTTTTAAATGTTCCACCTGCATCTGTTGTGCCTGTTTGCCTTTTTGCAGAGTCATGTACAGGGGGAGTACATAGAACATAACACTAATTGCTTCAGAGCACCAGGAGAGTGAGCCTTTACATCAAAAATCCCTAGAAATGTGGCATTTTTAGCAATGTGTAACAATGTGCAGTCTGTAGACTCTCTAGCAATGAAGATATTTTGCTCTGTAGCTGCAAAATGTGTCTGAAAAGAGAATATGTCATTCTGAAAACGTGCTGTTAATTATGGAAACTTTCCCATCATAAACAGAGCCATTACATAAATGGTGATCCTCTAGAAAACATTTAAGTAAGAATGTCTTCATACACATGGAATCATCTCGATACTTGGACATTTTTAGGGGCAAAAAGTTTTCTAGAGAGTTGTTAGCAGTTAATTTCATCATTCTGGGGACTGAAATCTGTCTAAGGAAGATAATCCTTCTGTTTATATGTAATTTGTGTACCTAAAGGAACATCTGCATTCCTTGATATAAAGTTTGCTTTATTTGTTTGTTTGGTTGTGCTGTTAAACCAAAACAGCTTAGCAAAGATTTAATATTTTTCTTCCATCAATTGAGATCAAATTATTAATCTGCATAACTGATTTTCATATGGTGTTTAGAATCTATCTGGGATTTCTATGTTCCCAGATTTCAGGGAATTGAAACGTTTTTTTTGCCTTGGGGAAGTGATGAAGGTCAGACATTTTGTTTGGTTTGTTACTAAATTTTTTTCCTTAACTATTGGATGAGTAATTGTTCAGTCAAAACCTTTGGGATTATTATTGGCATACATTTATAGTAGAATGTATTGGCAGTAGCTGGTGGTGGGTTTTATTCAGTCAGTCCAGAAAAAGGTGGATGTGACTGTCCCCACAGGAGAGACGTTCGACCAAAAAGGTGCAGAGTTTGTGTGAGCCCCATGACCGACTGGGGTGGGATCTGTCCCTGCTGGTTCCTGCCCAAATGCTGCCTCTCCTGGCTTCTGATTTTGGAGGAAATGGACAGATGTAACCCTCATATATTAGTTAGGGCTTTCTGTTTTGGGGATTCAGTCTTTAAAGAAATGCATTTTTGGTACTATGATTAAACCTTCTTACATCTTTTGCTGCAGTATCATGTTAGCCTTGCTCTTATTGCATCACCCAGTTTTGAAATCACTGCTCCAAACAAGATGTACCTCTGTAGGTTCTGGCAAAGCACATGCCGAAGATGAAATTCCAGAAGAGACTCAAGTGCTGTTGGATACCTGTTTTAGAAGGAAACAATCTTGGATCTCTTTGTGTTTTTATCTTCTATTCAGAATATAGAACTTGAGGATCTTTGAAAGAGTTCAGAGCACTTAGGTCTGTGCAGCTCAAACAGCTGTTCCATTCTTTACAGATGCTGAGCCTTAACAATTGTCTTCCCAACAAGAGAATTCTGTGTAATGCTTAGTAGATCATTTAAACTGCAACAGAACTTGTGAAGGCATGACTGTGCTGTAATTCAAATTTTTGGAGAAGTAGGAGCCAGGTTAATTTAACTTTCAGAGCATATTTTTCCCTAGAGGAGATTTTAATGTCTTCAGCACAGCATAAACCATCTCACCTTGTCTGGAATTGAGGGCCTTGCAGATACAGCAGCCAACACTCGTAGCAAATTTAAGACAACAAAATAGATTAAAAAATTGTAAATAGTAGATATTTATAACTGCTATTTATAATAGCAGCTGCCTGCATGAAATCTTCAAGCTGAAACTATTAACTGTCATCTCAGAGAAAGATGAACTTCAAACAGCTCTGTCACACAACTCTTATTTTCATTGACTTTAGGAATAAATTCTAGATTTAGATGAACTGAATTACTTTTCCGAATTAAAAGCCCACTTACAAATTAATCACAAAGCAAGCTGTGCTTGGTCTTACTAGGAATATTTTTGTACAAGGTATTGGTGAGAGATCAGTCCATAATGATGTAGTATCAAGGTGATGTCTCTTCCTGAAGAAACAGCTTATTTGATGGAACAGTCATAAACAGGCATAGTAGAATTGCCTTCCTTCTCTGCCAGGTAAATTTTAAATGCTGTTTTGGCTGGTTTCAAGGGATTCCTGTGCAGTAAATTCAAAGTAAGTCAAGGAATTTTTACCACATGTTTGATCAGACTTTTGGTAAAGTGTGCTCTCTATAGCCAAGGAAAGACAGACCTTGTACTTACCAACAGCATCAAAGGGTTTAGGTGTAGCTAAGGTAGGGTGGGTTTAACCATCCTCTTCTGTTGCTGATGGAGACATGCAACAGTTCAGGTATTCTGTAGGTGATTAAGAGGCTGGGATGCATGTTTGCCCCTGGTAAGGAGGTACTGAGTTCTGTGATCTCACAGTAACAATTTAAATTGCCCTAAGACAAGTCCATAAAGTTTAGGAAAGGCCTCGGTGTGAACTAAGTTATACAATCCAAGAAATAAAGGTCTTTAAGTGCCATGCTGCTCTGCCATAAAAATGGTGCAAATAGAAAACTACCCCTGCCTTTGTCATCTCAAGTTTGTCATCTGTGTCCTGGTCAGTGGCACAGAAATACCTCAAGTGCTGCTGAATTCAGCATTAAAGTTGGTGTCCAAAGCATAGAAGTGATCGAAAGAGTCCAATCAGCTCTCCAAGAACTCTTTAATCCTTGATTGTCCAAGTCAGACATGTGCTTGAGAAGAAGCCACCACATCTACAAGAAAAATAAGACTAAAATACTGTTTCATGTCAGGATCAGTCAAATGGTGGTTCACACCTTGTTCTTCACCCATGGAGCTGTTCCTTCCACTTCCAGCTTTCCTTTTTCAGCTCTTTCCCTGTGCCAGCCATCACACTTGCCTGAACACGACAAACCACTTTAACCACTAATCTCTCAAGGATAATTTGAGTTTTCTCACATTTTCTGGGATTAGTGTTGAAGTGGCTTGCTCTGGAATGGTCTGAGGCAAAGCAGAGAATAAACTGGATTATTCAGTTGTGGTAACATGTAACAGCAAAAATACTCAGTTCTTATTTTTGTACTTCAGATTGAGACTTTTACTGAGTTGTTGTGAATGTCCATGAAGACACTGGTTTTAAACTGGTATATGAAGTTTGCAAAGATGTAGAAAGCAGATTTCCAGCCTGGTAAAGGCAGAGGTGAACAGCTTGTATTTTTAGAAAAGCTGTAAGACTAATGTTTTTTTGTGCACAGAGCTGCTTATAAGGTCTTCCTTTTCAGTGTCTTCCATGTAAGCTTGATTGTTCTTTCAGCTTTAGTTTTCTTGGGTTCTGAATAAAAGGAAAACAATCAAGCTCTCTTGTCTAGCTCTTAAAATGTCAAGTAGAACCGTAGAGCTGTCCTAAATTGAGAAGTGCAGTTGGTGTTTTGTCATAGGCAGTTCTGTCACTTCATTCAGGCACTGGCCTTAGTAAGAGAAGCTTAATCTCAAAAGGTTGGATTTGTACCTGGCACAGACCAGAGATCTGGAGGATGAGTCAAATATTTCGTCAGTAACTAGGTTTGTTTTGTGAGAGAGGAGACTGGTGGAATAGAAAAGTGTCTTATTCCAGAAAACAGAAGCAAATTGGTCCTGTTTTCAGTGTAGTGTGGTGGGATTTCTGTCTGAAGAGTCCTGACTGTACCTACTCCTGCGTGAAATCCTTGTGCTGGCAAATCTTACCACTAAAAGTGAAGTCCAGTTGCCTTTCCGAGTCTCTGAGTTAAAGAGCATAGACCTTACAGGCTGTAACTTGTTCATTTAGCTGTATTTTATAGGCTAAGCACATGACCTGTGTAGGAGCTCTGCTGCAGAGTCCAGCAATCTGTGCTGGTGTTTCCTTCTCTGAGGCAGGAACGTTTGACTGAAGATCACAGGGAGGGATGAGTAGCTGTAGAGCCTGATGGACCTGCCATTGGCAGAGTGGTGTGTTGTGATGCACAGAACTGGAGAACATCACTGTTCCTGTCCCTGGAGCACATCACAAGTTAGCTTTCTACAATGCTTCCATTTTCCACATGGAAAAGCTTCCTTTTCCTGAAGGACTCTTCATCCTTGCACTGAAAGCAGCTTGGTCCCAGGAACACACAGGGCCTGCCATTCAGCCATTGGTTGCCTCTGCTGTTAAGGGCTAGAGCTTTACCATCTGGTTTTATTGTGAGGTTCTCTGAAACTAAGCTGAATGCATTTATATTTTGTTGAATATTTAATTGGCTCAGTGATAGGAGATACCCTGAACGCTTTAACAAAGTAATTAAGTTGCATTTTTCATTGTGCACATTGTGGTGTTAATTAGGTTGGTATTACACCCTCAAATAAGAATTTAGTCACAGAATATGCAAAGAATTGTCTTTAGAGTTCTAAAACTCAATCTAATTGGATTTTTTTTTCTCTGCTTAATAGGGACCTGATCTTCATTTGGAGTAAACTGCAGCTTAAATCTAACCCTTCAAAACAAGTATTTGTCGACCACTGCTACCAGCTTCTAAGAATTGCTACAAATGTGAGAGTAATTTTCCCTTTCATGAAAGTCATTAAGGATGAAGTAAGTTTTGTTTGTTTTTACCTCATCCACTGTTCTTTTTATAACTAGTTAAAGTGATGTTTATATTGTGTAATGACCAGTTTTTGTGGAAGGTTAAAAATAAAGAGGTAGAGAAGGACACTATAACCTTGAAAACTTTGTCAAGTTCCAGAATGTGCTTGAATATTATGATTGCTTTTGATTAGCTGTGTGTTTTTAAGATTTAGTTTTTTACTGAATTCTGAGCTTTTCTTTGTCTGCAGTGAGTTTGGGGAATGTCCTCCTCTATAAATAAATGGGGAAATTAATCATAAGTACATGGAATAGATGTGAAAGATTTATCAGTTGGTGGTTTTTTTCAGCCTGGCTTCTTAAGGAAATAGGATTTGTGTAATTATATCCATCCTTCATCTTTGCTAAATTCTGAACCCTTTCACCAGTTGCAATGAAATCTGAAAAAATGCTTAATATAACATAAAGGAAGAGCTCGACTAATACAGGAGAAGACACTATTTTGTTTGAGAAAATTGCACTGTGTTTCATGCTTCAGATGTTAGTCTTGTACCCCTCTGCACAAACACCTGCAAAAGATGTCCCAGAATCCTGAGCTGGAAGGGACTCCCAAGGATTGTGGAGTCCAACTCCTGGCCCTGCACAGGCCCATCCCCAGGAGTCACACCCTGAGAGGTGCCTGAGAGGATCATCCAAACACTGCTTGGGGCTGTGCCTTCTTCATATTTTATGCCCTAAATGAGTTGTCAATTGTTTTGTCACGGGGGCTGCTGTAGAGATCTAAATGCAATAATTTACTTAATTTGAAATTAAGAGTTTCATCTCTGTATGTATTCAAAAATGCTTGTGGTGGTATTGGTAACTTCTGTTTGCATCTGCATAGCCTCATTTTTAATAACCCACTATATATGGAACATTTTCTCTATTTGGAAACAGTGAAATATAGAAGGTATTAATTATTTCTGAACTTTTGACTTTAATCTGCTGCCTGTTGGGCAATATGTTTCTGATCATCTCTGAGTTACAAGCTCATGACAGGAGCTCCACCCTGAAGTGTGGAATAGGAATTCTGCTCATTGGAGGGATGGTTTATCAATTCTGAAAAGTCAAGCCTTGGCCATGGGTTGTTATGGTTTCCCTAGTGGTTGTTGTTCAAAATTGCAAGCTATCTTATCCTCATTTTTATGCAGTGCTTCCT
Organism: Myrmophylax atrothorax; assembly: GCA_026770055.1. Classification (NCBI taxonomy): domain Eukaryota; kingdom Metazoa; phylum Chordata; class Aves; order Passeriformes; family Thamnophilidae; genus Myrmophylax; species Myrmophylax atrothorax. Next base: position 117,962,507 of record JAOXXN010000001.1, on the reverse strand, counting down.
AAACGAGTTAGAACAGGGGCAGAGTAGAAAGTAACTGTCCAATTACAGTGTGGAACAGCCTAGGCAGTGAAGAGGCAGACAGGAGATACTGAGAGATCAGATATGATTTCTTGCAGTCTTGGTTAATATCCACAAATAATTAGTTGTCTTTAACTATGAAACTGCATGGGGCAAAAGTATCTGAGACTTTACTGGCAGTAGCTGTGTAGCTTTCAGTGCAAACCAAATGTTATTTTTGAGTATTTTATTTATAGTCTTGTTGACATGATATTTAAAATGTACATGCCTTTAGGTGAAGTTTCTTAGCAGGATGCTTTCTGAACTCTTGTTTTACAAGTAGATGAATATAAATACATGGGATGTCAGTGTTTGGGCATTGTTTACACTAGTTGTGTTTTGGTTTCTATTTCTATGGGGTTTGTATTTTTATTTTACTTTCAGTTGTAGACTTCTGTAAGCCCATAAGGAAAATAGCATTATGCATACTCTGTAATTATGTACACTATAATTTCCTTTCTGCAGGTTGGTGAGGATGGTCTTCAGATATGTGTTGAGATATGTGGATGTGCCCTACAGTTGGACCTCCGTGAAGATCCCAACATGAAGAGTCTTATTTATAAAGCAATTGCCCATTTTCTGCCAAATGACTTGGAGATCCTGCGAATTTGTGCTCTTTCAATCTTTTTCCTTGAGCGCACCTTGGAATCTTATTACACTGTTGAACATTTATATAAATGTGCAGATGAGGAGTACAATGAGTGCACTAGTTCTGTTCAAAACCGTGTGCGTTTTGAATTGCTTCCAATTTTGAAAAAGGGTTTGTTTTTCGATCCCGAGTTTTGGAATTTCTTGATGATCAAGCAGAATTGTTTAGCATTGTTGGGGGATAAAGCCTTGGATGGTGTAAGTGAAAGTACACTGGAAAACTCCACTGCAAACCCAGAGAAAATAGGAGAGTGCAGGGCTCCGAGTGAGGGACGTGCGGGTTTAACAGATGTGAGCAACGGGGAGCTTGAGCCTGGGAACTGCTCCGGAGCCCGGTCCAAAGGCAATGCCAAAAAGAACCGTGAGGCTCTTGAGGTATCTAAAGTGGTGGATCAGACTGAACCGAGGCACCGCTGCGTGATATGCAACAAGGAGTTTCTGGGTGATCACATTGTGAAGCACGCACAAGCCCACCAAAAAAAGGGCAGTTTTTCCTGTGTACTTTGCACCAGAAAGTTCAGGCAAAAAGGACTTATGCTGAAGCACCTGAGGAATCATGTCAGGAAGATAGAAAGGCAACATCTTGCTGCAGTGCTTGAGGCTACTCAGCAGGCTCCTGCTCCCAACGAAGTGGAACATTTTGATGTTTCTCTGTCTCTTGAGAATGGGAATTCTGATGATTCCAAAAGTGCTGAACCAGAGGCTGCAATAGCTCCAAGTGCTGAGCAAGTGGTCCAAGAGGAGGATGGGAATGCAGAACAGGTTTTTGATGCAGTGGAAAACCATCTAAGTGACCAGGATGATGCTACTGAAAATAGTAGTGACAGCTGTTTTAATAATGTTCCTGATACTTTAAGTACAGAAAGTTTGCCTGAAGATGATGAGAGTTCCAGTAAAGAGTCACCTGTTCTGCATAAAGTGAATGGAGCTTTTTGCCCTCAAAAAGACATTGGTGCTTTGGATGAGGAAGGAACCTTTAAGTGCCCTGCTAATGGTTGTCCTAGAGTGTTTAAAAAGATAAGATTCCTCAATAAACATGCAAGAAAAAGTCATCCAACTGATCTGAAGGTGCAGCAACACATAATGAAATGGAATAAAGGAAAATGCCGGTTCTGCCAGAGAAAATTTGCTGATTCCCAGCATTTTGTAGACCACCTGAAGAGACATGTGTATCCAAATGTTTACTTTTGTTTACACTTTAATTGTAATCAGAGGTTTAAGCTGTCAACTGAGCTTGCAGAACATACAAAAAGTCACAGCGGGTTTAAAGCTCAGTGCAACTTCTCAGACTGCTCCGAGCTGTTTGAGGAGCTCCCTTTGCTGTACGAACACGAGGCTCAGCATTATTTAAATAAAACATCAGAATGTTTGGAAGATGCAAATGAAAAAGATTCTTCAGATGGTCCTTCAGAACTTGGTAGTTTCCAGGACGATGATGAATCTATTAATGAAAAAGAAACTGTAGATTTACCAATACCAACTTGGAAATCGAGGAAGGATTCTACAGAACCAAAGACATATATTCAAAGTGTGGAGAAGAAAGCAAATAATGTAATTCACAATGGGAATGAAAGTTCATCTGAGGGTAGTGCTACAGTTTTAATTTCGATAGACCAAAAGACACCTGTGTTACAGCCAAATTCTGAAACCTGTAATGTTGTTAGTGACCAACTAGTCAATGGGCACAGTGACCCAGATCAGACGTCATCCAAGTCCTCACAAACACCTTTGGACAGAGTGGCAGATGAAACAAGGACAGAAAATGGGTCAGTGTTACCAGTTTTACAGAATTGTCACGATGCACCACAAAATAATAATGCTGCTGCCTCACAAGTACCTTCTAAACCAAATCAGACAACAGAGACTACTTCATATGGTGTCATCTTAACAAAACCCTATGTTAGACCGTTGCCTCCAAGTTATCTCGATGAACGTTACATTAGCATGCCAAAACGGAGAAAACTTTTGGCTGATGAAGTAGATGCTTATTCTGAACAAGATAAAATTTGTAGCAAAACAACAGAAAGATTTAGATGTGGCAACTGCTTGACCATCTACTGTAATTCCGAAGCACTTGAGGCTCACCTTGCACAAAAGAAGTGTCAGACGCTCTTTGGATTCGATTCAGACGATGAAAGTAAGTCTTTTGCAGTCTTTCTGGGTTGGTTTCTTTAGGGGTAAATTACAATCAGAAAATGGGCTTGGAAAACAGGTAACCTGACACAACTTCAAAGCAATTGCAGTATGCTAGAACTTAGACAATTAAATCACAGTGCTTTGCTAAATTGGACATGCTGTTTAGAATAAGAAAGAGGTGGTGAGAATTTGTAGGCAACTTTGATTGAAAAGACTTCCCATAAAACAGAAGGGCGATTCAATCTGTCTTTCCTTGCGTGTTTGGAACTAAACATGTGGAAAAGCATAAGGATTGTTGTAGATTAAGTAATTATTTACTCTCTGATCCCAGTGCATTCTCTTTTACAGGTGCCTGATTCAATGTTACAGAGAAAAGTATCAGATAAGGAGTGGTGTAAGGAAAACACTACAAGAAGAAGCATCAGTTCGTTTCCCAGTTGGCCTTAAACATGAAGCAGTCTCAAATTACTATAGAGAAACATGACCTTGATAAAGACAAAGCACATTTTCTAGACAAAACTCACAGAGGAGTAATAGGAGCTCTGCAGGTCTTGAGTCCGGAAAGGTTGCTACAAAATCCCCAAAGTACCAGTTAATGGAAAAGCCATGTTCATTCCAAATGTATGGTGGAAGCTGAATGGCACAGTCTCTCTAGCAGGAAGGCTTAAGGGAAATAAGGCATACAGGTGAGCAGGCAGAGGTAGCAGAGGTGTTAATTGCCTCACGGAAATCAACCCAGCCAATTCTGAAAGCTGCTTTAGTTTGTGTTGTTAGTGGGGTGTCTGTCCACACAGCTAGGAAGGAATCATTCCAGAAGGTTTTAAGGTATTATATTGTGGAGAAGAAATGCATAGGAACCAGGAATTGCTTTTTCAAAGTTGAAGTGCTACATCCATTATATGCTCATTTAATGAACTTACACTCAGAATCCAAAGAGGAATGTGGAAAGAAATCTTTAGATGGAATGCTGGAATAGCCAAAAATCATGAAATACAGCACATGAAAGGAAAAGGGAGTTGATGTGATATGAAGTGTGAAACTTGCACAATACACAGTGGAAGTCAGATGCATGCAAGAGAAGCCCTTTGCAAGGCCAAGGTAAAGGTGGACATAAAGAGTGTCCTGTAAAACATCTGCTGTGAGTGTGGGAAGGCCAATGCCATCAGCACATGCACAGATCATGTGGGTTTTGACAGAAATGATGGAAACAAATGCAGAATGTTGAGGGGGGTGAAGCTTGCACTACAGAGCAGGGTTAAACTATTATTACGCAGATACAGGGGTCCTTCAGCTGTTGGTATGACTGAAAAGAACTTGAGAAGGCAGACAAAAGCAGAGCACAGGTCAAGTTGGGGGGAAAAACGATCAGGAAGAGCCTGTCTCACATCTGTGGTAAATGGTGGTAAGTCACAGCTCAGTACTGTAACTACTTATTTACTGTCTGGAGGAAGGGAGAAAATAGGTATGGACTCAAACTCTAAGACACATTGTAACCTTATTTAGTAGCATCCCTCGGAAAGATTGCCTTTCCCAGAAGCCGGTGAAGGAGTTACTTAAATGTTAAGCACTTTATTTGAAATTCACTATTCACAGAAACAATCAGGATCTGAAGACAGGAAGTGTGAGCCCTTCAGCTCTATATGGAACACTGAAATACAGGACATTTGGAAACCCAAAGGATGCCATTGTAGTTTTTGGTCTTCCCACCCCAAGCAGAGGTGTGGCAAACATGCACATTATCCAATTACTGTGCTAATTTATCCCCTAATTTATCTTCTCCTGTCTTACCACCTAACAACTTTTTATTTGGGATCATGTTCTATGCGGGTAAACTTGTAATGTTTGTAGGTGGGGGGGTGTAGTGGTGAGAACTGGTGTTCAGAGGGGGAGTCACCACAGAAATGTAGGATAGCAAAGCCCAACTGCTCCTGCTCAGCTGGTTTATTTATGGAATAGTTCATCACAGTGTGTGTAGGGCTTAAATCAACAGATAGGTCAAAACTAATCGAGAGGCGCATGAAAGTCCCTGTTCTTTGTAGCAGTGGCTCACACTTGCAAACCCAAGGGATTTGTTGTAGGATAGGCTGGGAAGTAGTGCTGGAACTAAACTCAGTAGTTCAGTAATGCCTCTGCTAACCATCCTCTGTGAAAGTAAACAGATGTTTGCATTAATTCTGCTTTCTTTTCCCCTCCTGGGAAGTAAAAAGAATGCAAATTCAAAAATCTTACTGTTGAATTCTAGGAAATTTTTGCCTTAACTTTGAGTTGGATTGACAAAAAAGGTGATAAAATTATGATCACAGGTATGTGTGCATTACATTAATACTGATGATGGCCCACTTTGAGATTTGTATGATGTTTGAGGCACCAAAGAATTTTTTTTGCAGTTGCAAAAAAGCTGATTTAAATGCATCATTCATTATATATACATATATACACACTATATATATATTTACATATATAAATGCATTAGAAGTTTGTTTTAAATTAATGGGGTCCTTATCAGACAAATGCACTTTGATATTTTTTACTTTCAAGTTACCAACTAATTTTTAAGGACCCAGTTTTCATGTTGAATGTTCCCAGGCTCCCCTTTCTT
>JAOXXN010000001.1:117894024-117946666 GCA_026770055.1 Myrmophylax atrothorax | reverse complement strand
CGCGTCCCACGGGAAAGCGACTCCGCGCTGCCACGGCACCTCCCGGCGGCAGGGGACGAGCGCCCCAGCCCAGCGCCGCGGGGTGACAGCAGCAGCAGCGCCCAGAGTAACGCGCAGATATCCTCCCGCCCGGGATGGATCCCGGCGCTGCTGCATCCCGCCCGCATCCTCCGTGCCGGGCGAGCCCACCTCGCCTGGCCGATGGCACTGGGATGTTTTAGCAGTCGTGGCTCGGCTGTGGAGGTGGACCCGGGGAGGACTCTGCCCTCTCCCCCTGCCTCGCTCCGCGTGGAAGCGATCCTTCAAGAAATGGGTGCCTGAAGCAGTAAAAAATACTGACCAAAAAACCCCAGGCGATTTTGCGCCAGAGTCTGGAGGGGAATTTAAGGGTGGGTGTAAGTTGCTTGGGGCACAGCCATGTGGCTGTTGGAGCAACAGGTACCAGACGCGCTGGAGAGGTGGCAGAAAAGCTGATGGTGATTCTCGTAATGAAAGTCGAGAGAGGATTTGTGTCGCTGAGGTGACTGGGGAGGGCTTTGGCTCTCCAATAAAATTACTGCCTATTCTTGTGCAGTTCGTCCTGTGCTCAGGGACGAGCAGTGTGAAGACACTCCCAACTCCAGTGCCCACTTCCCCTCCACAGGGACTTTGCTGGCAAGACTCCAAATCCAACTAATGGCTCAAGTTGAAAGAGTAGCAGCACCAAAAATGGCCATTTCTAATATTGCTGCTGAAACCCTGGCTCTGCAAACTTGTTTCTTTTGCAGTGCTCACCCCATGCAAGGGTATTTGCAGCTCAACAAGTCTTGCACAGGTCTGCTTTTCTTCCAACAAGTGCAACAACTTCTGATGCAGAGAAGGCACCTAGTCTTGATCTGAAAAAAATTAGGCTTCACCCCCTGGCAGTTCATTTCAGTGGGTAGCTGTGAAAAATGTGTACTTTGCTTCTTGTTTTAAATCACTTGGGTTTAGCTTCCAGCTGCTGCTTGTGGTTCTGCCTTTCCCTGTGAGATCGAGTCACCTCTCACAGAGCAGTGCAACTGAGGGCTGTTTGCATTAGGGACTCATTGCTGGCCAAGACCTCAGTCTGAAGTTTGTTTCCTTTGTGAAGAAACAATATTTGTGCTGTTGGCGATCCCCATCCCACTGTAAAAGCCTCTTCCTCCTCCTGCTGTGACGATGACAGGCTCCAGCCTGGGACAGATCTATGGGAACAGCGGTTTGGAGGGCAGTGGCTCACACTTTCACACTGGAAAAGCAGCATTTGCTGCAGGCACTGAGGAGATTTTCGCCTTGGCTCCAGCCCACAGCCTTTCTTCAAAATATTCCTTTCAGATGGAAATTCATGCCAAGTGAAGATTTCTAGCTCTGGCTGGCACGTCAGCCATGGCAAGAGGCACAAAGGTTTGTATCAGTGGATACATGAGACACAAAGAAAAGGGAAGAGGTTTGTTTGGTGCTGGCTACTGCAATGGGCCAGCAGTGTGCAGGGAGTCTGTGTGGAAGGAGCGGGACAAGGGGGAGTGAGTATAGGAAAAGTGAGCTAGATTTATTAACATTAATTCCAAATAATCAGTTTTCTGCTGAAGGCAGCACCACTAATCTCAAGTTTCCCTGCCTCAGTCACCCCTCGAGTCCCTTGCCTGCTCCATGTGAAGTCTTGGCCAAGAAAGAACACCTGCATTAACTCTGCTGCACGTAATTTATCGACCCTGCTTCCCCACAATACTTTTTTTGTTTCCTGTCACCAGAAAAAACTAAAGTAATCCCTGGCATGACCATCCCATGGGTTGGTTTTCAGTCAGCATTCTGCTGTGCAACCCAGGCAGGTGCTGCTCTGTGCTGCAGATGCTGCTCTGTGCTGCAGTCCCTGCCTGCACTGGGAGTGTCTTTGGAGATTCTCTCCAGCCAGAAGACCAAGTGAAAGAGCACGAAGGTCTCAGATGTGCTGCCCTGATGCCAGGAGGCAGCTGGTTACCTACTTGAGCCTTGTCTGTGGAACTCCAGGAGGCTGAATGGGATGTGTGGGATTCCTGCAGGAGTTGTCCAGAGGGCAGGAGATGGGAACAGCCTTGTGGACTCTCAGTGTCACCTGGGGGACCCTCCAAAAAGGCCAGCAGTGAACACTCCAGAGGCTCCAAAGCCCATGCCTTACTGCATGGAAAGGATGGGTAGCAATGAATTAGCAAAGTTCCTTTTTTTACCCTTTACAAATATTAGCCCTTTTTTTTTTTCCCCTTTTCTCATCCCCTGTTCTCCCTGTGCCTGCAGAACATCTTCACAAGCCCTGAGGTGTTTCCCAAAATGCAGGACTTCATGCAGAGCCTCACAGGAAGGACCAGCAGCTGCAGCTGCCTTTTGCCACCGGATAGAGCAGAGGAGTGGGATGTCATCAACTAATACTGTGGGTCCCTGGGAAAATGAGAGGTTTCCTATGTCAAATTGCCAGATTGTTCTAGGAAATCAAATTGTCTTGTGAAAGAAAGTTGGAAATAAAATGGCCCCACTCAGTGTCACCTTTAGGAAGGCTTCTTGCCTCACACCAGGCAATCAGGCTCTGAGTATCCAAAGCACACAGTATGAGCACGAGCAAATTCCCACCTTAGGGGTCTGGTGTCTGCAACACCTCACAGGAACTCTGAAATGTTCTTCAAAAAGACAAGTTATTTATCAAGGGAGGAGATGCAGTTTGTGCTGGACCCTGTGCGTGACCACACAATCCACCTGGAAGTGTGGGACCATTGCAGCATGAACAAGGAGGACACCAAGAGTGATCCTCCTCTTCTGAACCTCCTTGGGGATTCTGGGGGTCTGGTATCACCAGCTGAACTATTTCTCTATGGATCTCTGCCTTTTGTTGGACAGTCTCCTCCATCAGGTTGCCAGACTTGAGCTGCTGCAGCAGAGGTTCCTCATCATTTGGCTTGAGAGGCATTTTGAGAACTGCACTTCTCAGAATCTTAGAAACTTTCAAAAGATTGCTCTAAAATTTATTCATAAGTCAGTGAAGGTGATAAATAAATGTAAGGTGCAGCACCTGGGCCATGGCAATCCCAGACATGAGGGCAGCCTGAGAGATGAACTTATTGAGAACAGCAAAAGGACTGGGGGGGTCCTCGTGGATGAAAAGCTGGACATGAGCTGGCAATGTGTGCCAACAGCTCTGAAAGCCAAACACATCCCAAAAATTATTAATTCTCTCCTTGAAATTCCTCTTGTAATTTATTTACTTATTAAAAAAAAAGTCATGCTGAATAGAAACAAAAAACCACTTATTTTGAATCTTTGGTATTTATTTTACAGTTTTGTTCTTTCTGGAACAGAAGGTGAAGTTTATCCACATCTCGCTTCAATGCTGCAAATGTCTGGAAATTTGTAGGGACTGAAACCAGAGCTATGGAATTTGAGTGCATTTGAAATGTCTGTCAGCATCAGCTTCTGGTTTTTGCTACAGGCTCACATGGTGCTGTGTCTTGCAACCAGAGAACTCACCACATATGAAAGCTTGGTGGTAAAAAAAATAAATGTTAATGGGCACTGTGTCCTTTTCCTCTTTTCTGCTAATTCTTTCTCTTCTGTACTTCTCTGCTGTCCTCATGTGGAGGCAAACACACCTCACCCTACTCCTCTCAGTCAGGTTTCCTTTCACTGGAAAGCTGTAAATATCTCTTTTGCCACATCTCACTGTTTGTTAGGATATTCAGGCATATTCCAACTGCTCCAGGTGGATTTTTTCAGTTGGATCAAGGATGCCTGAGGGGGAAAAGAGGAGATGAGGGAAGCAGAAAGGAGTGGTCATGGCAGAATACAGATCTGGGAGAGGAGGGAGAGTCCCTGCAGGTGAGCAGGAGCTCAGTGAGAAAGGAGGGGACTGAGGAGACACAGGTGAAACGAGTTTAAACCCTGATTAGTTACTGCTTGTAAAGTGTTGCTGAGACTGCAAAGTTGCATGTGTATGCTAATTACTAATTGCTGTCTGGTGTGGTGTCTATGCAATCATGGGTAATTAATTGCAGCTGAGCTGTCAATGGCAGTGAATGATGGGAGTGCAATACAAAAATCAGGCAGCAAGGAGGGTTAAGCTCTGGCTCCTCAGGAGCAGGAGGGGGTTTTTCTCTGAGGGCTCCTTGGAATTTTCCAGAAGAATTCCTGTCTGCGTGGAGCAAACTCTTCCCCCAGCAGAAGGACAGCCTGCCTGACCCCAGCACATCCCTGTCCTGGAGCAGAGAAGGTTGGTGAGACCCTCTCGTGAAGAGAGGTGCAAAGTTTATTTCTGACATTTTATAACTACATCTGATGGCACAGATAAAAACAACAGTGAAAACAGCATTGTGTGACCTTTCAAACAAACCGTGGCACGTGTCTCACTTCAGATGGTGTAAAAATCTCATCCCATGTGGTTGGTGTGAATTGAATACAGACTGGGGAAAGGCAGTGGGTGGTGAGAATACTTTTGTGTGGCCCAACAGTCACTAAAACAGTCTGGGGGAGCTGGGTCATATTGCACTTTCTCCTGCTTGCTGCTCTTTCAGGTGTCCAGGTGGGTCTGGCTCCCAGAACTGACATGGTGCCAGCAATAAGGGCTAGGGAGAGAGGTTATTGCTGCAAGGAGCCCGTTTGGTCATTTTTAGAGGTAGAAAGAAAGGCCACCAGAGTTTGTTTGTGGAGAGCTATTGGAGTCAAAATTAAAAGTAGCTGGATGAGGTGGTGATGGTGCTGGATGGAGTGATGAAGGTACTCCTTGCTGTCTTGGTTTTCAGTGTTGTGGTGGAAGTCCTTCCAGAATAGAAGAGGCCTCAGGATCAGCAGCCTTTGTTCTCCCTCTGTCTCCAGAACTGAACAGTGGCTGCTGGCCATGAGCTAAGGTGTTCCGAAATTATTCAGGGATCAATCTTGGTCTCAAAGTCATAATTCAAGTGTATTCTAAACACAGAATACTGTGCTTTACAGAGCTCTGAATTGGAGAGGTCTGAGGACATGCTGTGAGAGATTCCTGCACTGGAGTAATGACAATAAAGGCTGCTGTGGTGCTTTTGAGTGCAATAAAGTTCTGAGTTTTTTGCTCAGTCACTGCTGAATTTCCTGCTATTGTCATAGTGTTGGTGAGAGGGAAGCATTTTTGATTATCTGCTTTTTTTTTTTTTGGAAATGAATACAGCCTCTGTTTGTGTTAGTGCTTTTATGCAGCTGGTGAATTTTCTGAAAGCCCTTAATTCCTCATGTCTATGCTAAGTCCCTTCATGAAGTCTTGTTGCTTTCTTTCTCTCATCCCTTAGTTTCTCTATTTTTAACTTTAATTACTAATGGTATTGCTCAAGAGCAAAGCAGTCTCCTTTTTAAACATAAAAAGGACAGAGAATCTCTTTTTGTAAGAGATAGGTAGGAGAAATGAGAGTTGAAACTTGTACGCTAAGAGGACAGTTAGAAACCATGCTGACCTTCCTCTGCTGCTTTAATGTTTAAAGCTCCTGTGAAAACTGCAGCTGAAATGCTCATATCTTTACAACAGATGAAATGCAACTCTTTATATTTGTGCCTGAAAGTTGGAAAATGTTCATCAAAGTAGAAGCTGCTCAGGAGAATTTTGGGGCCTTTCACCTTAGCCAAGTGCTGGTTGTTTTTATTGCTGTAACACCCTGTTAGCAGCCTGGAGAAGGTGGATTTAGTAGTGTAAGGCAGAAATCAAGTGGCATATAAGTGGTAGTAGGAAAACTGGACTTGAACAGGGCCATTTATGCAGGTTCCATTGCAAGGGTGTAACTGGGACACCTGGGTTTGAGGATGGACTTCACTGACATTATTATTGGCACTGGCAGTGGCTGCTGTGAGCTGAAAAATAATCCAGAGAGTCATAATCCATTTATAAAGTAAGGGGATGAGTCGGGATAGAGGCAGGAGACAAGCAACTTCATCCACACTTCAGTGGCAACAAGGTGAGTTAAACCCCAGCCTTGTAAATGCCTGTGCTGCCATCAGCACTGCTCCTTGTGTCATCCTAAGGAGCTGGGAAAGGAAAGCTGGCTGGTTTGGATATCAGGGTGCTGAGGTTCTGCCCCTGAAGCAAACTTACTTCTCTGTGGGAAAATCCTAAATATGCCAAAGCAAAGCTTTGGGCTGTAGGTCATGTGGTTTTCAGGTTTGCAGTGCTGAAGGGATCTGGCAGAGATGATTTTCCTTTTGGGGCTGGGGGAAAGGGGAGTGGTTTGACATAATTTCCATGGAGTGGGGAGAGAGAGAATAAGTATTCCTTTTTGGAAATATCAGATGCAGGACTCCTGAGTGATGTCTGGAGCCTCCTAAGCCTCCCTGCTGGGGAGCAGCACTCCTTGTCCAGCCTCCCTGGGTCTCTGTGTTCCACTGGAAAGGAAGGGCATGTGGAGGGTGAAGCTGAGAGCCTGTCATGCCCAAAGGTCTTACCCTGCTGCAGTTCCTGCTCTGCAAATAAGGAGCATCTGCAGAGAAATGTTCCCTGGTATCTTGATAATCTGCTTAATGAGGCCCTGCAGAGGTGAACCCTCAGCTGTGAGTCTGTGGAATTAACATGGGCTGAAGTGTCTTCACCTTTGTCTGTGAACTACAAGTGGAAAGTGTCTGGTGGGTTCTCTGGCTGTGGAAATGCTCAGGGATGGCTTTGTCCTGTTGAAATGTTGATATTGTGGAATGCAAACACCAAATACCTGTAATATTTTTCTGTTACACAGTGTTACCAGGCTCTGTGGATTTAATAGGGCTTTATTTTTCTAGGAAAACTAAGTTCCAAGATGCCTGTCCTAGCTGGTATTGATGGGAAGGTCACTAGGTCAGCTCTTGCAGTTTTGATGGTTGATACCCAACCCTGAGAGAGTGATTTTCAATTAGAGTGCCCTCTTCTATTATTGTCTTTGAAAGCCATTGTTTCCTTTTCCCTCCATAGCAAAGGCAATATAGGACAAAGCCAAAGATGCAGTGCTGGTGGGAAATAGGGAGCTTTTGGACACTGCTGCCCAAACATGTATATTAATGTGGAGTAGAGGAGTTTAACCTGAGCAATCTCTCCAATAAGCCTTGGGGCTGGGCTTGCTGTTGGAAAAATGGATTACTGCAGGTAGGCTGTGTAGCAGCACCTCTGGTGCCAATGATCTGGCTCACAAGTTGCTTGCCCTACATACTTTGACCTATATAGTAAAATCTAAACCAAATTTTATATATAACACACTTTTACATATCATGTGGGAAAACAGGTTCTTCAACAAGCTCTGTTTGTCTGCAGGAACCTGTAGTGTCTCTGTTCTGGGAAGGAATAAGATCTTAGAGGGGCAGCTTGAAACTCAAAAAGCAACAGTTCAGGCTGCACTCACTGTTGTGTTCTATGCACTAAGATAGATTGAAGGTGGATGCACTTCATTCCTTAAGCAGATCCTTCAGGGCTCTCCTGGTGGGGACTTAACTGGGTTGTTTTAAGATATAAAAAAACTCAATGTCAGTTATATGCTGGAAAATATGCCAATTATTCTTTCTGTCCGTTCCCCTGTCCCTTCTTCCACTACTTTATATGAGAGTAAAGTGCTGCTGTAATAGCAAAATGTGTGAGATTTGGCTCTGAAGGTAGTTTGGATGCTGCTTTGGAATGACACTTTTAGACTTATGTTCCTCCTGCTGCCTTCTGGAAAATTACTTTTATCTCAGAGTATATATTTGTTAATAAAAATACTCATCCTGATTAATTTCTAAACCAGAAATAAATGCCACCAGAGTTTTTCCACATGAGAGTATTCACACAGGGATTTTAACTGTTGCTTTACATTTTCTTGAGATTTTAGGGTAAATATTATTTTAAATGAGTGTGGGCTTGAGGCTCTGTCTTTTGGGAAGGTTGTTTTACAGAAATAGTTCAGGTTGTTTGTTTGTTTGGAGTTTTTTAACCATTTTTTGAGACTTAAAAATGGGAGGAGGAATACAAGAGAGCAGAAGGGGGGAATCTCTAGACTTCCTGGGAGCTTCACTGCTATCTTAATTTGGACTAGGAATTCATCTCAAATAAGTGTTAACTCTTCTCTTATCCTCACAGATTCTTCTCTAGCTGTAAAACAAGTTATTGAATCTCCTACTGGATGTACAGGTATTTCCTTCAAATTTCTCCTTATATACCACTGAGGGAGGAAGGGAGCAGAATTAGTTTGGTTACAGTGACCAAAAAAAGTGCATGGACATCAGTCATCTGCTCATTTTTCTCCAGTATTTCACAGGAAAATACCCCTGGAAGGCATTGTTCTCAGGAAAAAAGTCATTTAAACCTAAGTCAGACTTCTTTTGCAGTGTCTGTAAGGGATGCAGGGAGTGATACTTGGCCTGGCTGTGCCTTGGTCAGATCAGACATGAACTTGCACTTAGTTCAGGCTATCTGCATGCTCTGCTTAGACCTTGTTCTGTTTCCATCACATAGGACAGCAAAAAATTAATGTCTCTCAGCACAATTGGACTGGTGGAGAAAAACTAAAATAACACCAGCTGCCTGTGAAACCTTGAGTGGATTATTTGGATCCGTTTTTTTTTTTCAGCTTAACTTTTTCTGTGGATTTCTAGATTTAGCAATAGCAGGGTCTGGAGTTGGGCTCTACTTGAAGTGTTGTTTGGATGAGGCAGCCTCAGCATCTTTCTAGAATTTAGTGCAGGATTGGGGCTGTTTGATTTTGCAGGAAGAACTTTTTTGTTTTAGTTTGATGTAGATACATAGATGGATTTCTAGGACCAACCAATAGAGCTAAGAGACAAAAGTCTGGGCAAGCTTCAGGAATTTGGAGCATATTTTAACACCTTATGGATATGAATGGATGACTGAGTACACATAATTTCTTCTAACGTTTTGCTCCTTCGTGCAACTCGTTCCTAAACCATTCCTGATGTGTCATCTTGTGTGTTTGACTATTCCTTCTTGTGGCTGAATTGCATAGGTAGCTCCTGTCTAATTTGCTGTCTGCCCTAATCTTCACTCACCAGCCATGTAATAGAGCACAAAAGAAAAATACTCTGAGAAAAAACTCACCTTCAGTTTCAAAATTATATGACTTTTTGACCTCCCTGATATTTCACATCTGTCTTTCCCCCCCAGATTTCTTTAGTGTGAAATCTGTTTTCTTCTGGGAGAGAATGAGAAGGAGGGGGATATTGGAATTAAGAACAAAAAACCCACCTAAGTCTATGTGACTCCAAATGGTAAAACAAAAATAAATGAATTGCTATAAAATCAGCCTTTGACTGGAAACATGTTTATCATACACTGCTTAAATCACCAGAACATCATTTATTGATGGTAAGTGATGAAAGCCAAGATGAGTCAGTGCAGACTTGAACATGAAATTGTGATTTCATTAATGGATACAGAATTTTATTGTTGTTTTGCGGAATATGAAAGAGGCAGGATATTTGTGGATATGAGTGATAGATAACTCGTGAAGCTTTCATAGAATTTGCTTAAATTCAGCAGGTTTTGCACAGTAGACTTCAGTGTTGGCTGTACAGGGTTGTGGGTCTCAGAGCTTTGTACTTGCAAACCAATAATAGAATTATTGGCAATTCCTATTTGAGAATTGCAAAAAAATAATTATATATAGAGAGAAATTCTATAAAAATGCCAGTAACTTAAAAAAGCCTATGTGACTTTTGAGCTATAAAACAACATAATCTCTAATGCCTTGAATCCCAAAACATAATTTTAAAAAGGGGTTTTGCCTAATGGGAACAAAACCAAAAGAAATTCACGCTCTGCCACACATTGGACCAGAAGCAAATGCTGAAGAGGGAGCTCATCATTATTCTCCCTTCTAAAAGAAGAGAAAATTGAAGGACAGCAGCCTTGATCTTATTGAGGAGGAGATTGAAGTGAAAGACAAGGTTGGTTGTTCTCACTTCAGAAGGGTCTGAAAGCTGAAATTGCAAAATCAATTTGCTATCGTTACTGTAACAATAAAATTGACGTGATGAAAAGCTGGAGGAGGAGGATGATGATCAGACAATCCACCCCCACAAAATATCTGTGTGTGCAGGTGGCAAAGGGGTAGAGCTGCCATGACTGTCTGTTCTCCAAGGTGACAGGCACTGCCTCCTCCCCTTTTCCTCCTGAGCTCTGGGCTGGTTTCTCCACCCAGTCAGCAGAATTTCCTCCCGTGGCAATTTGTGGGGGTTTTTTTGGGTGTCCCTCAAACCCCAGTGTGTTCCCTGGGTCAGGCTGCCATCCTGCTCGTGTTTGTGATACAGTGAGACATCTGCTGCCCACCAGCTCTGTCTGTGCCCCAGGAGTGCTGCAGTTGACTGCTCTCCTATTTATATTAATTGAACACGCTGTATTCCGCATCCACCACTGATTACCCTCATTTATTTTGGCTCCTAAAGACCCAAGGATTTCTGTTGTCTGCCCTCACTGCATTGTTTTACTCATTTGGCTCCAATTAGCCTTGGCTAATGAAAATACATTAGACCGAACCTCTTGTTACCAGTTGCTGTTTCTAATGACATAATTTGTGAGTTTTGAGCCTTTTCAAGTAGAGACATTAGGAATTACCTTACAGTTTCTTCGGTGGGGTGGAGAAATATTAATTGCAGCTATCTGGGCTCTTGCCTTTAAAGAAGGCTGGTGATTTTTACTTACCTAATAAATGTTGACATAATCAGGGAGCTATCAGCACCATATGTTGGCCTTTTGTGAGATGCAGATCTTATCCCTGCCTGCCTGGGTAAGGAAATGCTTCAGTGTTAGCACTGTGTCTTGGTGTATTTTTAAAGCATCACTCAGCACAAGCAGATTGCTGGGAGAAAAGATGAAGCCTGTTTTTCAAAGCAGGTGGGCTGTTTCCCCAGCCATCCAGGTGAGGTTCTCCTTAATGATAAACAGATGCCAAAAGCTGCATGTGCTGCTGCGCTCATCTCCTGTGGTATTTGCAAAGCCCCTTTTTGTGAGCAGAGCTTTGCCCTGGGGACTGTTCTGGGGGCAGATGGAGCAGTCAGCTCTCTGCTCATGTGGGGTGCTCTCCTCTGCTCTCCCTCCCTTCCCCTTTTGGGGACACCCTGTGCAAACAGTGAGCCCCGAGGCTGCTGTTGCAGTTAATGAGATTGGAGGGTTGGCTCTGAAGGAGAGCTGTGTGCTCCTGCCCTTCACAGATGCATGGATGTGACTCTTCTGCCTCACCACAGAATTAATACAGGAAATGTGTCAGGATTAAAAAAATGAAATTTCATCCATGTGTGCTTCCAAAAGACAACAATTAATACTTTATTGTGTGTAGCCCAAGCTGGATTTTTAGACAGTACACTTCAGCCAGGAAAGCTATGCACATCTCCTTCCTGCCTCCTTTGTCACCTGTTGAGTAACTTTATTTTGCACAAAGAAGCTCCACAAGACCTCCCTCCATCTGTCTCTGCTCTTTGGAAGAGCTTCTTTAGCCTGGGCTCCTTGGATTTTTCTGAAAACTTTTCATAGCCTTGTTTGTTAGAGAAAGTGGGAGCTGATCTGGGGGCGGCTGTGTAGGTAAGGCTGCCATACCTAAGGATGTTTGCCACTGTCAGTTTTAGGAGTGTGTAGAAAAAGAGTTTTTTTCATGCATAAGTAGCTCTTAAAAAGGAAGGGTGGACTGAAGTGAGGGGAGGTACGGGGAAGCATTACAAGCTGTGGCATGATTTGGGTGACTGCCTGGTAGCATTTTACACATAGACCTCTTTGTTTAAGGCAGCAGTTGGACTCCTGATGAGGACTGGAAGGATCAATTCTTCCCCATTAATCACTCTTTCCTCAAAACTGGCACTGCTCTGGGCAGGATCGCTTTCCCCCCATGTGAGGTGTCCCATTTCCCCATTAATGTGATCAATCCTCCCTCCCCAGCTCTGTGGGCCTGAGGAAGCTGTGTGGGGTGGCAGTGGCCATGAGTCTGCTGTAAACCAGCATGGACTCACTGGCAGTGCCCAGGGAGCCTCCAGCTGGCACAGCTCCCAGGGGAATGCTGACTTGTGCTACTGGAGTGAGTGCCCAGGCTTGGCAAGTGGGATGCCTCCTTCTCCCCACATTTGGTTCCAGATCTTTACATCTACTTGCTGAATTTTTCATAGGAGGTTTTGTGAAACAGAGTTCTAATGCTTTGCTCTTGAGCCCCTTTAAATTGCTGGGGGTGTTCAGAAGAGCTAAGATGTTTTCTTTCTCTGTGTATCCTTCTGGGTTTGCACCAACAAAAGCAAGAATTATGTAGGAAACTTATCTTGTTGCACTCCAAAAGCACACAAGGTGTGTTTACTTGATTTGTTGGTGAATATTCTTTATTTCTTGCCTGAAAGCAACATGGTAGTTGACATGTCAAGAAGACAAGCTGTCTGGGAAGAATTTTTTTTTATTTATAAAATGGTGCTTACTCCATTGTCACGTTTTTGCATTAACTGTGCAGGTACTTCCTCCACATACATTGGCAACCCAGGTAAATGGAAGCCTGTAGTGCCCCTGGAGGGGAAAAAAATAACATTTTTCATCAAATGAGAAAGCTGGTTAGAGAACAGTCATCACTCCAATCCCTTATGTGTGGCACGTGTCTCATCTTCTCAGAAAGAGCTGCCCAAGAGAGTTGTGTGATATAAAAGCACATTTTTACCTGAGGAAGCATAAACTGAAGCTTCCTAAAAATCCTGTAATACAACACAGCACTAAAATATCGAGCATGGTGACAGTTTTCCCATATTTGTGAGGTTTTCATTAGACTGTAATGATGTCCCTCACTGTTCTGGAAGTTTTATTGAGCTGCTTATGCAGTTTGCATTTTGGTAATACTCAGCCAACACACAGTACTCGGTGAGAGTCTAGGCTTGCACTCTGCTCCAGCCCTGGGTCATCATGGCTTTATTACCCCTCCTGTAGGGCTTGGAGGGAAAGGCTGCCAAACTGCTTGTTGTCCCTGCCCACCTCCACCAGCAGGGCCCAGGGTGGGGTGCAGGAGCTCCCCCATGCCATCCAGCCTCCCTCCCCACAGCTGGGAGGAGACCCCCTGACCTGTCGTGGTCTGTGGTGGGTCTGGACTTCAGTCCTGTCCCTTTGTCTCCGCCACTTTCTCTCCTTCTGTTGTGCATTTTAGCATATGCTTGAGGAAAATGTCCAGAATGCATTCATGCCCTGCATGTTGGTTCTGCCTCTGCTCTGCCCAGAGGACCTCTGGGCTCCCTGATGGGTAAATCTGCATGTTCCTGAGGGTTGGAGGAAGGATTGATTTTACTCACCTGTTCTGGGCAGTGAGATGGGCTGATGGTTTGAGGGGTAACTGATTTTTGTTGTCTGTTGTGGCTGGGGTTGTCCCCTGGCTGAGATGGGCGAGTGTCTGTCAGTGGGGTTTTGGCAGCCTGGGTTGGAGGTGAGGATGTGCTGAGGTGGGTCCCAGGGGCAGGTCTGGCTTTGGAGCTGGGGGTGTTTTTGCTTTGCTGGCTCTGCCAGTGGATGTGCAGAGCAGGGAGTGGCTGGAACCATCTGAGGGAGGAAAAAGGGAAGGTGGCTGAGGTGCTACTGGAGGAGATTTGGCACGAGGAGGGGGCAGGGAGCCAGGAGGACTTGTTCTCCTCTGCTGGCAGTGCAGCTCTGAGGATGTGGAGCGAGGAAAATCTACTTGAAAAATGGATTTTTAGATGAGAAGTGTCATTTAGGTAAGAAAGCAATATGTGACTGCTCTCTAGTAAGACATGACACAGGCACACACAAACACACCTTGGGGCACCCCGAGCACCATGATCTGGTTTCTTCTTTGTTTTCTTTCCTCCTCTCTCCTTTTTTATTTTTTTATTTATTTTTTAAGTGTGGAGACATAGTGCTAGAGTCCAAGATGAGAACAGAAATCATTGAACAGTCTTCAGTTAATGTACACCCTTCCTTTAAATAAATCTCTCCTGCCACAGAGTGCAAGTTGAGTGGGGCAAGAGAAAAAGAGCCCATGAGAGGACAGGCTTATTGATCACATAATGAATAGTCTTGTGTTAATCTTGCTGAGGCAGAATCTAAAGACTTATGGCATTTGGCTTGAGGTAAAAGACGTGTGTGTGTAAATTGATGCTTTGGTGAAGTGTTGTAGCCATGTTTTGATGTGCTGGCTAAAATATTGCAGTGAGAATAAATCCTGCATTGGTTTGCCTTCTCAAGTCCCACCACACACCTCCAGAACAGGAGATTCTTCTTGGGGAGATGTGATTCTCACCTTTTGACAACAGAAAGGCATGGACAATGATTGTATTGACTCTAAATAAGGTGGCTGAAGGAAGAGGATTGAATCAAGGCTTCTCCAGCTGTAGAAGGTGTTGCTGTTGTACCCTGGAGCCCACATTTTGATGCCAGCCTGTCTGTGCATCTGAGCTCTGTGCAGTATCCCACATGGCAGCTGGTAATTCTGAGTGCAATCTCAGGCTGTGTCCTCTCTGCTCTTTATTAAGGATGGTGGCAAAAATCTTGTCTGTGTTAATTAGCCAAGCCCACATCCAGTGTAACTGGAGGGAACTCGTGGAATGTGGTGGAGTTTCTCTGTTTGCCTTCCTTTGAATGGGAATGGAGTAATGTCACCCACAAGTGCCACTGCAAACATCCTGGGGTCATCTCCTTGATTAGATGTTGTGTTGCCCCTCCCTGTTTTTAGCTGAGGGTCACTCTGTCTGGGCCCACTTTACATTCTTCAGTGTAGCAATAAAAAAAGTTTTGAGGAGTTTATTTTTTCAGAGGTTTAGTGTGACTGTTCTTGCTGGATTGATAATCCTAATGGGTTATGTTTGGACTGGTTCCAAATTCTAATTTTGGAAATTGAATTGTTTTAGTGATTAAACAAAGTAACTGAGGGCATCACCCTATTAAATAAGATATTTCATGCATGTGATTAATTGTAATCTCAATGTAAATCGTTTTGATTTAGAGATTAATGTTGATTCTTTGCTTCAAATTTACTGTCCATTTGTTTCCTTAATTAAAATTAAAGGTAGAAGACAGATAGCAGAAGAACCTCTTCAGGATGTTGATGTTCACTTTGTTAAATAGAACATTTTTCATTAGGAGGCTCAGAAGTAATAGGCTTGCTATAACTATATTAACCCTCAGACAATAGTGGATAGATTGTATGGGTTTTCTATTGCTGGCTAAGCTTGTCATGCTTCAGATCACTTAAAAAATATTGGTAGTTGATTTTCTGGCTTGAATGCAGTCTTTTTCAAAATTAAAAGGTAGCCTTTGAAAAATAGCTTCCTGCTTTTTAGAGAGGAAATTTCTCCATCATGCTGCTCGGAGAGGGTGTATTTAAAACTATATCATGTTCCCAAGTCAAAAGAAAAGAGCATATGGGGGTAGAGGGAATGTCTCCTATACCCCATCACTTAATTTCACACAGAGCTTCTATACCTGGTCCTGGTCCAAATGGATCCAATATCAAGTTTTATAAATGGTTATCTTTTCATTAACTAAATCCACTGGAGTGTATTAATGCAGAGGCAGAAACAGTACAAATATTAACACAATACTTGTACTTGCACTATATGTTAAGCAAAATGCTGCCTTTGTGCTCATGCAATGCTTTATAATACACAAAGAAGCCACAGAAAGGATTTGTTGAGTTCATGCAGTGAAAATATAGAAAGGTAACAACATTATAAGCTTTTTAGCACAAGGACATTGGGCTTTTCATGAAAATTCATGTTACTGATAAAGCTACAAAGTTGCTTTGTATTAATTAGGTGTGTCATGATACAACACGATGATCTTAATTCATCTTAATAAGAATGCAAATTATTGCCACAGCAAAGCATTATTGAAAATCATTTGAGATCAAATAACGACGAGCTGTTCCCATACGTCACCACACTGGTGCCTGGTTGGGGCTTACAGGAGCAACATCTCATGCTTGATTTCTGGAAGATCTGGAGATAATTTATTGAACTACAAAGATGGAGGAAACCTGAAAAAAAGTAGTCCCCCAGAGTGCAATCAAGTCCACTGAAGTTGTCCTTGGTGGATACCTGCTGCTTGTTTTTCTGTGCTGTTCCTTCCTAAAATCTGGTTTGTATGTCTTGTGAAGCAAATGAAAACTTGTCTGCCCTTGAATGTGTAGACCACCTGCCCTGTAGTATAGCAGAAATCACTTGGCTGATGTTTACAGCCTTTTTCTTTGAGCCCTAATCCTTTGCTCTGCCTTCTGCTGCTGTTGAGGTGATGCTGATGAGAGCTGCCCTCCTTGCAGAGCTCCTGGTGATCAGATGGGATCAAGCTGTATCCAGCTGCGAGCTGCTGAAGATGGTGTTTATAAGCTACAGCTTTAATGAAATAACATTTCCCCCCCAAAAAATGGAAAATTTATTAAATTTCAAGAGACTACAGTTACCATTTCAGAAGCAACAGTTTAAAATGTAACATTTGATTCAACTGTGAGTAATTAAAAACTCAGTGCTGGTGCATTCCTGGCATTGCCCATGCAGTGAACATTGTTAAGCATGTTGAAAGCATAAACCTGGTCTAGCATTTTCTACTTACTAGAGTGGAAGTGTATTTCTCCTATGAAAACTGATTTAAGCTAGTAATAGTGTAGGGAGAATTCTCCATAATTTTCAATTTCCAAAGAGTTTAATGGTTGTTTAAGGAGGATTTTCAGAAATCCTCCCACACTGGGCATGCAATGCATCACCATAACACTTAACTGTACATCAGATTAACAGCAGCTTCTGCTGTCTCAAAATACACTTTCTCCCATGTCCTATATGTATACTTGTTTTAAAGATCTGTTACTGGTTGTAGTTTACTTCCCAACACTGTTTAAAATTGCCTTTGTTTTCCAGATGTGCATGTGCTGTGTTTGAGGTGAGCAGGATTTGGGCCCTTGGCAGGTGTGCAAGCACAGCTGGGTTAGAGGTGGCACTCAAATGTTTCCTCGCTGCTATTTGCCTTCCCAGAGGAGTCAAAGATAATGATAGGGGAATGCTGACCTAATTAAGGTGTTATTGGAGCAAACCTACCACTTTGTAACCATTACAGAAAGATGTGTGCTCATACTGATCCAAGCAGCATGCAATTTCCTAATTATCCTGTATCAATGGAGAACTTCCCATGGAGATCAAGTGGGCACTGCAGAACTGCAGAGAAGTACCTGTCTATTTATCCTTTCAGAGCCCTCGTATAGGAGGAAAATGAGGAGAGAGGGAGAAAACACCAGAAAAGACACTTTTATTCTATTGTTGCCATTAATTTAGGAATTTAGTTTCTTGAAAGCTGTCCAGCTTCTTAACAGTTGTACCCTACTAAATGAGTAAATCATATTTTATCCAAGTGAGATGCCTCCCTAACAGCCCAGAGGTTGGTCTGCCAGTGGGAACCTGCCCCCTTGCATCACTTCAGGCACCATGTACCAGGAGTTACAGGTTTTATAGAGCTCGGGTGGTTCTTGCAGTGGCCTTGGGCTGGGAGATTCTCTGTTCCCATACAAGGAGCAGGTGGTCTTTCCTCAGAACTATTCAGTGCTGTGTGTCCCTCTCCAGCCCTCTGGCTTCTCTCTGTGCCCCTTTGGTTCATAAGGATGCTCCTGCCTGCTTTGGAGATCCCTTCCTGCAGCTTCTTAGGTCTTACATGGGAATGTTGTCCATATCTTACAGCTGGTGTGAAACCATCTATGCAGCCCTTGGTCTGCTCTCCCATTGGTTACCCCACCAGGATGAGGACATTTCCCCTCTTGGTGAAATCTGTGGCACAAAGCACTAAATGCATCATCACCTTCTCTTTAGGAGGAAGGTCTCGCTTTCCTTTGTTTCCTCTTGTTGTTTGCCAACTAAATAATTCTTAATGCATTTTGTTCCTTTCTGGTTAGCGTTGTGTCTTGTCTTTAATGAACTTTGATTAATGTTGGTTCTTTTATATTGCTCAGTCTTGTAAACTTGTTTTTGACATATGATTTATGTTTCTTTCTGTTTTCAAGTGCTTCTTTCTGGCACAGCCGTGGTGGTCTTGCTATGCATTCTGTTCCTCTATATCAGAAGGAAGGCTGTTTTGCTTAAAATAATTATGTGTGTATATATATACATGCTTTTTTTTGATTGCTTTAATTCAAAGTGTTATTTATTACTCCCATATGTCAAATTCTGAATTGGTCTTCTCCTACTCCCCTGTTAGTCAGGAGTAGAGCTGAAATAACTCCTCTCTATTATTTTCTCTGCATTTTTTTTCTGGCAGGGGTGGGGGTGTTATCCAGATGAAAGGTTATCCCATTGGATTTCAGTTGGTCAGTGTGACTCTGTGCTGCTTTACCCACACTTGGGTGAAGTTCTCTGCCCTATGCAACAGGGAACAGTGGCTTGTCCTGGTGTGCTTTTGATCTAACCACAGTGTCTATAATGACATCTCCCTTGTTTTTTTTTGCATTACTTTCATCTTTTTTAGCTCAATTTCACATTAAATTACTCTTAAAATTTAATTAATAAATTTGAGTTTTCTTCCTACACAGTAAGTTATGCTCAGCTGTACAGAATTTGCCCAAGAAAATCTCTTCTGGTACTGATTCAAGTATTAGAGCTTCTAATTCCCCCCTTCCTTTTTTCCCCCTGCTCAGAGGGTTACTCTAAGACATCTAAGTAAGACCCCCAAAGTGTCACACTGCTGCTTCTTCTGATAGGCTCTATCATGGTTACTTATCACTCCTCCAGATTTCAGCCCTCTGGGCCAGATCGTTGCTTTTTGAGCCTGAGAATTTTATCTGCTGCTATTCAATCTGGCTGAAAATCTCTCCCTCTTGAAAGCTGATCCTTCCCTCCCCTGCTCCTCTTCTCTCTGCTCAGAGACACTTCTCCGTGGGAGAACATCCCCCCAGTTACAGCAGCCAAGGATGCTTTGCTGGTGCCATCTGCACAGCTCCGCACTCCTTTCTGAGAGGCATCTGTCTCTGGCACCAGCAGCCCGTGGGCTTCGTGCCTGGCCCCCACCCACCACCACCAGTCCCAGGTGAGGAGGGCGCTGGGGCCCTCCAGCTCCTCTGCTCTGACTCAGGCCACTGCTTTGAAACAAACTGGGAGGGGGCGGTGAGGAAAAAAAACATAATGCAAAATCTTGCTTTAATTATGGCTTCACAGACTTCTATTCAGGATTGAAATTGGGTGTTAATGATAGCACGAGGTGATTAAAAAAAATTATCAATCAGAATGTTAAGTCATAAAGGAACCTGAACTCTTTTAAGCTGCCTTAATCACTGAAAGAGATAGTGCTTATTCTGACCTGAAACCCTTCCTGATGCTGCTTTTCTTGCCTGGGAGGGAGAGCACTTAAGCAGGCTTTTTCAATCAATTAAGCACAGTATATCTATTTTATATGTATGCATAAATATATTTTTCCTTATAGTACTGCTTATTAAACTGAAATCCATCATCATAATTTTCCAGTGACTTATAATTTAACCTTATGCTTTATGTAAATACTTAGTTCTCTATATAGCAATCAGAAGAAAACCCAGTGAACCTAATAATAATGCAGAATTTAATGCAAAATATATGCAGGAGATAATTGGTAAAATGACCTTTCATTTGAGGCAGTAACTTCGTACCAAGATTCAGAATTATTCCCATGCCTTCAATGTCTTTAAGCTTTTTGTTTTGAATAATGACATCTCTCAATGGGCAGATAGATTTGAAAGAGAGACTTTTCAGGAGGTGAGTTATACCCTGTGGACACATTTGTGCCTCAGGTGGAAATGTGTGAGAGCCTGTCAGTACCTGCACCTGAGCAGCAACTGCCCAGGCTGGCATTTCAGGGCGAGCATCCCTTAGCACACTAAGTGTTCTTGGGCTTCTAAATATTTATAATAAGAGCAACCCAGGGTGCTTATGATATTCCAAGTGCTGCCAAACACCCAGGTTTTCCAGGGCTGGCAGAGGAGCAGCAGTGACAAGGAGTCTCATCCCAGGTCTCCAGGCTCCTGTGGATCAGGGGATGGGCATCAGTCATGTGAGTTCAGCAACTAGGGCATGTCTGGAGGTGGCTCCCAGCAACCAACCCTTGGGGCTTTAGCCTCTCATGGGAGCTCTCCTTCCCAGGAGCCATCTCTTGCCAGCTGCTTTGTCGTGTAGTTGTGCTTGTGTGGCAGGAAGCAAACATGTCTGTCCTAGGAATGTCAGGGACAGCCTGTCTGGGATCAGTGTGAGGTCAAGGGTTGGTTTCTGATTCCTGCAGAAGAAAAGGAACAACCTTTTCTTGCCTGGGAGGGACCTCCTTAGTTAGCTTGGCACCATCAGATGGGCCATCATGGTGAGAAATGGCAATCCAAGGGACAATTAATTTGATGTTTAAATGCTGGATGAAAAGTGTGTGTGTGTCTGAGGGAAGGCTGTTCTCCACATCCCTAGTTGTGCAGCAGTGGCAAACGGGGAAGTGCCATCAGTGTCAGCTCTCTGGAGCCCAGCCTGCCTTGCTCCTGGGGGCAGATTGGCCACCTGCTGTTGGAGGGCACAGGTGCTGGTTCAGAATAGAATATTTTTGGTCAGGAGGGACCTACAGTGTTTGTCTAGTCTAAGTGCACCAGGTCTTGCACTGCTCCCAGTTCCGCAGCACTGTGTGCTGTGCTGGCAGCAGGCCCTGCACAAATGCTCTCCAGCCAACCAGCTTTAATGAAATGAGATGAGACCTTTGTCTAAAAGCAACAGAAGGTCAGGAAATGGTGCATCTCGGGGGCAATTAGTGTATTCAAATGAACCAAGGCTTTGCATGCCTTCTGTAGTTGAGGAAATACTTGCACACTGCAGCTTGAGGAATTGGAGCTTAATTGGTCATTCCTACCTCAATATATCTTATTGGAAAACATATTTCTGAACTGCTTATGTTTTGCTTTGATGCTGTAGGATGGTGAATTTTATAAACATTCTGGAAACAAAAGTCCCAAATGTTATCAGAACCCAAATGACAATTACTTGTGAGACTAGAAATGTGATTGAACTAATTGAAAATACCTCAAATTTTCAGGTTGGCTTGTATGCTAACACTATTTATTCTGTTAGGATGAAAGGTAAAAGCATATGTGCATTTTCAATACATGAAATTTAGTGCCACTGTCTCAGCATTAGCTTAGATTTTCCTTATCTTTCTATTACCATGTGTGCAAAAGTAACTTACTTCCTAAGGGACAATTTTAAATTCATTTCATGGTGGGCAGAGGAGTCCAGAAATCTTCCTTAAAATACTTCTGCTATTTGTTGTATCTTGTTTGCTTCTGAACACTGCAAATGCCCATTCTCACACCACGAGCAGGCAAGAATTGAGGCCAAGTGCCAGCAAGGGTGTGTGGTGCTACAGAAACTTCTGTATCTGCCTGTTCAGTCCAGAAATGCATTCTGTGAGAGTGGAAAGGGATCTTAACTTGCACTATTTAAAATACTCTAGAGATGAGATTAACAGCAGGGCAGAAATAAAACTCTGTATAAACATGGTGTTTTTTACATTTATGGAAAGCTGCCTTTTCCAACCTAAATGAATCTATGATTTTTTTTTTTTCACTTTTAGGCCAATTCTTTCATAACAGACATTTGTGTAGAGGGTGAACAGTGACAGGGCAGGGAAGGGTCAAACTCCACTGCTGGGATGGTTTAGAAGGGGCTTTAAGACAGCATTTATTATGCATTTTGGAGACTAGTTGGTATTACATTGAATATGTGTGAGAAGGAATCTGGGTTATTTGACAGAAGCAAATGCAGAACTAAATGGCAGAGGTGAGCAGGCATGGTCCTTAACTCGCGTCTGGTGGTTGTCTCATAACCCAGATTTTCAACTTGTCGTGTCTGTCTTGTGGTCTCCCTGCTGTCCAGCCCCCTGAGGAAAGTACTTTGGAGGAATGTGAAAGCTTTGACCATTTGGCAGGATTGGTTTTTCAGTGGTGGATTAGATTGGTTAATGTAAAGAATACCCCAGAATCGTGGAATATGCAGAGTTGGAAGGGACTTACAAGGATAGAGTCCGGCTCCTATCCCTGCACAGGATATGGATTGTAGCTTTGCACCAGGGAGTTCTTTAATACCACCCTCTGCTGATAGAACAGGGACTTCATGTGGCTGGATGGAAGCACGAAAGTGTGTGGATGCCCCTTCACTTACTAAAGGGATGAATAGTTTGCTATCATAGCTGTAGTTGTTCATGGCATCTCTTAACTAGAAGATGTGTGGCTGGAAAGTTTAAGGTTACTGCTATAAAAATGCCATCCTTTAAAAGAAAAAAGTGATACATTGCTATATGATAATGAAGCACTTTGATTAAAAGCATCCAACAGCCTATGATGTATGGGAGTTAGCTGGAAGACCATTGGAGTGTAATTAATTATTAGCTGTGCTTTATAAGCTCTGGTTGCTCTTGGCAGAATTGATTTTGAATGGTGACAAAGCAGCGAGCTCTTGTTTGGGAATGCTGCACAATTAATATCTGGGTGTTGGCAGGAGCAGGTGGTGTGTGATGGGTGATGGAGAACAAAGCCTTTCACCTGCAAACACTTTCTTAAGCTGAAGTCAGACACTTTGCTGAGGTGATGAAGGTGCTGCTGATGGACTGTTGGAAGCCAACACAGTTTGTTTGGTGGTGGATGTGTATCTGCACCTTAAAAATGGTGTTGGTGAGCAGTGCGACTCTGCAAGGCTGAGCCTGCAGGGCTGTCAGTGTTACTCGGGCTGGACACAGACTCTCTCACAGGGTGACCAAGGTGCATTTGCTGAGAGTTGTGTGCTGGTTTCCAGCCCACTTCCTCTGCTCTGTGGTTAAACTGAGGAGTTAACAGAATTTAACCCCTTTTATGACAACTATGTATGCTTTAAATTTAGGTTTTCAGAAGGGAATGGTGCTTATTCTCTGGAAGAGACTTGTTAGAAGCTGATACCCTGAGAGAGTTGTTAATGCTGCATAAGGACTTGGAAAATCCTTCTTTCAATCATTTGATTTAATTAAACTAAAATGGGGTAATAAGAATTTACCCCCCCCCCGAATCTTTGTTTCCAGTGAATGCTGCTCTCTGTAAAGAGTAAAATATTTCAGGCTATCAGTAAATCCAGAAGCATCAGAAAAAAAAATAAAATTTTTGCATAGCTAAAAAGCCTCCTGCAAAGTTAAAGCAGACAGTGTCAGGGATGAGGTGTTACTATCCCTGTCTTACTGTGTGGGGCTAACTTGGCTGCCTGAGCTGTCACCTGCCAGGCAGGTCAGCTGATGATGCAAACTCAATGCAGATGAGAAACCTAACTTGCTATTTTTGTTGTTTCAATCAGAATTCATTGAAAGTTTTCAGATGATTTTCAGGTGTATTTTTCTGAATATCACTTGAAGAAACAAATCTGGTCTTATAAATGCACAGCCTTAGTCTAGTACTAAGAACTGCTCTTCTATTATTCTCTGATCTACATGACTCAATAGAAGAATGGTGCAATTCGACTTAAATCCTGTTACTTTTAGAGGAGAAACTTTGTATTAGAACAAACTCTTGAAAAGTGAGAAAATCTTAGGTGTTATTTACCCAGCCAGTCCTTTGCACAAATAGAGAGCAGTGTATGGCAGTCAGGGCTGAGACTTTTTCCCTTTTTCTGGAATCATCTCTTTGGGGCAGCTGCAAGGAAAAGAGTCTGGGGAAGGAGGAAAGCAAATTGGGCTGGGAATGGCTTTTATTAAATAAGTGAAGGAATGAAAGGCGAAACACTGACCCCCTGAGAGGCTGCACTGGCAATGTGAGAATGAGGGTGAATTTTCAGGGCTCTGTTCACAGCCCAGGACTCTGCAGCTCCACGTGTGGCTTCACTGGATGTGCCTTTGGGCTGCAGAGCTCCAGCTTAACAAAGCCCAGCCTTGGGGAGAGGTGATGTTGCGAGGTGAGGATTTCCTTTCCTTCCCCTGGCCGGGAAGGGGATCCACGTTTGGAGGGGGGTCCCTTCTTTGCTGTTCAGTTGGGACATAAACAGAATCCAGCTATGGTAACACAGAATGTCTTTCCTTCCTGAAATGGAGTTTTCTTTTTCAGGGCAGTCCCACTGCCACTTACTATGTAGCTTATTTCATATATGAAAATAACAGTTTGGAAATTACATTTGTGGTTAACTTTTGCTTATGTGTCATAAAGAGAAATATCCCATAATTATTATGGTCCCCATGTAAATTAACTATTATTACCTAGTTATTTTGGCCATATGAATTACACCATATTTAAGGTCCCAGTTCAATAAAAGTACATCTGGTTCCTGTGCTGCAAAAACCTATTAAAGATTGAGGAAACCATGCAAATAGATTTATACGGTCCTTTGTTGGATTTTACAGTGTTTAGTTGGCCTTTCTATTGGGGGTAACCATGACAAACTTGAAATTCCAGGAGTAGCTACTATATCAGCAATAGTCCTTAAGTTACTACAGGGTTAACATCTGCCATTCTTCTGCTGGCACCAGTTTTAAAGGTCTCACATGTTGGAGCCTCCTCTGCTTCCTTTGGGAGAATATTCCACAGCCTCATAGATCTCAGAGTCAGGAAGTCTTTGACCACAATTTATGTAACTGCATATGGATTCCTCCTTGGCCTATGCAAAATATGCTTTAGGGCTTCATCAGGGATGAAAAAACCCCAAACAACTTGAACACGAGTGACACAAGGAATACTTTCCGTGTGGAAAGGAATACAAGGAATACTTTCTACGCTTTCTATAAAGCTTGTTTATTAAAAAAATTGAGGATGGATTGAAGTGTCTTTTTGGGAGAGGGATTCTGCAGCTGGAATGAGCAGTGATTCTGCTCCAGGAACAAAGTTTACCTGGAGCAATGGAATAGCTGGAGTGTCTTTGCTTCCTCTCCACTGACAGGCTCCCAGCCAAGCAGACTGAAGTGCTACCACAGCATTCTGATGTTCCTGCACTTCAACCAACCATCACTTGCAATGCATAATTTCCCCCCTCCCCTATTTTAGTTTATTTTACATATTCTCCCACTTTCAGAGCTTTGAGTACTTAACATGTCTAAATTTTCTCTGCATATTTGCAGCAGATTTAAGGCTTGTTCCTAGTTTAGGTCAAGCTATTGAGTGCTTGTCCCCTCCCAGAAGTGTGTGGGCTTGTTTGAACTCCTGCCAATGCTGGGAAATTGTGTGTGGTCTTTTGTCTGATGTGAAATCCATGCTAGAGCCCAGAACCAGCATTTCTGTGGTATAAATGGGAGCTGACCAATGTTTCTTGGTCTCTAATGTGCTGCTGGAAGTTTCTTTTTAAAATTACTCCAACTATTTGCCTCTGTTCTTTCCTTCCTTCCTCCCAAGTAAATCTTTAATGAGGATCTGACTAATTTGGTATATCTCTGTTTCTAAAGTGAGAGGGCGAAAGTTTTCCTTTACTTATTAAGATATTTGTTGAAGATGGTTCTGGATCATTTTCTTGTTGGTGTGATGAAGTCTTTTTTAGCTTTAGGCTTTCACTCAGCTCTTATTAAAGTGTGAAATGATGAACTCCTTTTATCTGAAAAGATGTTTGAGACTTAATCACATGACTTAGCAAGATAATAATTTCTGCTAACCAGTGAAAGTTGAAACTTTTTATAACATTCTTTGTCTTTGCGCAAGGAAGAAAACCCAAACCAACTTAGTAGGAAACTTGTTATGGTAACACAAGCAGAAAGTAAAATTATAATGCATGAAGGATACCTGGCACAACAGAGCTGAGTTCCTGTGCAGTCAGCTTAGTGTAGATGGAGCAAAATAGGAAGAATGGCCATAGGATTCACACTTTGGGACCCCTGGTTACCTTGGGGCTGCCTCCCAGGGGCATGGACTGTGCTATGCACTCAGGAAGACAAAAACCCTCTCTTTCTTCCTCTGAAAATAAATCCTCAGACTGTGCCTCTGCCTTTTGGTTGTGCCAGTGCCCAAAGTGGGTACAGAGGGGTATGATGCATTTTGCACTGTGTAGCCTAAAAACGGTCATCTCAAGGGTTTTTTGTGGAGGGGAGGAGGCAGTGGCTGTGAGTACAAACCACTTGTGCTGTGAGAAGGCACATTCCAGTTACAGCTACTGCAGGGAGAGGGCTGGGAGTGGGAAGAGAGAGACCCAGAGAAAGCATGAGGGGCGGCAAGTTCTGTAGGAAATGCAGTTTCCCAGGACGACAGACAGATGAGAGGGCTCCAGCAGCAGGTTGCCCAGCATCCAGTCTGAGTGTATGGCTGCAGGAAAGGGAAATCAGGGGCAGGAGAAGCAGCTCCTGCCTGGGAATGGAGCCACCAGGAGCAGCTGCTCACCCATTTGTGCTCCAGCTCTGTGGGGTTCATGCCAGGGGAGGGAGAGGGGAAGCATCCAACAGATGCCACTTTCCTGGTTTCAGTGCCTCCCATGAGCTGCATTTCATGGGAGCACACAAATTCCTGCCTCCCCTTTGTGCTGTGCAGTGACAGGGATGGTGGGAAATCAGTGTTGGGTAGAACTGACTGGACAAAAAATAACCCCATTCAAACATGTTTGGCTAAAATGTAAATGTCTTGCAAAACCATCGACCTATTTCCTGCTCCCCACGTCCCCAAATATGTCTGGAATGAAATGTTTCCTTTCTTTTGAGGGACAGGATTTGGAGGGTTTTTGCAGATAGAAATCTCTATTTGGGTGAAAGAAAAGGCTAAACCAAATAAGTAGAATAAGGTTCCCCATTAAAATCTGCATGTAAAATTTGCCTTTGTGGTAGTGCAGTCATTGTGTTTACATTCAAACTGACAACTTTGGAGCATCCACCTTTAGCTCAAGTCTGTTGAGCCCTTTACAGTCACCCCCTGTTTCATGTACAAGAAATAAAAGGTAGTATCAGATTTGCTTGCCTGGGTGTGGTGTGGTTGTTATTTTTCTTTTTTTTTTTTTAATTTAACTTTGTGTAAGATATACAGGATGCATGACAGACACTAGAACAAAAAATGATCCTTGGGAAGGCAGAATGCTTGGGGTCAAAACATCTGTCTCTAATGCAAATTGGACTATCTTCAGGCATTTTTTTTATGTGCTGTGTTTGCAAGTTTTTGTTTATTATTGTCAGATGAGCTGCCTTTATAAAAAGGACATGATCTATTAACTATTTACATACACACATCTGTCTTGTATGGAAATCTACTGGCACAGGGAAATGTGTCAGAGCTTGTGAGGATGCAGGTTCAGCAAACTTGTGAGCAGCAAAAAGCAGCTCTTTAGCAGCTCTCATAAGCTTTGCAGCTGCCTTGGTCTCACACACATTCTCCCAGGCTGTAGCTGTAGTCTTCACTCTCTTTCTAGGAGAACTTTTACATTAGGATGCTTGAAAAATGAAGCAGAATTAAATGTTAGAATGAAATAAATCCTGACCAGATGTCACCATGCAGAAGTATGTTCGAATGGCTCAGCAGTTCTGGGTTTGAAGTCCAGGAGCTAAAAGACCTCTTGCACTTTTGTTTTTTCTTTTGAGTAGGTTTCTAGCCCTGTTTGTCTTTCAGGTTTTAATTTCAGACAAATTAAAAAGACAGAAGTCTGTATTTTTATTTGAGCTCAGGGTTTCAGGTAGGGCAGCCTTATTCTTCATGACAGCAGTGGGGAAGCTGAAATGCTGAACCTGAAAATCAATGTTAGATGATTTCTTCAGGTGATACGCTTGTCACTGCCAACTAGACATCATTTCATGCACAGATATGTACATTCAGTGGGCAAGAAATGTTCCGTGTGTTGGAGAATAACGATGAGGGGAGCAGAGTGGAGGTAAACAAAAGGTGTCTCTGACGCTGAGTGGAAGCAGCAGCAGCACATCTGTGGGTGAGCTGTGCAGGAACAGCACAAAGATCAAGGCAGCAGGTCCTCAGGTTCAGTCCCCTCCCTCAGCACCAGGAATGCAGAGCTGCCTGCCAAGTGTGCTGGTGGCTGACAGTGCCAAGAGCTAAATCCATCCTTGTAATTACCCTCACAGTCAAAAACTAGAGTAGTTTGCTGGTAGGTTGCTTTGTCACAGTTTTTTGTTCTTTTTCAGAAAGAGATGTAGCTGTGACTTCTCAAAACATGAATATAAAAGTAGTTCATTTTTTCCCCAAGTTTTTTTCTTTTTTTTTTCCCTTGGAAAAGTCTGTTTTATGTTCCCTCTTCCCCTTTCTTGTGATCGTGTTCTAGCAAGCCACTTGGGTTCTCCTTATTTCTTTGTGCACTTTGCCAGGGGAACCTTTAAGGGACCAACAGAATTATGTTCTGGGCAGCTGTTTTTTGTGGGTTACAGACCAGGTTCATGCCAAGTTTGTACCCCCTCACTGGGCTAAGTGGAGTTCCCTCTGTTTCTGATACAGGCACACCAAGAGTGACCTGTGACTGTCTTAAAAAGCATTGGAATGAAACCAAGTAAAATTCTGAATCTCTGGGACTTCTAAGCACAGACATCTCACTTCTCTGCATGGATAGGTCCCCTCTCAGGCTTTCCTTACAGCTGTTCTAGTATTAAAAATTTTAGTTTTTCTTGTACATTAACACTAAAAGGTACAGAGGGATTAAGTATAATTGAAACACAGGTTTTCTTGTGGAGAGAATTCAGCTTCACTTCCAAATTCAGAACTCTTATGCAAGTCTCCCAGGGAGCAATTTCTGTTCCAGCTTCTTAGGAGCAGTCACATCTTCAGCCTCTGCTTTGGACTTCTGTGGTGTCTGGTTATGGGACAGCATTAAAATCTGTGTGCCCATGTGGTTCTGTTTCTTTGTGTGTGTGTGTCTATTTTAAATTCAACTTTAGATTTGTCATAATAGCATGGGTGTGGTTTGTTGTTTTTTCCTTCTGTTGTTCCTACCTGGATGATATCTCAGCTTTGGAAACAGCTTGTGAATCGAAATTTGGCACAGATAGCTTCAGCCAGAGCATATTTGAAAAAATTATGGTTGAAAAACCTACTCATGTTTTTAAGCGGTGGTTCCAATACTGTGGGAACTACTTGTCACTGACCCACAGTACATGGTATGTATAGACTGAAAATTTGACATTTAGGTGAGTGGATTTTTAGAAGTTGTTTATATTTAGTGATTTTTTTTATTATTCTGCATTGACAAGTTAGAGAACTGTAAAAATGTGGGGGTTTGGAGGGGATGAGGGTGTTTGGTTTTGGATTTTGTTTGTTTTTTTTACCTGGGGGGGGGAAATCAGTGTGAAACAAGATCTGTTTTCATTTGGATTTTCACCATTTCATGCCATTTCTGGTTCATGGTTATTTATTGTATAATGGTTTGGGTTGGAAGGGAGCTTGAAGCTTATCTTGTTCCAGCCACCCCCTGCCATGGGCAGGGACACCTTCCACCGTTCCAGGTTGTTCCAAGCCCCATCCAGCCTGGCCTTGGACACTTCCAGGGATGGGGCAGCTGCAGCTTCTCTGGGCACTTGTGCCAGTACCTCATGAGCCTCATAGGGAAGAATTTCTCCCTAATATCTCATTCAGACCTACTCCATTTCAGTTCAAACCCCTTGTTCTTTCAATACATGGGCCCACTTCTTGAGTTGTTCAAGTAGAACACTTCCCAAAAACATTCTATTATACCTTGTCGCAGTCTCCCACTTCCATCTGGGCTCTGTTTTGTTCTCAATGAGCTCACTGAGGCCATGGGAACTCTTTATCTACATCCCAAGGTCAGAGTTGAACAGGTTAGATCAGGTGCTGTATATTCTGCATTAAGTGTTCTGGCTTTCAAGGTGTGCCCAAGTCCCTTCTACTGCCTGGTAAATCCAAGTCCTGTGTTGGATGTTCCACATGTTGCCATGGATGCTTCCAGAGGTCTGGGACAGCCTGCACAGACCTACCTGCACCCAGTTTGGAAATTACTGGCCCTGATTCCTTGTCATTGCTTCTACCAGTTACTAAAATGCTGCCAGCAGGAAATTCTACTTTCTTAATCTCCAGTTTCCTCATTTGTTGGTGGCTTGGAAGCAAAAGTCAGATAATGATATATTGATTTCTGTGTCAGGCTATCAATTCACATGTACTGTATTTCCTATTAAAAACCCAAATATACAATATCTAATTATGTGATACATCTTAGAAGGAAGATTAAAATATTTTTTAAAAAAATCAATTGAATTTAAGTCTGTGTATTTTTAAAATGTGGATTGAATGCAGCTGCCTCTGGCTGTGCCTTTTGGCTTTAAAATATCACTGTTTTAAAGGTGAATAAATATCTAACTACTAAGAGGTAAAAAACCTCTTTTATTTAATATTGTATTCACAGCAGCTTAGGAAAGGTTACAAACCCTCCTATCTGGTTAGTGGCCCTAATGGGTTTTTTTAGCAAGTTATTTAACTATCCATTTATTAATTTAATTAGTTGTGGTTAGTGAGAGCAGCTAAAATGCAGGCACAGGATTCAGGTTCCCAGAAAAACAGACATAAATTATGAGCAGGTTTAAAGAACATGATGTATCCAGTGATCATCTTGGTAACTACCAGGAGTTTGGTGTCTGTGACACAGATATTTAAGGAAATCCAGTTCTGCCTTGCAGGACAGAACCCTCTTTTAGTCTTTGTTACTTCCTTGCCTGTTCAGTCATCTTGTCTCAAAGATTTCAAACTGGGCATGGAAAGGAACAGATCAAGTGCAGTTAAAAATGCACTGGGTGTTTGTGAAGGGGTAGGATAATGCTGTATGGCATTGCTGTCTGATATAGGTTACAGAATTTCAGGCATCTTTAGGGGGTTCTTGGTTAAAAAAAATCCTTGTTATACTCTTTTAGCCTAGATCAAAACTAGTTTACAGATACTTTGTATAATGGAACATCTTTCCTAAATCTTAATGTAATTCTGTCCACTATTTGCCACTTTTTAAGGTCCAGATGACTCAGGCTTGTATTTATCCTGAAGGAAAGGGCTCTAATCTATCTTAATATTCTGGTAGTAATCACCAAAACTGTTGTATGGTCCTGGGGCTGGTTCCTCAGAGAGCTCAGATGTGCTAATAGGTGTTTGTCAAACTGAGGTCCTTGTGGACTTGGATCCTCAAAAAGGTAGTTGATTCAGTGTTTATGTTTCAAGGCATATGGGATGCAAAGGTTTATATAAGATTATGGTATTGAATTATGAGCTATTTGATTGAATGAGTGCTGAAGTGTTCAACTCCTTCAAGACTAGCTCAGTCTAGGTATATGAAAACAAGCATTCTTAATGTAAGTCATTATAGGTTTGGAATTGGAACCAAATATAACTGTGTTCGTAGCAGTTGTAGGATAAAACGGAAAGTGCAAATTAAACAGGAAAAAATTTACTGCTGTTTCAATCATGCTGAGTTATTGAAGTCATGTAAGAACACTTTGAAAAGCATGAAGTAATATTATAGCAACTTGGCATTCTAACTATCTGGCAAGCAAAATGCTGCAGTATTATATAAGTTAATATTTCTTGACACATGCTGACATCTTAGTTAAAGCTTCTAAATTATTTTAGACTTTAATGGAGATTGCACATACTTTTTTCTGCATTCCTGGTAACCTTTTCAAGTTGTTTGGTGTAGAGCTTATTTGATTGTGATCTGCTCTATATACTTGTAAGTTAGAAATTCTAAGTTTTACTTAAGCAGTTGTTGATTCTGTGTAGAGGTTGAGTGGGAAGTTCTCTGACTTTGTGTGTCTCATGATTCCTTTTCGTCTATTCCACCTCAGTGTGATGAACTCTGTTTTATACAGGAGGATGCTCTGTGTAGTGAGCTTTTCTTTGTGGTCAGCTTTTCTACACTCCCTATACCAAAGGATACAACCTGAGAAGGTGACTGGTCCTCACAACTGGCACATTTACTTCTGCTCAGTCTGCCTGTATTGCTTCTCAGAGTGTGTAATGTCTTAACCCGAAGGGAAATGCCTTCCAAAATGAGTCACTTAACAACATCCAGAGAACAAGACGTTGATCCTGGGCAACATTTGTTTGGCAGAGAGGTGCCATGGTAGTGTTTAGAGTGGTTTACTCTGAGCCTGACAGAGAAGGATTTGAAAATGAATGGAAACTAATGTTGTGCTGTGCTCTGCCTGGGAGCTGACCTGGCATCCAACACTGCCGCTCTGACTACCAGCACTAGTCCTGCTTTAAACCATGTGCCCCAGTTTCAATATTTTATTGTCTGGAGCTAACACCTTCATCTTCTGACATGTTTACAGCCCCTTTCTATTGCTGAAGTAGCTTTGTGGAGAGTGATTATGCTCAGCTCTGCAGAGAGCAAAGAAACTGTCCCAGGGAGTAGGAGTAGGTGTCCTTGCTTTGCTATTTCCTATTGAGTTTGCAAGAGGTCAGTGATGTGCTTGGGTGTAATAATAACTTCAAGCTGCTTATCTTGGTACTGGCTTGTTAAACAAGAGATGTCTCAAGAGGAGAAGGTGGATGAACACCCAGGGAAAGTTTAAGTGTTTGTAATGCCAAGTACATACTATATGAGACACTAAGTAATAAAATAAATTATTTGCATCCATTTGAACTCTTGAAGTTTTCTCTCCTCCAGTACAAGTGTAGGAAGATAGCAAAGGGAAAGTTTTTTTGAATAATTTCTGTATCAGGCTGCATTGTTTCCTAAGCCATGAAATGAGCTGAGCCACACACAGTTGTTGCTGTGAGGTCTCTGCTCTTGTACTGCTGATTTGCTGAACAGCAGCATCAACCCACCTGCTCTCACTCAACCCAAAATATCCAGAAAGGACTTCAAACCACAGAAATGCCTGAAAAACAACTGTCCCATCCAGCCACACAGTCATTCTTAAGCTGTTCACTGAAATATGCCTTGCCAGGAACAGTGGGAAAGGGCAGGTGGGTGGGAGACCAAACACCCTGGAGACCTTTCTTATAAATCACTGCTAGAAAACCTGAGCTGCATCTCTTTCATCTGTGGGGATTCCAAAGCCAGTCTGGGTTCTTACCTACTTCCAGTTACGTTGCAGAGGTTTTCTGGTGGGAATCTTCGTGTCTTCAGGTGTGATTGCATCTCTAGTTATCCTCTACTTATGTGACCCTTCTTCACTGGAGAAAATGAGTCTTCTGTATTA
Organism: Myrmophylax atrothorax; assembly: GCA_026770055.1. Lineage (NCBI taxonomy): Eukaryota > Metazoa > Chordata > Aves > Passeriformes > Thamnophilidae > Myrmophylax > Myrmophylax atrothorax. Next base: position 117,913,704 of record JAOXXN010000001.1, on the reverse strand, counting down.
GGAGACCTGGTTCCAATATTGTGAAGTGAAGCTTTGCTCTTTTTGTGCTTATTTTTAAGTAAAGTTAATTACCTATTTTCTGAAACATGCAAGATACAATTAGTAATATATTTTGCTGTTTTATTTTTGACAACAAGCAGATGATTACCTTCAAAAATAATAACAGATTTTAATCTAAATGAATACCTAAATTATAGTAGTTGAGTTGTAAAGAAAACCAAATCCGGCTAATGCTTATTTGCATGTGCCAATTAGCTAAGTGTTAATCAATCTCCTGTATAATGAAAATGAGAAGACTCAGCTCTCTGGTAAGATAATGTTTCTCATTAACAACAAGGAAAACCTCCTATTGCTTTTGTGGGAGAAACAAATTGTGCTTCTCTTCCTGTCTAAAAAGCCAATAAAGCACAGCTATGAATTCATTTGTGAAAACCAGGCCCTCTGTGGTCTTAGTGTTGTCAAAATCTGTCAAAAGTTCTCCTTGAAAGCCTCACTTGGTCTTTAATGTGACTCTGTTAGTTCAAGGCATACAATGTAGACTAATTCCAGTGTGCTGTGATGGCACACTGGATCCCAAGGAAACGAACTGACCATGGGGTTATCATAAATTGTGGGTATCCAAAGCAGAATAGTTGAATAAATCCAGAGTAGAGTTTTGTTCTGTTGCTGTTATGAGTTTTTTAATTTTTTTTTTAATAGCAGTAATCTCTAACTTGGCTTGATTTTTTTTAATCACATTTTGCATGCCTGCATGTTGAGGAAATTTTGGTCAAAGTATTGAGACAGCTTGTGAAAACCAAAAAGAATGCAGTATTAATATTATATTAATATTAAAAAAGAATGCAGTATTAATAATAAATATTAATATTAACAGTATTAATAGAGGTGCACTGTTGTTCTCTGCCTTTTTATTTTTTATTCCTGGTCTTGTCTCATAGTTGTGAACAACACACCTTAGTACAGACATCGTTGCCTCAAGTCTGAGCCCAGGAAACAAATTCCCATGTGGGGAATTGCGGTGTTGAGAGTAGAGTGTTCTTCTATGGAGAAGCCAGGAACAAAGATTTCCACGACTTTTTAGACATCATGTATATGAATGGGAAAACAATTATATCCATCCTTCCTTATCTTTTGAGAGAAATAACTTAGTGAGAACAAGTGCCAGTTTATTCTGTTAATCTCTGGGTATCCTGGAGACCCCACTGCAAGGAAAACAGGACCATGTAGCTGCCATTGGGAATTTCTGCACTTGCCAGCAATTGTCTATATGAGCACAATCACATCAGGATTCCCATGCTGGAATCACTGCCTGCATTGTCAAGCTACTTCAATGGACATGTGAGAGGTGAACTTGTGAATAGTCCCAGGACTACTCATACTTCTGTGTATGGAAGCATTATTTGTCTATCTCTAGCCATTTTCCCCACATCCAGTTTTAATATAAGAGTTGGGTTGGGGTTTTTTTTGGCAGATGGGAGTCTTTTTTGTGGTTTGGATTTTGTTTCTCCAAAGCAAATTCGACTTTTAGATGTGTGCCTTTTCAAACTGGGAAAAAGAAGAAGCAGGTGTGTGATGTGAAAAGTGAGCTTTTTCAGAGAGGTGTGTGGTGATCACGAAAAATCTGCTGTGGATGGATGGACATACTGATCTTAATCTCCTGGTAAAGATGGAATGGGCCCAGGACAGGGAGGCAGTTAGTGGGGAAAAATAAAAATAATAATAAAAATATCTGAATTGGCTCAACTGCTGTAATTGTATTGCCTGATAACGCCTCCAGTGGCTGAGGAGGGCTTGCCCATGGCTGCTTCAGGGGCTTTGTTCAGCTCTGGCTGCTCAGATGTTTCTTTGGCTACTCAGCATTTTCCAGTCACACAGGGCTGTAGCAGGGATGGCTGAGAGATGGGACATCTCTCTTGGACATACTCAATTCTCTGAGCACTTGAAACAAGTCAAATGGAAAGGGGGGGAAGGTACAAGTTCCAGAGTGAGAATTATTTTTTTTGTTTTATTTTGTTGTGCTTGAATACAGTAAATGCATATTTTACTGGATGGTATGAAATGACACTAAAGCACATTTTTAATACCGGTAATAAGCCCCATAGATCACTTTTGGAGGAGTTTATTTGCTATATGGTTACTTGATTTCAGACAGGGTGTGATTTCATCTGTATTTTCAAGGGTGTTTCAAAAGGCAAAACTAAACCCTTTTAATTTGGTTTTTATTGCCTATATCAGTATATAATTTTGCAGGAGTACTGATTATTCATACACTTAGCATAAATGTTAATGTTTTAAATATCACTCCTATAAATAATTGTGCTGAGGTTGAGTACATCTCACTTTCCCCTGGAGCACAGGGAAGCTCCTATCGGAGAGAGTGGCCTCCAGCGTGTTTTCACCTCTGCCTAATGAACCTTAGAGATAAGGGCTGTTCCAGCAGTGCAGATACAGAGCAAACTGCTCAGAGCTGAGTCCAGGCACAGAAACAACAGGGATGTGCCTTTGGCAGTGGAAGCCTGTGAGGAGATTTTGGGCGCAGGGCAGAAAAAGCTGTGGCTGCTGTTTAGCTGGTGGCAAAGGAAGGACTATTTGTGACCCTCGAGGTGCTCTGAGGATTACAGCTCCCCAGGCTCTTGGTGGCCTTTTCCTTCTTTTGTTCAAGCTCTGACTCTTTATTTTGGTGCCCTTTTCTTTTCCTTGGTTCTTGCCTCTGTCCTGTACAACCTTCTTACCTGGGGAAAAAGTTTCTTTTAGTTTGTTGTTGGGATCACTGTGCTGTGCAAAGTGCCTGATATCAGAAGAGTTGAGGGGTAGATGACCATTGTAGCTTCAAAATAAAGAGACTGTAGAGCCAACTGGTAAGTCCTTTATGACCCTAATAAATAGCATACCTGCAGACTTTGTACATTTAAATTGCATTTATGTATATGGAAGATGGGCAGTGGAGTCTATAATACTAGCACACAAAAGACATCATTTGCATGTTATCTCTGTGATGAGTATGAGTACAAATTTATTTTAAAAAATGAATTTTATTGAAAAAGCAAACTTTCTAGCACATTTAAAATTTCAGGTTCTTGAAGGGTCAGCTCCAACATGTTAGAAGTACTACCCCTAAAAATGTCATCCTGCAAATTTGCTAGCTGGTTTATGATTTTTGAGGAGTGAATATAAGCTCAAGCAGTGTTTAGAAAATCAAGTATCTGTTGTGGCAAATTATTCACTTAAAAACCCCCAAACAAACAAAACCCAAACCAATCCCAAAATCTCACCACCTCTGCTTCCCCTGCTCCCCATCCCCCCCAAAAATAAACAAAACACCACAGCAAAACATCCTCCCCAAAAAACCCTAAACCAAACTCACCCCAAAACTCACACCAAAAAAATCCCACCTACCCCCTCCGAAGGAAACAAATTCCCCTTTAAAACTTGTGCTCTTGGATGTGTCAGTGTAAGCATGAGGTGTTCATCTGGGGAAAGAAGGGATGGTCTTTTTGTGTCTCTCCTTCAGAAATGGGGGAGAACCGCAGGATATGGGACAGATTTTCGTTTTTTTAACTATACTTTGGTTGCTGGAGGATTTCCTTATTTCAGGGGGTTTTAGGGTTTTAAAGCTGGATGAGATGTATGTTCTGGCTCCTGGTCCAGCTTTACAAGCGCTTTGTAAACGTGCTGGGAAAGGAGAGGAGGTGTTGGGAGGGTAAAACCTTTGGGATGGTATCACAGCCTGGAGTTTTGCATTCCCAAATTGCAGTCTGAGCATCTTCCTGACCCTCCCAGTGCCTGAAAGCTGAAGTGCAGGAGGGCCCTGCCCTGTGCCCACTCCCTGCACACAGGGCTCTGTCCCGGTGCTGGGTGGGCAGGAGGAGTCCAGCACTGCAGCACCAGGAAGGGACCAACCTTGTTAGGGAACCCATTTTCCATTTCCAGCCTCAGAAATGCATTAAACTATTCTTATAAATAAATAAATACATGAAATTACAAAGGCTGGATGATGTGCCTAGAGTGTAACATATGGTGTTTTTCCAATGCTAAGGAATAAAAGCTTTATCAATAAAACTGTATTTAAATCCTCAGGCTAGACAACATTTTCTTCAAATGTTTTTTTCCACTCTAAAATGTCATCAGATTCTGGAGTTTCTGTTAAAAATAGTGGCACAAACATTCCCCTCCACCAAACAACATCAAAAAGCTTCCTCAAGGACCCCCAAATCAACATTGAAAAAACGTTGGTACTTTGAGACATCAATTTTCTTTTTTATGTTTTATGGGGAAAGGACTGAACTTGAGCCAAGTTTTAACTGTCTACAATAAACTGCTGCCTCTTCCCCTACTGACCTTCTTTCTTGAAAACAAAAGACCCTACAAAAAAACTCTTCTGGGTTTCATTAGTTCTTGAACTGGATATTGATCTCGCACCAATTTCACCTCGGTCCATTTGACTAACTTGAGCAGAATTGCTCTTGACTGAGAGCAGTGGAGAGCTGGAGACCAGAGCCATCACCAGTGAGTTAAGTATAATTACTCATTCTCTTCTCAATGGTCTGCAGTTAATGTCCAACTTAATCTGCTACATGGCATGTCTATTATTTTTACCTCTTTTTCTTTTTTCTTTCTGGGTTTTAAGATGAGTAAAAGCAGTGAAGTCATTTCCTCCTGTATTTCATAGTAAAGATGGATGTGGCCATTTCAGCCAACTCTATATACCTTGGCATGAAGGGTTCTTAGGAAACTAAAAATAAGATATTCTTCAAGTACATGTGTATTTTCTGGATAAAACCACTGCTGCAAGGATGGAGTCCCAGACAATATTCAATGAAGTTATTTTTTAGTTGATTGTTGTGCCCAAAGGAGTCTTTGTTTACCAACCAGAATTTGTTTCATTGCCATACAATGTGTGTGTGAGTAGGTGATAATCCAATACTCCTGATTTCCTTCTGACCTGTCAAACATTCTTTGTTTGCTGTTATTAGAAAGGTGAAAATGTGGAGCAGCCTTGGGAAGATTTGCAAACACTGAACTCTGTCAACATCTTTCCACACTTGTTTAAGACTTGGGTTTCCATTAATTATTTTTCTAGACAGCAAGTCGCTTTCAGAAGTATCCATGAGGGAAAACTTCAGTTTTTAGAATAATAGAGGAGAAAATGTGTGGAATTTCAACAAGTCCCCACATACAGAATGCTTGGTCATGGAAAAAGGTGATCTGCTTTTTCAAGTCCATGTAGAATGTCAATGATTGAATTGCAAATATAACCCCAGACTTTCATACTAAGGAACAAACCCCATATAGGAGTCACATCAAGGACTGCCTTGGTATGTGAAGTAAATACAAGGAAGAGCTGTAAGACAGGCATTAACCTAATTAAATTAAAAATTGATAACCAGCCTCTTCAGCCCCTAAAAGACTCTCTTGTTTTTTCTCCAGGTCTGACAAGGCCATTGGTTTTGTGCTTCCTTCTTGCAATTGTCATCAGCCTCATGATTTGTCCCATCTCCTTCAGAAATGACTTAATATGGGGAGACAACTTGTTATGAAGTCTATAACGTGTATTTTTATCTTTTTTAACGGATATGGCACTGCAAAACTTATTTTTCCCCAAATGCAGTTTCATCCTATCTGAATTTTTTTGTCCATAGAATGCCTCTGTTTCCCATCATGTGCTGCAGGTTGATATTTGCAATGATTAGGAGTTAATGAGAAGGGAGCTGTGTTTCAAGAGTCACTCTTGTTCTGTTTGGATGACTTGGATCTGCTCATTAATAGAGAAATGATCTAGAGAGGGACTTCCCTATTCTATGTACAACTGGAGGCCTTTTTAAAGAATTGATCAAATAACTGCAATTGTAGGTTTTTTATTTTCCTCAAACAGGCAGGAAAATTCTCCCCAATGTTGCAATGAGAAGCTTAAGCCATTGCTCTGGTCTGCCTGGTCATGGTGGTCTCGTTGGTTTGGGGCAGTAATTATTGGTGTTTGGTTTTGCAGGATGAGGGCTGGAATTCAGAGGATGACATGAAGAAAGGAGAGGTTATTTGGCTTTGTAACAGCTTGACTTTTCACTACACCAGGCATTTACTTGGGTCCCAGTGTTGATTCTGTGGATTTAATTTTTCAGTAATTCCAGCCAGCTGGAGCTGGAAATAAAGGGGTGAAACCCTGTTGGATATTGCATGTTCAGCATGTGGGTCATTTCCAAACAGTGGAAAGAAAGGGGGGGAAGGCCCAGGAATCTTCATGGGTTGTTCTCTGCCATCCAGGAATATCAGACTGCTGTTCTCAACCATGTGGCACCTGCTTGCAAACCCTGTGCCACCCTACAGGAAGACCTTTTCCCAAGACTATGGGAATTGCATTAATTTTAGCATTCCTTGCCTGCTCCTGTTTCCTGTAGGGCCCTGAACTGCCATCTCTATGCTGATTAATTCTTTGCCCACCTCACCCCTTTAACTGCACCCAGCAGTGACATTGCACTGCAGTGGCCATTGTGCTTTGGGCACAACTTAATAGTTATAGGAAAACACTGCTTTATGATAATGCAGGTTTGTAGAATGGGAGGATTTCACCACCATCAGACACTTTTATAAAGGGACTTTATTGCTCTTTTTCCTTGATGCCACAGCTAGGAAGGTAGCACCATAATTATCATAAGTTCATGTAATATGGTGAATAGAAAGTGATCTTAAGGTATTTAAGATTTCTTGAATTCAAAATAACATGAAGAAATTATTGTCAGATTTGTGTGCTGTGGGGAAGAGGGATGAACTTTAATGACTTTGTATCATATGAATCAATTAGAAAATTATTCTTTATGGATAGGAACCTGCCACTTTGGTCGTGTATTTGAGTTCTTTTCAGTGCTGACTCTGTTATATTTGCATTTGTGGTGAAGGGCTCCCTTCAGCTGACCTGTCAGAATGCAGAATATAAACTGTGGTAGAAACCAGAACCTTGAAGGACCTTTTGTGCCCTGGCAACACATTGCTCTGTTTTGTAACTCTTGGGTATAGTATCTATTAAATTTTCCAAAGCTCAGTGAACTCATGGATATTATTTATGTGAGACATGTTTTTCATCACTGGAATACCCTCTCCTTCCTTTTCTGAAGTTTCCCAGTGACCCAGTTTCTCTGGCAGCAGCAGAACTGCCACTAGCGAGAGGGTGTTGAACCCTTGGCATCTTCCGCGAGCAGGTGGGGAGGGCACAGCTTTGCACCATTATTTTGGGCATTGTTACAACTTTGCCTGTTGGAAATGGGCTTGTAGTGATCAAAGTCTGTCAGAATGTGCAGGACTGTGGAGTTATCGCAGACAACACTGCACTGTGGAGGGTGTGGGAATGGCTGTGGCTGAGGGAAAAAACCCCTTTTCCTGTTGGGAATGTTCAGCCTCATGGAGAGGAAATGCAGAAAGTGCAATAGTTCCCACTTCAGCTCTTGTTGTTGCGAGGTGATTTTTTTCATCAGTTCCTCACACATGCTGCAAGCTATTGCTTAAGTCTTCATACAGTCATGGTGATGCTAAATTATTGTTGCCACAATTCCACATCCAGATGGCCAAATGAGCTCCATAGGTGCATTTCATGTGTCTGTGTACATTTGAACAACAAAAAAAATTCCACTGATTTACTGAATGCATCTCACAATGTCAAAACAAGTTGTTGCTTCTGTGTTCTTCAAGGCAAAGTAGGCTGAAAGACTCTTATGGCCACCTGAAAACAAGTTGGAGTGAGGAGTGTGTTGGTCTCTTCTCCAAACAACAGGAGATGGTCCCAGGTTGCTCCAGATTGGATGTAAAGAGAAATTTCTTCACTGGGAAGCTTGTCCAGCCCTGCAACAGCTGCCCAGGGAGGTGGTTGTGTCACCATCCCTGGAGGTACTTAAAAGATATGTCCATGTGGCTCCTAGGGACTTGGTTTAGTGGTGGCCTTGGGGTTGGGTTAATGGTTGCACTTGATGATCTCAAAAGTCTTTTCCAACCTGAATGATTCTATGAAATTAAGTCAATTAAAATTTCATACTAAAAGTTTATGAGGGACTGGAAAAATGAAAGCTTAGCAAGGCCAAGATTTCAACCATGATCCAGCTTTTTGCCTCCACTAAAAGAATGACCATTCAAAAATGAAGATATAAAATGAATAGAACCTATGATACCTTTTCTATTAACTCTTAGTGTCTCAATATTGAGGGTGTATCTGAGTTAGATTTCGCTGCTTCTCTTTTTAAACATGGGTAGCTAGAAATGTAATAAATAAACTGGTTTTCTGATTTTTTATTTATTTATTAATTCTCAAGACCTGGGAATTCAATAAAACCTCTAGGCCGATGTCAGGTTTAATCAGCCATGGATATAGAACCAAAAGGTGAATATTTTTCTTTCACTTATACATGGTGAGTTTCTGCTACACTTGAAGGTCTTGTGTTTGTTTCGGAGAGTTGAATTCTCCCTTCAAACCTTTTTACTCACAGGTGAAATTGTTATCCACATCTACCTGGAAACTTGATCCTACTGGGAGATAATGATGAATTTTGCTGTTGACTTAATTTGTTCTTTTAGAACTTAAAATATACAAATTGCCAACTGTATCAGTGCATTCAGATTTTGTTTTTTTCTATACTCGTGTTATGGATGTCATGCCAACTGCTGTGTTTAAAAACCTCTGGCTATATAGCCAGAAAAGAAACTATTTGTGTCACTTAAACGAAATGGTGATTAAAAAAGTATATTCCTTAGGTAATAAGTGGTGGAGATCATGAAGCCTTAATGTTTCCAATTACTATCTACTTTTGCAGTTAAATATTCAGATAAAACTCATTGGGCTGCCCCCAAAGCATGGTGAAAGGGCCAACAAATGAAAGAAATGCACTATTTTACCCCAATAATTTGATCCAGCAGCATTTCTGTATTAAGATGCTGTCCTTGTACTTGTATTCAGCAAGTCTTTTCTGAAGGCTGAACAGCATGAGGCAGCTTTTACCCCAGAGGAGTACTAATTGGTGATTTGAGAGAAATGTTAAGTATTTCCTCCAGTCTTTGATTCTATTGTGCCTCTGCAGTAAAAGCATGAGGAGGGATACCTGACAAAGGAGGAACCCACAGCCAGTAAACTCTTCACTGCTGGTGTGTCTGTCAGGAAATTAGATCAATGAAAATTAATTCACTCCTATAACAGTAATCTCCTCACTTAATGTCTTCATTTAGCGAGAGGGGGCCTTGTCCCCTGCCTGCTTTAAGAGCAGTAAATCAGTGGAGCTCCCTATTCAAGGCAATGCCACAGAGCTCCTTATATTCTCAGAATTACATGGGGATATTTTTCTTTCCTTTTTGATTTTTCTGACTCTACAAGTATCCCATGAGCTCAGAGGGAAGTTGTGATTTTGTGGCCATCTTGGTGCAGACGGCACACTTAAGATTATTTCAAAATAACTTCTGTGGTTTGAGACAAAAGGGGCTGTTTTTTCATTTTCCTTGTACCATAAATTGTGCTTTAAGTCACTCCTCTCCCCTTTTGCCCCGTGTGGGACATCCAGCAGCACTTTTGTGAACATAGAAGTAAAGAGAGGGGGAAAGGGCTATTTCATGCTGTGATTCACCTGTTGAGGAGTGTTGGGATGACATATGTTGAGTTACTGTGACTGCCTTTCTTCTCCAGTCACTGCTCTGTGTTTGATGGGATGGCAATAATATCTTGGGGCTGTAATTGTGGTTTTATCACCTGCTAAATGGGTCATCTCCTCTTTCTGCAATCTAATGGCAGCATGTGGGTGCATGGCCTTTCCCTTTAGTATGAAACAATATCTAAGGCAATTGTACTGCTCTTAAGCAATAAATAGCATTCATATGGCCTCGAGCCACATTTTTTGGAGCTCTCCAACACTTAAGAAGTTCCATTGAATGCTTTTGGCTATTATTAAAGCTTGAAGCAACTGCCAGGATTCAGGCAGGTAACTCTTGGTGCAGAAGTTTTCCACGCCTTGTAATTTGTGTTTTTTGTTGTATGAGCACATTCTGTAACTGCTGTAGTTGGAAGGCAGGAAAAAATAGATTCCCTAGGAAAATGTAACATGTAGATCATTTCTAAATGCAACTGATGCTGTTTTGCAAAGGCTGTTTGGAAGTTTGGCATCAAACGTTTTCTTCTGACCCAGTAAAAATTGGAAGGCCCATGATGAAGTGTTGACATTTGTGTTCCTCAATTACTGTTTTCTTCTGAGCTATCTCAGTGCAGCCACCTCGATGTTATTTGGCTCTGCTGACCTACAGGGCTTCCTTAACCTTTCTGTAAACTCAACTGCCACTCACAGCCTGGATATAATTACTCTTCGGTGCTGAGATAGACCTTTTCTCCAGCTTTGAAGGCTGAAAGATTGCCTCAGGTATTTAGTTAACTGGCTGAACTTTTTTAATTGGTACAAACTGTCTATAACAATTCCTGTTTGTCTACCACGCAACAACTCTGCTATTTTAAGTTTATCCACTCGTTCTGATTCTATTCCCTGATATGTGATATCAGTATGTGATCATCCGAGCATGGCAAGATTCTGAAACATCCCTGGGGGCCATCAAGCCAGAATTGAAGAGTAATACATAAATTGGTATCAATTAATTTAAAATTTATAGGATGCATCAGCCAAGTTAATGCTTAAAATTGGATTAGCTTTTAAATGCTGCTGTAAAGTTTATTTCCTCTTATTAGTTCACATAGAAACCATATTAAGGAATTCTCTATTAATTTTGGAGTTCCTTGTTAAACCGAAAAAAGTAAATGTCACTATGACTTGTATGAGATACAAAAATAATGTTTTCCTTAATGTTTTTGCTCATTAGCAAAAAAAAAATTATTTCAATTCTGTGTCATTCTGCCCCAAAAATAAATTATGGTAAATGTTTGTTGATCAGTTCAAATGCACAGAATTCATTAAGTTTGCAGATTAACAACTTTGTCCAGCTTGATAAAGACTTCAGAGAACCAAAAAATAGAAGAAAGGCAAAGCAAAAGATAAGAGATTAATTTTCCGGTGTGGAGATTAATTTAATGATATTCTATTTTGGTTGCTTGACTTCTGTTATGTCAAATGATTTACCTTGCTCTGTAACACTTGCACAATAAAGTAGGGCCTGTTGAGCTAATATAAGAGATCAAATAATTTAGGCTGGAAAAGATCAACACTCACTCAGCTCAGTGTTGTCTGTGAAATTACTGAGGGTGCACTTTATCCTCTAGTCCACATCACTGATAAATAGTTATTGAGACTTAGAACTTTAGATGTCTAAAACATTTTGATGTATCTGCTTTGAATTTACTAATGCCACACCTATTTAGAAAACTTATTTTTTTCCTTTCTAAACAGTTAAATTTCCATTAAGAAGAATATATTCCTAGGGATCTGGTATTCAGAAATAACTTAATCTGTAGCAATGTCTGAGTTATGTTTTGTTCAGAAAATCTATCCTTGCCCTTAAGAGGAATGATGCACTTCTGTCTGTCTCAATAATCAGTTTTGTTCTATGAAAACTGTTAGCTGGACATTTAGTTTTGCAAGATTAGTTTTGACTTCCATGTTTTTATTTTTATATTGTGTATGGATACACATTTTTATATATAGTGTGTGTGTACACACAAACTAAGATGTTTGCTTTGCAATCTTTTTGCTGCAAGCAGATATAACTTTTTTTGTGCTAAAGTTGTCATGGACTGACTGACTCTCCTGTTTCCCTTGAGAAGCAGTGGAACACTTTCAGATGCTGAATTACCTTCAGAGGTAGCACATGAATTTCAAGAGGATTAAAACCTCAAACAGAAGGACAGTTATGCAGTTCTTGACAAGATTTGGAGGGGAAAAAATCCCAACCTATAATCCCAACTGAAACCACTGCAAGACTTCTATCAAAGTAATATTTATCAGAAAATGCTTTCTTTCACTGGATATTTTGGCTAGCCTCACATATTCAAGCTGCTGTAAGTGCTTTAATCCTTTGATCCATTTGCAACTATAAATTCCATACAGTGCCTGAACTGTGGAGCAGCTTGACATGACTAGGCTATTTTTTCTATTATGCATGTTATGGAAGTACATTTATATAGAAAATTTGTGGGTTGCAATTTTGCCCTGGTTACACACCTGTGTAAAATTTTTTCTTCAGTAGATGTAACAAAACCCCCTTGTCTTAAAAAAAAATGTAGTCAAATAAAATGAAAGCAAGACATATAAATCATAGCAGGCATATAGAAAGTAGAAGAAACAAGATTACAAAAATGGTTTATCAGCTGATGATAGACTAGAGAAATTAAACTACTGCAGGAAAGAATGGTTACAGAAACTAAGAATGCTTTTAATCTGCTAAACTCTACATCTCTGGCTCACCTTTGGCTGTAAGAGTAGAAAGTATTTAATGGATGAGTAATGAAGTGTTGGCTGTACCAGCCAGTTCCTTATGGGGGGAGCACAGGGAAGGGCTTTTTGACACAGCCATTGCGTTTGGCTGTCTAGACAATACCCAGGAAATAGTTTAGTGACTTGACTTTTTTTTTATTTGGTGGTACTGTGAGTGTTCTCAGAGCAATACAGGACCATTATTTTATCTCATCCACTGAAGCAAACCTCCACTAATTTTGCTGTGATATCAAAGGTGGTGTGTCTCATACCAATTGTGTAGCTCAGGCAAAGATCAGGGCTCACATTCACAGAGAGTAGGAAAAGGGGAATGAGAAGACTTGGGAATACTTTCAAATGCAGGAGAATAAAGGTTCTGGGTCTTTTCTTAAAGGCTACTTTAGTAGCCCACAAATATGAGGCCTCTGTGCAGGATGAACTTCTATTAATCCAGTGTTCATCCTTTAATATGAAGTGATAATGGAAGCTTTAAAACCCAGGGGTTTCCATGGGGGCACCCTATGGGCACTCCCAGTGATGTGGACAAGTCCCACAGTCCAACATTTGTGTGGTTATTGCTCATCCCAAGTACAGGTACCCTGACTTTGCTGTCAGAGGCCTCTCACATCTTGGTATTTCCTCGACAATACAAGATGAAATCTACTTGGTAAAAAGAAGGGATTTGTTTTCATCACCTGCTTTATGTATTTTCATCTCCATGCTTTTTTTTTTCATGCTTGAGCAGAGCTCTCCCCAGTAATTCACAGAGCTGCTTCATTTATTGTCCTTTGAAAATGTCTTTATAAGTTCTGCCACACAGTGATACTTGACAGTTGTTGGACAGCCCTCTGAGAGCAGTTCTGATGAAGTGCTGAAAGCGTGGTCTGTCACACTGGCCAGACTTGCCTGTCATGGATCCAACTCTGTGACAGATGGGCACGGTCACTCTGAGCGGCTCCGCGCGCTCGTCCCGCACATCATCCCGCTCAGCCACATCGTCACACACACCCAGCACCGTTTCTGCCACCTCATAATTGAGCTTTCAGTGTGTTTTTGTTGGTGAGCCGAGGCTTTTTGGCCAAATGCCACATCTTTCTTGGCAGTATCGCTGTCCAGACAAAGCACATGTTGGGCCATGAGTACCCACACATATTTTTCCTTTTGTAGCCATTCTGAGGTTGTTTTTTTCCCTCTGATGAACAATGAGGATGTTGTATTGAGTGCCTGTTGGTTTTTGTCAGTGCAGCAGAAGGATGAATACTCCTGAACCAAGCTGTGTCTGAGAAGCCCATGTGCTGGATCTGGCCTTGCCAGTGGACTCTGGCCCTCCCAGCCAGTCTCTTGCGAGCTACCGGGTGGCTGTGCCAGCATGAAGGGAGTGATGCCTGCAGCAAAGAGGAGGCACAGGCCATGGGAGAACTGGCTAGATGGACCAGGAGAACCACTCTGATGGTCTGAGGCTCTGTCCCAACCAACCCCTGCTATGTGGCTGACAGTGTTCTCCCCTAATCTTTGTGCAGATCTGTGCCTGCCACTCTTGTTTTAAAGGAGTGAATGCCTAGGGCATTGAAATAAAAAGTAAATTGTGAGACTAGGACTTCCACTGCTGTTGAGGAACTGAACAAGGGTATTGGGCATTGCTGTGTACAAAGGGTACAGGAAATCCAGCCTCCTGCACTGCTCTGTGCCATGAGCTGGGCACCATGAGTTGCCCTTGGTGCCTTTTTTCCTCCCTGGTTAGTATGAGACAGCTGATGGGGAATTCTTGTTCCCCCGATGAAATAGGGAGCATCAAAGGTGTGTGATGCACCAGGTGCATCCAGTGAAAACAATGGGGCAAGCCTACTTCTCTGAGAGTCATAAAATTGAGTTGAAAGCGATGCACAGGACAAGAAAATTTCTCTTCAGGAGTAGCAGATAACAGGGAGTGTTCCCAGCAGTTTCTCCAGAGTGCTTCCAGTTCAAAACATTTTTTGCAGTCTGCTGTGAACTTTGTGGTCCAAAATCTCCCTCCACCTGAAATTAGATGTTAAAGCTGGGTGAGTATTTGCTTTTGCTCTCTGAGTCTGCTCTGGGTCTGCAGGAGATGCCAATACTTTCTCAATCTCTTTGGGAAGGAGGCAGGACTCCTGGGAGCGCTGGCAGAGAGAGGCCACACAAAGCAGCACCTGGCAAAGGGGTCCAGTTGCTGTGAGTGGGGTCACACCCCTGTGGCTACACACCACTGATGGTCTTTGCATGTCAGATCTTAGAGGGAGAGGGCAGATTTCATCCCAAAGCCCAGCCTTATAGGACTTTGTAGGAGAACTGCCTGGTGTAGGGTGCAGTGTCTCAGTAGTGTGGGCACACACTTGGCACCTCAGTGCTGGGGGAACAGGCTGCTGCTCCAGGGAGCCAGAGCGGCAGAGTTGGGAGAGACATGGGAAGGGTTTGAGAGGTTAAACAAGTCCCTGTGGCTTGGCTGGCCCTTCAAAACAACCCACAGCTCTGGGTTTCTTACCCTGCTCAGTGCCAGGTAGCAGGTGGTTAACACCATGGCCCCAGGCACCCAGGGGCGGCTCTTCCCAAAGGAAAGCATGAGCCTGGCTCAGAAATTACCATTTCCATAGCCTGGCCACTTTCTGCACAGGCCGCCAGAGGCCAGTGTTAGATGTCCCATCTCTGAGTATGTCTCCTTAATTTTGTGTTTCTATAACGCCTGGGATGAAGGGGTCCTGCTTTGCAAAGGCACATCAGTATAAAATAAAATCAGTTATAGTCCTTTGTTCTCTGAGAGACCTCGACATGATCTCTCAAGGCTGTAAGCAGAATACCAGGGCACCAATTTCAGAAAAAATCCCTTTAAACATAACTCCAGAGCTTAGGAATATGAGGTGGCACTAGCAGGCAGCTCTCTGAGGTATATTGTGTATCTGCCTAATGCACGTTTCTCTTTGTGAGCAGAGATCTTTCTCCCTTGATCCTCAATATTCCCTGTTGTATGTGATAAGAGGTATTAATATAACTGAGTATGATATAGCCTTTTTCCATTTTAAGAAGACTAATTGCTTCCTGATGGTTTGATTCCAAGTGAAACTTTTCGATTTTGAAGACATAGATATGAAGGCAGGAAAGGATCACTTTCAACTGTTTTGCTACATCTTGACCTAAAATATAGTTGGATTTAATAAATTCTGTTACCAAGCCCAGTGAATGAAGACTGCAGCACAGCACCTCTTCTAGGGAGAAAGTTAAGGCTTGCAGTCTTGATTAAAAGACTTCTGTTGAAGGATAATTTTTACCTCTCTTAAATAATGTCTGACTGTATTATTATTGGGTTTGGAACACGGGAAAGCTGGAGCATTTTTCAAAAATGTTCGGGAGCATGTTTGTATTTTTCTTTCTCAACCACCAAAAACTCTGATCTTTCCTTGATCTTTCTAATATTTTTTTATTTATGTTTGGGCTTTTTTGCAAGGTTGGTGAAAGTAATGTGTAATCATCTCCAGACATAAATGATGAATCAAGGCAACATCTCAAAAGCAGAGCTCTATTTAGGACATGTAATGAAGCTGTACTGAAATCCAATAAAATTGAATGATATAGCAAAGGGACTTCTGTCAGTTTTCAGTGGCTTTGAGGCTCTTTTGGGATGCTGGGCTCTGCAGTGTGTGCTCCAGACCCTTCCCAGAGGTGTCTTTGCCTGTCTGGGAATAGGGAGATGTCTCCCCAAGCTGAATGGAACTGTGGAATTGCCCCTCACATCTGTGTGTGTGTTATTCCACTGCTTGGTCCTTCCCTGTGTGCCAGCCCTGTAACCCTAATCCTGCCCCACTGTCCCAGGTGAGCCTGGCACTAACCAGAAAAGAAATAAATAAAGGGTGGCCCCTCCAAATCTTATGGATACAAAGAGAGAGGAGAAAGTTTGATAGAATAACAGAAGCTTTCAGAAAACTGACATTCATTTTAGAGTAGTTCATTGCTCATGGTTATTACATTAAAGATATTGATATCATCACAAAGATCACCTTCAGTCTGTGCATCATATTTTCTCAGGCTATTGACAGGGAGACCTAATTGAGCAAGCATTAGGGGAAGGCATTAAGAGTGGAAGAAAGGAACTCTTGTACGTGGCAGGATTCACAAGGACTCCTCACCAATCATTAATCTGTGGTGTGTCTGCAACAGTGTATCCATAATTAAATATGAAAGGGATGCATTAGTGCCAAGGGGATGTTGCTCAGAGGCAAGATAAGAACCCCAAATAATTATTATTTCAGTACTGCTTAATTTCTTTTACTATTTAGATGCTTAAATCTTGAAGCTACCTTGAAAAGTCTGATCCTGAACAGTGCTCTTCCACTTACCTGATATATAACTACTTGAGTTTTCAGCTTCAGGAATAAACCCACTGTTTTCCTCACACTTGTTCTGTAACAGGTTAAAAGGCTTTGTGTGAAGTGTTTCTGCAAAACTTGCTCAGACTGGTGGATTGAAAATGAACACACAAGGACTCTGAATTTTAAGCAGTGTTTTATATCTTTGTTCTAAAGAATTTGAAAGTCTTCTCATACTGTCTCCTCGAGGTTCATTTGCACAGATTTTTTTTTTGTGGTGAAATTTGAGCAGATGGTGATGGATTGCCGAACGTTCCCTGTCCTACACCTTCCACTTCTCCTGTCGTTGTCATGGATGATTGCAGTTGCAAACAGGCCATCTTTACTTCGCCAAGTGAATGACTATATTTGGGTAGACAAATGTTCCAGTGCTAGATTGAGGGGTGGTTTTCTTTTCTTCCCTCCCAAATTGATTGGGAAAAAGTTGACAGTGTATCATGTGTAGTTTAATTAAAAAAAATAGCTCTTAAAAGAATCCTAACAAAGCAACGAAGACACTCTCAAAACTCTTAATGCCAGAAGGCCCCAACCCCTTCAAAAAGCAGAATGCAAAAGCAAAACTCCCCAAGCAACTTGTGCTCATTGACTGCCACAATAATCTGAGCTATAAATGAAGTTGAGCTAAAATCTGTTTCAACATGTTTGGCAAGGAATAGGTCAACTCAATGTGTATATGCAATTTTTCATTTCTTGTTGGTTTATTCAGAAATAGGACCTTTTTATTAACAGTTATTTAGTTCCTTTGTCCTCATCTAGGTAAGATGGTGCATTTTGTTTGGCGGTGCATTTTGTTTGGCGGTGCATTTTGTTTGGCGGTGCATTTTGTTTGGCGGTGCATTTTGATGACTGTTTGCTGTGGTTTTCTGTGTGGGCACCATTTACAGATTAAGAGGAATGCTCTACTATT
Source organism: Myrmophylax atrothorax (assembly GCA_026770055.1). NCBI lineage: Eukaryota > Metazoa > Chordata > Aves > Passeriformes > Thamnophilidae > Myrmophylax > Myrmophylax atrothorax. The sequence continues at coordinate 117,896,050 of JAOXXN010000001.1, read as the reverse complement.
TTACTTTATAGCACAGCAAAACTTGAGGGCAATGCACAAATTCTGTGGGGTCCAGGGGCAAAGAAAACATAAATGTAGAATTTCACCTGATTTTCTATTTCTTTTTGGATTCAATATCATTACCTTTAAGGCTGTGTTATGTAAGTATTTATCAGTGCAGGCTAAATTGTCTGTGTAGACAAACTGACCTTTGAGTACACATTGACAAGAATGTGCATTGAAACTTCTTTCCACAAAGATATTTTCCCTAATAGTTTTTATTTTGGTAACAAATCCAAACTGCTGAAGGCTTTTGGAGCTGTCCAGCTGATGAAAGCATTCTCTTTGTCTGATAAGTTTTTTAGGTTAGGACAGAAATGTTTTATTTTAAAAGCAAGTGTACATACATTCTCTGGGTTATTTGATTGTGCATCTGTTCTTTTCATTTCCTGCAAATATTTATACAAATCTTCATGCTTTCCTGTTCACTGCAAGATTTTATTGGTTTGTTAATCCTGATTTCATCTCTTTCACCTTCTTAAGTCTTTCAATTCAGCCCAGCAAAAACATAAATGGGGAAGGCAAACACTGCACATTTCAGAGAGATTTTGTTTTGGCTTGAACAAAAGAAAATAATTGTCTGATGTTTACTAGTTTTAAATAGAAACTGCTTAGAGGTATTTGAATCAAAAGGTCCAGTTATTTTTTTCCTTTTATTTCTGTGTTCTGTTAATCAAAGGCCATGACAGGAGTGTGCTGGTGACAACACTAGATGAGAATTGTTCATTGTGGTGTTCAAGCCCTTCCACAATGATCTGCCATCAGTGTTTTGATGGCAGGTGTGAGTCAGGTGACGAAACTGAGCATGGTGGGATGGCCTGGTCTGTCTCCTGCAGTCAAGGGACTTTGTTCTCATAATTTCAAAAGGTATGAAGTAACCAAGTGCTTTGAGCAGGCATTTACAGTAGTGATAAAAACAAATACACTACTTCTAATAATCCCTTCCCCAAAGAATCCCCTTTGAGTGCCTTCATAACTGTTCCAGCTCCCTTAACTCATTAAATTATATGAATATTGTTCTTAAAATCTAAGATCTTATCTCTTTCCCATGAGGGAGAGGAGAGGTACAAACACCAGAACCTTATGAAATTCTCTTTAAATATAAATTATTTTTTTCAAACAAGGGGCAATCTTCAAGATTTACATACAAGTGAGCTTTAAGAAACTATATTAAAAAGAGTTTGAATAACTTGGAACAAGTTGGTCCTCTATTACATGGAATATTATGTATATATATGCAACTATTCTCACTTTTACATGGGGTTTTATCAAACATGTTTCAGCTTTTAGGTATGAATAGACAGTGTAGCTTCTAAGTAAAGTTTCATGTAATTTTCTTACTCATGTTGTAGTGGATGTGGATTAAATACTGTCAGTGCATCAGAGTGCAGATGTTTTGCTCGGGCACAGACAGGTGGGTGATGCCCGTGGCAGGAATAAACATTAACTTGAGTAGAATTGTGTGATCCAGTGGGTGAGACATGAGAGCTGAAGACAAGCTGCTTGGTCACCTGCCAAGGGACAGGGACACAGAACAGTGACTAAGTGTCCACTGTCTCTCTTGATCCCTGTGAAATGAGCGCCAGCCCCAGCAGAGCTGTTACACCACGATCTGTGCCATGGTGAGCTCCGAGTGCAGGAATGTGCCTGGATTTCATAATGAAAACTTGTTTAATAAGAATCCTCTAAACTGCAAGTGTAAAATCCAGGGAAAATGGGGATGAGATGGCAAAGCAAAACACAGTACCAGGAATCAAAGAGGATTGGGACTCTGACTGGTCCAAAGGGATATTTTCTTCTGACTGAATGGGATCTTGAGCTGTTTTTTGATGAATTCTTGGCACCTCCACCAGAATCAAAGAGCAGCACCAGCTCGAGTTCTTGTTACTGGCTCAGAATACACTGACTAGATGTGAGCTGCCTCTTTGGAGCTGCAGAGGAACTCTGTGTGCACCTCCCTGCTGTACCATCAAATGCTGCTTTGCAG